>OW026522.1:57492271-57807259 GCA_932274085.1 Protocalliphora azurea | reverse complement strand
AGTCATTTTGTTGGATACAAAAACCAATTCTATGGTACCATAATACGAAATGGCACCCCATACTATTATTCCGCCCCTCGGCTGTGTCTGCGGCTCAAAAGTAATTCCTCCTTATTTAGGTCATGAAAGTAATAGTTATACCCGTCGGGACCATCAATATTAAACTTTTTTCATGGGCTCTGGAATTCCAAGAAATAAGTACAATAACGATTTATATATATATATATATATATATATATATATATATATATATATATATATATTTCTTAACCTGATTTGTGAAATTGGTATTGGTCTTCCAGAAAGCAATGTCTTCGACTTCAACTATATCTGTTATACAAAAATATATAAATAAAAACTGGTGAATATCTAAAATACGTTTCAATTTGTGTTCGGTGTACGTCTAAACAATATCTGTATCATGGCAAGTGGGGGTTAAAAAATCATCAACAACGCTATCAATAATGCGCAAGGGTAAGGATTTATTTATATTTATTTTATATATTTGTTAATGTATCATTTTTAAGACAATAAAATAAAAAGCTCAATGAAAAAACAAAATTTTAAAATATTATTTGACAAAACTGAAAAATTCAATTGTACCATTGATGTTTTTAGTTATATATATATATATCCATGGCATTTCGACGCCACAGAAATAATACATTAAACTTTATTTAATTTTTTCAGATAGTACTTATGACGAAAATTGTACAGAAAAATAGTTTAAAGCTCATTTAAGAGATGCTATAAAATTTGCCAAAAATAGATAAGAAAAAAAGAATGATTTCAATTGCAGCGAGGGAGTACATTTGAAAGTCAGACCTCTATAGAAAACGATATTCAAAATAAAAATAATGAAGATATAGAAGATATATTTCAGAATCAAGTTAACATGTTATTATCTAATAATAATTACCCATTCATTTTTTTAATTTACATGGGTAATTAATTTATATGGATAATTATTATATAAGAAACATTAAATTTAAAAATTGCATTTTTTCAATTCTCGTTTTGGTATACTACAGTTTTTTTTATGAAAAAGGAAGCTATGCAACTGTGTTTTTAATTACTGCGTTAATACCATTTATCAAATCAAATATTTTCAATTTTGTAGAACTACTGATTTTTTAACACCCTAGGTGTAAAACATTCTTTGGCTTATGAAAACAACTAAAAAAAAAAAAAAAAAGATTCAATTATCGCATTTTTAATAGCATCTAAAACGAATATTAAATATATCAGAGCATAAGTTGTCAAAAATTAACAACATTCTACTAATCACACGCTAATGTTAAATTTATAAGTTTTTAACCCGAATTTGAAATGAAGCAAGTTACTACATGTTTCGATTTTATTGCATCTTTTTCTTCACTTTTTTTGCTGGGCTGTCTCTTCAATACTATAGTTTCTTCCGATAATTTCACTAACGAGCTGCCAAATAACGAGCATGTCAGATTTATTTTCGATAAATTTTTTCTATAATTCTTCTTTTCATAATTTGTTTCCTCGTTTAATAAGTTTCAAAATTTTTTATATTATTTTCAATGTTTTATCATTTTTCTTATTTTTTCCATTTTTTAAAAAGTTTATTCCGATGGTCACAATTTATAACTAATTCTTCGCTTACCCATGGATTAGGCGGTCATTTTTTACTCGGTTTCTTTTCTTTCAATGATTTGTTATATATATCATAAAACTTATTATATATATTGGAGTATAACTCATTAGTGTTTCGTGTATGACTACGTTCACACGATGATTTTTAAGACGTCGTTTTATTTTAATTCTCTTTTGAAGTTGCTACCAAAAATCATTAGTGTTCACATGATGATTTTTTTGTTCCATGATTTTTTGTTATATTTTCTCTTTTTCCTTATAAGCAGGGTTGATTTTTCTTGTTCGTAGCAATACTACCAGAGAAAAACGAATAAAAAGTAACGAGAAAAATACCAATGAGTGTAAAGAGGAATAACAAAAAAAAATCATTAAAGCAGAAAACGTGATTTTTTCTCAATCCCTATTTCAACTCTACCCCGCTCACTAACAAACAAAAAAAACATGATTTAAAATCATGTTTTTAAATCATCGTCTGAACGTAGCCTATGAATTATTAATTCCAAGGCGAAATGAAACAGGTAGCAGTAATTCTACAGAAACAACAATACGGCGAATTCATTATTTTTTTATACATGGAATTTAACACTTCAGCGGGTAAACAAAAATTTTGCTTATATAGATTTTGGCAGTTTTAAGTTGAATTCGCCTTGGTTAATTCGTTACAGTTTGTTTTTTTTTATTTGCATACTGCATAGTTGTTTGTTTTTGGTTGTGTCTCTTTTATTATTTATTTTATTTATTCAAATATTGTTACAATTTAATTTATAATAAATCTTAGAAATAAAAGCAGTAGCGGCATAGTTAAGTAAATGTTGGTTGGAGTAGAATTAAAAAAATAAAATTTAAGTTTAATTAGATTTTATGTTGGACTTTAATATGTTTGAGAAAATTGTTGATTAAAATAATGTTCTGTATTGACGGAATAGTCAGCAGATTTATGATACTATTTGTATTACAATTGTGTAAACGTAAATTGTGTAGGGAATTGTAATTGAGTCAAGATATGTATTGTTGTTAGAGGTGAGTTGTTGCGAAAAGGACATGATGGTTGTGGATCCCTTGATATAAGGTAACCGTGGGTAACATAGTGTCTACATTAGAGATTTTTTTATCAAGACAAACGTCAAATTTAACGCGTATTTGTGAAAGGTGGCAACAGTTGCACAAAAACAACAATATGGCGTATTTATTATTGTTTTTTATATATGCAGTTTGACAACTGTAACAACCAAAATAATAATCAACTGTTTAACTAAGGTTACCTTGTATATATTCGCACTGATTTTGACGTTTGTTTTGATATAAATTTGCCTAATGTAGACACTAGGTAAGTCTAGAGTGCGTTAAACAAAGACGGGTAAAACATTTGTTGAGATTGGGGGGATTAAGTGATACTTTGTGGGGATTAATGTTGCTATATAGGTAATTGTAATTTTTCCATTTCATGATGAATGAAAAGTCCAGATTATTTAGAGAGGATCTTATTATATACCATTTCGACTGTGGAAGAAAAGTTATTATAGGAAGCTTGTGTGTTATCTTAGCTGCGCAGTCAGCAGCTTCGTTGCCATTAATTCCAACGTGACTGGGTATCCAAAAAAGTTTTATTTTATTCGTCATTGGAGTTAAAAGTTGTTGAATTAAAATAATTATTTCCTTTTTATTTTTAGTACTTTTAATAGCTTCGAAAACAGACCGACTATTTGTGCATACGACGGTTTTCTGGGTGGAGCTTTTTTGTAATTTGAGAGCTTCAATAATTGCGACGGCTTCTGCTTCAAATATTGTAAGTCCTGTTCTTAAATTCAGCATAAGTTTCACTGAAGAGTTGTTTGTATACTTCGGGAGCAGTATGATTTTTGCTGTAGGAAAACAATTTATTTTCAAACTATTTAGGTTCTAATAGTTTTTGTACTTCAAATTTTGAGTTATTTTATATAGCTCAGATAAAGGGGGTGGAAATTTTTGTTCTCTTCTTTTTTTTCTGTAATCTCAAAATGTTGAAGAAGAGGGAATTTGGGGAATAATATTTTGTGTACTAAATGGAATTTATTTTTATTACCATGAATGTGTAAATTGTCGCTACCTACTTCAGCACGTAGGTTTTTGACATGTTTTGTTCTGAAGGTTCTTATTCTGGCTCTGGTGGATGCGTTTAGAATGATGTCTACTTTTTGTAAATTGGATTTTACTGCTTTTTGATAGATTACCAATCCGTAGTTGATTTTGGCTAAAGTAACTGATTTTACAAATCTAATAAGGTGTTAGAATGCATAAAACTCTTTGTAGATGATAGATATTTGATAATATTTAGTCTAATTGGTATTTGAAGTTCTGTTTGTTATCAAAATTTCAACCTAATATCTTTCAATTATCTACATTATTTACAGTTTTATTACTATATTTTATCTTAAAGCGATGACAGTTGCGTTTTTTACAAACATGAAAATGTTTGGTTTTTTCAAACAAAACATTTGTACCTAAATATGTAAACCAATTGTCAAATGATTGTAAAGCATTTTCAAAATTATTTTTGATTTCTTCACATTGTTTTGCATTCCCTATTAAATAGAGATCGTCTGCATATACGACTTATTTTATTATTACCTGTCAAAATTCGGTTTAAATCATCAAAAGCAATAATAACAGTACCAGAAAGCGGAGATTTTGTTAAAAACGATTTAACAAAATTAAACATTTTTGGTCCTATCGAACAATTGGATAATTTTTTAAGGAATAAATGTACTACTATATTATCAAATGCTTTAACAAAGTCATTTGATAGTATTGAAGTATATCTTTTCATGGATCGGCTTTTCCATATAATGTGATCTAGACATAATAAATCATCGATCGTCTAAGACCAGATTGAAAACCAGTCTTGATAGATAGGAGTTTATGTTTCTTTATGAACCATATATGGCGTCTTAAGAGAACTTTCTCAAGGGTTTTTGTTAGACATGGTAAAAGAATATGGGTGTAAAAGAGTCAATGATTTCCAGTGGTTTGCCATTTTTGTACATAGGAATTACGAGAGCTATTTTAAAAACTTACGGAATTATACCAAGTTCAAAGATTCTGTTAAATAATCTTAATATGTGTTTGTTAAAAGCATAGGGTAAATTTTTTAGCATAGGGTATTGTATTTTGTCTAATCCAGTGGTTTTACCTTTTGAAGTTCCAAAACTGAATATTAGTTCCTGCGTTTTAAATGGCTTTTCTAGAATAACAGATTTATTAGGACAATATCTTATTGTCAGAGATGATAGGGTTTGTGTTTTGCTATTTTGAAAGTTTCTGGAAAAATTTGCATCGTTTGAGTGATTTGACCAATGTTTAACAAAGGTATTGGATAACTCAAGTGACTCTGTTATGGTATTACCGTTATATGAAATTGAAATTATTGAATGTGATGTGTAGTGACCTGTCAATTTACGAATACTTTGCCATAGGTTGGCAGAAGATGTTGAGGGGTTCAATTCTTCGGTAAATTCTTGAAATGAATTATGTTTAGCAATCTTTTTGGCTCTATTGAACAAAGCATTATTTCTTTTATATATCAAAAGATTTTCATTCATTCATTTTTCCGGGAAATTTGTTTTTCGTTCCTTAGTTACTAAATTGTTCTGTGATGAACATTGTTGCAAATAGATGTAAGTGGAATGCTCTCGTTTGCTGACATACGTATAACTTTTCTTAAAATAGCAGATTCCTGAAAACGGTAGGCTTGCTGGACTGGATGCGATGCATTGATGTATTCTATTTGGTGTTTCCGCCGAAATGAACACATCTCTGACACTGGGTACGGTCTTGGGTCATACGTTTTCCGTGGACCAAATAAATGGGTATTATGCACTTTTAAGATCAAGGTGGTTGGTAGCAGTGCCGAGGATCTGAATGATTAGTTAGTGCTAAAAGAAACTAATAGTGAACAGCTCCCCTCTGATGCTGATGGCAAGGGTCAGTTGTATTACAGCCTAGTCCGCGTACGCCGTCACTGCGCGAGATGGTCTATTTTTTTACGTGGGACCAAATAGAAAAGTAAAAATGGAAACTGATAGATTAGGTAATGAACGGGACAAAGGGACAACGGACAAAGAAATCAACACTAGGGTAGAAGGGACGGAAGCTGACTTACGAGTTAGGGATAGGGTCAAGGTAGGGGAAAACAAGGACGACGTCGGGAAAAGGGAGAAAGATGAGGATGGGGACGATGACATGGACTTAATAAGACTGCATACGGACATCCTCATTCAACACGGACAACTAATGACCCAACTAACGGAGGAGGACAGCCTGCTGGACTCGGCGGAGGACCCTGTAGGATCTGGAGCGACGGAGGGACTGGAGGACCTGTCTCTTTTAACCGATGAAGAGCATGAGACAACAGTGGTCTCTGCTCTTGACCGGGGAAAAGAAATCGGAACTGCAGTCACTGCGTCAACTCCGGGTAGGAAGCAGGTGAACTCGACGGGGGCATCAGGAATGCCAAGGCCAACGGCCAAACCTATTGTTCGGCAGGTAGCGGTAGCATATCCAATGGATGAGCAAGCCGCAACCGACAGCCGAACGAATTTTGAAAAGGCGAAAAACGGTGTTAGGGCCTCTATAGCTGCACTAAATAAGTTGGCTAAAAAGGACCCATCACTGTTAGACGGGCGGGATAGGCATGTTCGCAGGAAACACCGAAAGAGCATCTACAGGTTTGAACGGACCTATGGCTCCATCGGTGACATCCTGGGATTGTCTTATCCCGATGGTTTTAAAGTGGAGGTAGAGGAAGGTCCGCAAATTGCTCGCAAGGGTAAAGAGTCCGTGTCTACCAACACTTTGGAACCAAAAGTCGACGCTGTTGCACATTGTGATATTCACAAGCCATCCAGTAGTCCTGTAGCTTCTCTCAAGGGAAGCGACAGGTCGGCAAGGATTGGTAGTGAGAAAAAACTCATGGAGAAGAGAGTAGAAAGGGTAAATCAAGCTCTTGCGAGCCCCGCTAAAGGATCTCAAATAAGGTCAATTAGGGGAGCTCTGCCTGGAGATGAGATACCCTCTACCTCTAAGAAAGCTGGTCATATTCCGCATGACTCTTTTAAAAGTCCCCCTAAGGGGACCATAAAAAGAGTGAGGTCGGGGGATGACCAGCAGATTCCGTCTGCGAAGAAGGTTGGTAATACACCAAGTGGCCCGCTTAAAAACTCTCATAAGGGAGTAGTGAAGCGGTTAGTATCTGGTGTCGTGCAACCTTCATCGTCCAAAAAGGGGAAGGATTCGTCCAAGTCGGACATTCTTCAAGCAGCAGTCATTGACCGTGCTGATCCAGATGGGAGAATCAGTACGTAAATGTGGCGGCTGATTGAGGACAGACTTATGGACGAAATCTTCCAGGCAAGGCACAGGCCGGGTGAAATAGCCTTCATGGGTGCAGACTGGACAAGGGGCGTCAAGACTGTTGGTTGCGGTAACAAAGGAACTTTTGAATTCCTGAAAGCCGCGATCAACAGATGTGGCAACCTTTGCCCAGATGCGCAACTGGAGGTTATACCAGCGTCGGAATTGCCTCTGCGACCAATAGTCACGGTATGGATTCCACCACCCATTAAGCCGGTGGAAGTCATACTGGGAATATTGGAGGGACAAAATAGGGGGATCAATACAAGTCAATGGAAACTTGTCTCTTCATTGACTTGTAAAGAGAACCAGGGGAAAGATTTCCGATTCGCAGTGGATCGGGAATCTATTAGGAAATTGGACTCATTTGGGGGGGTTGTTACGTTCGGGCTTGGCTACATCAAATTTCGCTACGCGAAAAATGATAAAGCCAAAGAGGTTGCGGATGGTGCAGATAAATCTGCATCATTGTGAAGCGGCCTCGACCGAATTGATAACCTACCTCAGTGAGACCAATGTGGACGTGGCCCTAATCCAGGAGCCTTGGCTAAATGATAACCAGGTCTGTGGTTTAAGGGCCAAAGGATACAAATTGTTCAAGCCGTCCACTGGGGATAAGGTGAGAACTTGTATTTTGGTGAAGAATGATCTTCAGGTAATTCTTCTTAACTCTTTCAGTTATGGTGATCTAACGGTCGTCCAAGGAGAGGCATTGGGAGGCGGTAAACTGGCCTTGGCCTCGGTGTACATGCCCTATGAGGAGTTGGAACCACCAGATGACAGGGTGTGGGCCTTAGCCGAGTACGCAAGACGGAATGGAGTACGTCTATTGCTCGGTTGCGATGCTAATGCACACCACAGTCAATGGGGTAGCAGGGATACTAATAAGAGAGGTGAGTCAACTTTTGATTTTATTATTGCAAATGATCTTTTAATATGTAATAGGGGTAATACTCCTACGTTCAGAACGAAGGATAGGAATTCAGTAATAGACATCACACTGACCAACTCGAGAGACCTAGTTGAAGACTGGAGGGTAGCCATGGGATGTACTTTCTCTGACCATGGTAGGATAACCTTTAGTCTGAACTTCCGAGGTTCTGAGGGGAAACCTTTCAGGAATCCTAGGAGGACAGATTGGGACGCCTTCGGGCGGGATCTGGGGTCAAGATTGACTGGAACTCCAATGGAGATCTTGTCGAGGGAAAATCTTGACGAAATAGTGGGGAAGGTAACAGGGTCCATTAACAGAAGCTATGAGCTTAACTGCCCGGTGAGCTATCCGGGTAAAAGGAAACAGCCAGTCTGGTGGTCGGAGGAGTTGAAAGCTCAACGGACCACAGTTGGAAGGCTGTACAACAAGGCCCATAGATCCGGTAGGGACGAGGACTGGGGCACCTATAGAGTGTGTTTCAATAAGTACAAAAAGGACATTAGAAGAGCTAAAAGAGCCTGGTGGATTAGGTTCAGCGAGGCCATTAACTCGGTCAATGAACTTTCCAGATTCAGGAAGATACTGTCAAAGGACCCTAGCGTTCCAGGGAGTATCCAGAGATCAGATGATTCATGGACGGAGTCTAGTTCTGAGTCACTTAATGTACTTTTGGAAACCCATTTTCCGGGTTGCACGGATCCATTG
The DNA here is from genome assembly GCA_932274085.1 of Protocalliphora azurea. Classification (NCBI taxonomy): domain Eukaryota; kingdom Metazoa; phylum Arthropoda; class Insecta; order Diptera; family Calliphoridae; genus Protocalliphora; species Protocalliphora azurea. The sequence continues at coordinate 57,798,609 of OW026522.1, read as the reverse complement.
GTGGAGGAATCAGGTGAGGGAGAACACTTCTTCACGGAGTCCACCAGTGGGATGATTGGAACAGTGGTAAGAGACCTAATAACGGTGGAGAAGGTCACATGGGCGGTGAATTCATTCGAGCCTTATAAGTCACCAGGCCCGGATGGTATTTTTCCGGCCATGTTGCAGAATGCACCGTTGGTGGTCCGTAAACTACTGGCTGAGATTTTTAAGGGGTGTCTAATACATGGACATATTCCAAGGGGGTGGAGAGAGGTTAGGGTTATATTCATACCGAAAGGTGGAAGGACCTGTCACTCGAAACCCAAGGATTATAGACCTATCAGCCTATCGTCTTTCCTCTTGAAGACTTTAGAGAGACTGATAGATCTATATTTAAGATCGTATGGTAGCTCCAGCATCATGAGTAGTGCTCAACATGCTTACCTGAAAGGTAAATCTGTGGAGAGTGCGCTAAGTGATGTGGTGGGTTATATAGAACAAGGGCTTCGGTATAAGGAGTACACCATGGCCGCGTTCTTGGATATTGAGGGAGCGTTCAATAATATTGAGATTGACGCTATCAAGCAGGCGCTGGTGAATCTTAAGGTACATGACTTCTTGATCGAATGGATAATCCTCATGCTGAGCAGCAGGATTATCAATTCAAGCTTGGGTGGAGTATGCTTAAGAAAACTAGTGACTAGGGGAACTCCGCAAGGGGGAGTGCTCTCACCCCTGCTGTGGCTAATGGCTGTCGATGTGATTCTGCGTCAATTCGACAGTAGAGGGCGGAAGATCGTGGCTTATGCTGATGATGTGGTCATACTGGTAAAGGGAAAATTTCTTCCCACAATCAGTGAGACCATGCAGTCAGCGCTGGGTGAGCTGTCCTCGTGGGCTGCTGATAAGGGGTTGGGAGTGAACCCGGAAAAGACACAGTTGGTTCTGTTTGCTAGGAGGTACAAGGTAGAGAAATTCAGACTACCGGTACTATGTGGGACTGAACTGAAGCTTTCAGACTCAGCGAAATATCTGGGGGTGTTCCTTGATAGCAAACTGACCTGGAAGAGGAATGTTCAGGAAAGACTCAAGCGTGGCCTCAATGCCTACTACACCTGTAGAAACTCCATAGGTAAGAGTTGGGGACTCAAACCGAAAGTTGTATATTGGATTTACACTTCGGTGGTGGGACCAATCCTTTCATATGGTTGTTCTGTCTGGTGGCAGGCACTGGAACGCAAGAGCAATAGGAGCCTTTTGTCGAAGGCGCAAAGGTGTGCTTCGATTGGCATTACAGGTGCAATGAGAAGCACACCACAAGCGGCTCTGGATGTCATACTTCATCTCTTACCCATTGAAGAGTTTGTGAGGGGTATGGCAGCAAAGAGTCTACTGAGACTTAGGGAATTGGGACTATTAGGCTCATCAAGAGCAGGTCACTCCAAGGTCATTTACGAGATCAGTTACGGTGAGGTTAATCTGAGCTCTGCGGGGGCATCAGATTACATGGCCACTGAATCGGACTTTGGAGTAGGTCCTGTCGTGGTGATACCTGATAGGGAGGTCTGGTCCGGCACTGAGAGACTATATAAGGGTTGCGCAGTGTTCACGGACGGATCAAAGATGGTCGAGGGTACCGGGGCGGGGGTCTATATTATGGGCACGAATTTGAAGGGCTCTTTTAGACTCCCTGATGAATGCAGTGTTTTTCAGGCTGAGATTCTCGGCATCCTGAGGGCCGCGGAGATGATCAGGCAAAACATTGCGAGAGGTACCGAGGTCACTCTCTATGTGGACAGTCAGGCGGCTCTAAAGGCCTTGGGGACACATTTGGTGAGATCCAGGCTGGTGGCTGCCTGTAGAAAGACACTGAGAGTTGATGGAGGACTACATGGTGAGACTCTGCTGGGTGCTTGGCCATTGCAATATTTCAGGCAACGAATTGGCTGATGAACTGGCAAGGCAGGGTGCGGCAGGGAACGTCTCGGAGAGAGACATATGTGAAACCACCACTAAGTTTCTTCTATGGGAAGATCAATGATTGGATCTTGGTCAGAACCAATTCGGCTTGGGAAAGTAGGGAGGACTGCAAGGTGTCGAGGGCGATATGGCCGGTATTGGACAAGGCAGACACTACCACTCTCCTGGGCATGAATAGGAAGAGCTTGAGGGTCATGATAGGGGCCATAACGGGTCACTGTCTGATAGGGAAGATGAGGTCTAGAATGGACGCTAACAGTTCTGATTTTTGCAGACTGTGTGAGGACATCGATGAGACCGAGTCTATTGAGCACATTGTGTGCCATTGTCCGCGATTACAGCATCGTAGGATGAAGTGGCTGGGTAGACAGTTCCTCGACGGGCTAGGTGACGTTCGGGACGTAGATCTTGTTGACGTCATAGGCTTCGTCATGGGAATTGGCTGCTTGAGGGAGAATCAAGGGTTTAACCCTAGGGGGATTGGTGGCATTGCTGGTCCCCCTCTGTGATTCGCTACATTTCTATTCCCTTTTTATCTTTCACTTTACTTTTTCTGTACTCTGTATTTTCAATTTTATATATTCTATACTCTTATTTCACAACTATTCTGTTGAAGGGACTCACAATGGACCGGGATCGGCCTCTGGGTGGAGATGTGGTACTATCTGGTATCACATCTACCTTCTCTATCTATCTATCTATCTATCAGATTCCTTATTAATATTGCCAGATATTACATATTTTTCGTTATTTTCTAAAATTTTTGAGTGGTACAGATTCCAGTCGGCTTTTTTGATGTTAAATTTTAGTGAATGATAAAAAGTTGTTCCATTATTAAACAGAAATTGAATGTTTATTGGGAAGTAATCACTATTATATAAATCGTTAATAGTGTTTCATTTACCAATTTGGAGCAGAGAAATTGTTGCAATGGATAAATCGATGTGGAAAAAGGTATTATGAGAGCTTAGGTGTGTAGGTAAACCATCATTTAATGTGGAAAGGTTGTTGTTACTAAGGAAGTTTTCTAGTATAGTGCTTCTTTTATTCGAAGTTGAAGAACCCCATAGAGGACCCCAGGCATTAAAATCCCCAACCATTAAAATTTGAGATTTTTTGTTTTGAATAAGATTAATGGACTTTGCGGTGGAAAATAAATCGTGAAAAGTGTGGAAGTTATATTCGTTTTGATATCGAAAGCAATGGCATTTAATGACTGATTTGTCGGTATAGTGGGGAAAACTTCTTTTGATTAGAATTGAAACACCCTGCTTGGAGGTGCTATTTGGATTAAAGAAGTATCCAATGTATTCTTTGGGAATAATTTGAGTGGAACTATTTTTTATTTTAGTCTCCTGAAGACAAATTATGTATGGTTTCTTTCTGATAATAAAATTTGAAAATTACAGTAATTATTTATATACCCTGGTATGTTCCATTGAATTATTGAAAAAGTCATATTAATAATTTTTAAAAAATAAAGAAGAAATAAAATAAATAAAGTAAAAGAAGATTATAAAGAAGTGTGTTTTAAGGATAATTCAATATTCTAATTAGATGATTCTTCATCTATAGCCATAAATTCAATTTCTTGAGCGTCAATTTCTGAACTGAGTTCAGAGTGATCAACTTTGTAGTCAAGAGATGTGTAAGAAATTGGATTATGAGAATTTTTTGTTGTCGTGGGGGGTTTACCGTTATGTTTTCTGTTACAAATGAAATTTGTGGTTGTTGTTTCTTTTAAGAGAGAATTGTTGTTTGATTGTTGTTTTGCTGATTTACTGTTAATAGTTGGAATGTTTATTGCTTTGTTTTTGTTGTTTTTTATCTATATTTTCTTTTGATGCTCTAGAAATTTATTGCATAGAGCAGTTCTGTTTTTTTTTTATTTTGTTGTATGAATTTAGTGCATTCTATAGAAGAGGTGGGATGATTATCGGCGCATTATGTACTGGTGTATTTTGTGGAGAATGTAGTGGTAGATTACAATTTTCGCAAGAAGGAGTGTTTTTACAACGTTTGCTAGTGTTCCCTAGCAACCGCCACGGCGGCTTGTCTTCTTGGATTAAATATTTCCTTGATGTATAGCTCATACGTGGTAGAGAAAATCCTGTCATGTTACACTCTAGGATAGCTTCGGTCCTAGAGAGCGTAACAGTCTGGTAGGTATAAAAAGGTGCACCATTGCCTGGACTTGTCTGTGGGTCTATAATGGAAGAAAAGGACCTTCGGGGCCTGACCAGAGACTTAACACAATCTGGTACCACGAGAGCCAGTAGCCCCTGGTACGGCAACACTGATTTGTGGGTGTTGTCGTACTGGACTGACTGTTGGAGAGGCCCTTAGGGGAGTCACGTGGTGGTTGTGGTTTAGACCTAAACCGCAGGTAGGGGTTTATAGTCCCGATGTGGTGTTGCATAGTAACACAAGTCGCTAATAGTGCGGCAGGAGGTTGATAGCTCCAACTCCTAAGCAAGGGGGAGTGGACTTATCCAAACAATGAGTCTCTCGAATTGCCACCTGTGTGTTCTTAACAGGCACATGGGGGCGTTGGTTGGCAGGTGCCCACGTAAATCTTGACCACATCTGTTCCCTAGCAATTGACAATTACGACATTTTATGGGGTTAGGTATGTATTCACGACCTTAACTTTATACAATGAGATATCAATATTTTCCGGTAAGTGATATAAATCGAAGGTTAATAAAACAATGCCGGAATGAGTTTTCTTATAATCTATGATTTTTTCGTATTTGTAAACGACACTCTGGGTGTTTAGTTCTGCAATTATTTCTTTTTCGGGGATTTTACAGAGATAAGGTGCATAAATTATGCCTTTAGGTGTTCATGCGGTTTGGATACTATTGGACAGATACCAAAAAGTTCTTTCGTTGAAACAATTTTTTTGCTGTATTTTCATCTTTAACTAGTAATAGTAAATTACCGTGTCTTAATTGTGAAATGGATGTAATTTCCTTGCTAATAAGATGAAGAGCTCTTTGTATAGTGAAACATGAGTATTCAGCAAGAGATTTTTTCTCATCAGCTGCATAGACTGCAATGAATTTTGATTTTAGGGATTTTGGTGTTGGGAGAGGGGGAAAGTCGACTCTTACTTTTTTTACGTTTGCTAAAAGAGCAAACCTGTTTTTCCCTAAAGGGGGGTTCCGAGGGACATAGTGTAAACGAACTATGTAGTAGACACTTTTTGAGTGTGCAAATTTTGGTGTAGAGAAAATAAGTAAATTAAAATTTATAATTGCTTTTTATGAACGGAAAGAACCGTAACTCTTTGTTTTTTTCCAAAACGAAAGAACTTTGTAAACACCAATAATGTAACCGATCAGTAGCACAGAAAAGAGAAAAATTATCAGTTACTGTTGTTGTAATAACGGCTGTATAATCAAGTGAATCTGTATATTTTTTATAAAAATATGGTCTATACAGTACGAGTATTTTTGTTTGCGTCTTCACGTGTTGTTTCTTTAACCAAACATTACATTCCATTTGATAATAACAGATCTAGGTATGTTGTTGTTGTTCTGTTTTCTTTTGAAATATCGATATTAATATCTCCCACCAATATAATTTGTTGTTTTTTTTTTTTTTACTTATTATTGTTTCCAATTATATTATAAACTCGCTAACTTTATGACCTGGGGGACTATGAATTGCAAGAAGGCAGAAATTATGAGTTTTTAGTTTATTAGTTTACTTGTCTTGATTTATAGTTAGCGACAGTAAAATTAAAAGTATTTAACTTTATTTTCTCCACACTTTAAGATCACGTCCGTTCGCAACGAAATTAGAACAGAACTACATACATATATACGTATATTAATTTTTTGTGTACATCAAGCATTTTGATTAAATCTCAAGTGCATTAAAACAACATATATTCATATATTCTTTTCTCAACTCTGTTCGAAGCAGACGTGTTTTATTTTTTCTCCGCATTAATTCATAGTTTTTATGCTTATTTCGGATAAAAAATCATTAAAAAAATTATACGCGAATGGACGCGATTATTTTCTTAAAAATAATAAAAAAAAATCTACCCAAATAATAAATAATAACAATTTGTGCTTTTTTTATTTACATATATATATTACTTTGTGTGTTTGTTTTATAAAGAAAATAAGTGCACAAGTGTATGAAAAAAAAAAAATATATATATATATAATAATAATAAGATTACTCTCTTATGAGTCTCTTTAGTGCAAGCTCAATTGAGCGAAGGCTTAGTGTAAATGGCAGAAATGCTTATGTTACTGTGAGTGTTAAAGATAATACTATTGCCAAAACAAATAAAAGAATTGATGACAGCTTGTATTTGACCACCAAGCAATCGCGCTCGTTCTTGCTCCCCCGCTCTGCTGTCAATTAATGATTGTTTAACAAAACAGCTGATAATAAGCAACTGTCAGATAATAAACAAGTTTTAATTCCGCCTGAAGGTATGCTATGTAATTCACCTTCAAAAATAACAACATTCACAGTAAGTACAGATTTAATTAACCCTACAACTGGAGCTATACCCAAGTCTGGCCAATCGATCAATATTAAACAGAAATCCCAAATCCAGGTTGGAATGGACCGCTATATTACTGTTTTAAAGCGAGGAAGAAGCCCTAAATCCTCCAAATTCGCACCTGTGGCAAAATTATTTAGAGAAGACGATAGACCAATTTCCGAAAATAGCTTCGCTATTTTACAGAATGAATCGGTTGAGCCCCCAATTCTATCCAAGTCGTCTAAACCTCCCCCAATTTATTTAAGAGAACAAAACAAAAATGAATTGATTCAACATCTGATCTCGTTGATCGGTGGGAATCATTTTTATGTGATCCCCATAAAGCGTGGTAATATAAATGAGACAAAAATACAAGTAAGTCAAGAGAACAATTACCGCAAAGTTGTATCAGACTTTGAATCTCGTAAAAAGAATTTTTATACGTATCAATTAAAGTGTAGCAAGTGTCTCCAAATTGTTATTAAGGAAATTGACTGTAACGTGAATCCAATAGAAATAAAACAAAGCTTAGAAGAAAAGGGGTACAAAATAAAAAATTTAATGAACATTCGAAATCGTAATAAAATTCCTCAACCACTCTTTCGAGTGGAATTGAAACCCGGTGATATAAAACTGAAAAAAGGTGAAACCCACCCCATATATAATCTCAGATACTTATTGCATCGTAAAATCACTATAGAAGAGCCACATAAACGATAGGGACCCGTCCAATGTTTAAACTGTCAGGAGTATGGACATACTCATTCCTACTATAGGTTACCACCAGTTTGTGTTGTTTGTGGTGAACTGCACAACTTGTCCAAATGCGAGAAATCCAAAGCTGATTCTATGATTAAGAAATGTAGTAATTGTGGTGGAAACCATACCGCCAATTACAGAGGATGCCCAGTATATTCATTTGTCAAACGATCTTTATGCCAGAAATCTAAAATTCCCCCCATTCAACCACCAAATACTTTGAATGCAAATTACCTCCAGTTAATAGAGCCTTCTGCCAACAAAGAGTCATACGCAAATGTTCTCAGAACAAATCGAACTCAAAATTCTCTACCTAAATCTAACTTCAACTCAAACCCACAGGCAATGGAACAAACCCCCGCTTTCAATTTTACCAGGCTAGAAGCTACAACAGAGACGCTCCTACAATCGGTAAATAATTTTACAAACTCTATGAGCAATATGATGCAGGAAATGCTTAAGATGCAATCAATATTGTTGCAGGCAATTCTAAATAAGCCATGAACTATTTGAAAATATGTTTTTGGAACGCTAACATAAGAACGAACTAGAATATTTTCTAAAAAAACAACAAGTAGATATAATGTAGTTTCCGAAACTCATTTGACATCCAGAAGCATATTCCAAATAAATGGATATGTGTTTTATGATACAAAAAACCCCAGAGGAAGAGCATGTGGAGGTTCCGCTATTCTTATAAAAACCCGCATTAAACACTACTTAATGTGTGATCTTTGTGAAGATTATCTTCAAGCTACAACAATCTGTATTGATGATTGTTATAGAAACTTAGTGATTTCATCGGTATACTCACCCCAAGATTTTCCATTACAGAAAATCAATACATCAATTTTTATAAATCACTAGGCCCCGCTTCCTGGCAGCTGGCATACATTCTGGGGATCACGACTGATTACCCCGAAAGGTTGTTTTATTTCATATAATTTCTAAAATGGGTTTTAATGTGATTTCTAGCGGAAACCCCACATACTGACCCACTGATCCACACAAAATACCGGACGTCATCGATTTTGGTGTTATAAAAAATACTGCACAGAGAACATATCGCTGGGTTCACCAGAAGAAATCGATCTCTCTCTCAATAATTTTGAAAGAAATCTAAAACTTGCTGCTGAACACGCAAAGAATGTATTCACCCCGAACGAATCAAATGACATAATTGAGTTGCCACCTGTTGTGCCCCATTTCAGAGCAGTCGAACCCCTTTGCTTTGAGATTCGAGAGATCGACAAGGCTATTGTTGATTTAAACTCCAAAAAGGCACCTGGAATTGATAACCAGATGCTTTTAGAGCTACCCCGGATAGCATTAAAAATAATACTTTATATTTTTATCGCAATATTACGCCTTGAATAGTATCCACTAGAATGGAAGGTGTCACTGATTACCATGATACCTAAGCCAGGAAAAGATCACAGAAAAGTAGAATCGTATAGACCCATAAGTCTATTATCTAATATATCTAAGCTATTTGAGAAGCTCCTAATGAACAAAAGCTATACCCGCTAATAAGCCAATGTATACCCAATCATCAATTCGGATTTAGAAGAAAACACAGTACTATCCAACAAACACACAGACTTGTAAATGTTATAAAAAAAACGTTTGAAGACAAGAAATATTGTTCCGCTCTCTTCATTGACGTATCGCAAGCCTTTGGCTTGTTATATAAAATAGAACAAAATTTACCCATAAATATACATAAATTATTAAAAAGCTATATAACTGGTCGGAAATTTATTATTAAAGGTGACTTTATATATTTGATATTAAGAGATGGCTAAAAAAATGGAAAATTAAAATAAATGAACAAAACTGCTCACATATAACATTTACCTTGCGTAGAGAATCATGCCCACCTATCCTTATAAATAACCAAGTAATACCCCAGCAATCGGAGTTTAAATACCTCGGAAATACTTGGAAATTCCTTATTGATGCAAAGTTGACCCAAATGAAATTGAAAGCACTCCAAATAAATTGGCTAATTGTCAGAAATTCTGTGCTCAGTCTAGATTGCAAACTACTCCTCTATAACTCAGTTTTAAAGCCAATATGGAGTTTTGGAATCCAGTTATGGCCTCAGCATCAAATATTGAAAAAATACAGAGACGCCAAAACAAAATATTGCGAACTATCACCGCAGCCCCTTGGTAAGTTTGGAAATACATCCTAACCCACTAGCACGAAACATACTAAGAATTAATGGATACATCCGACTGAGAAGAAGAAACACCGCAGAACTGAGCCGAAGTTAAACCATATTCATTAAAATCGCTTTTAGTCTGACGTTGGTTTTTGTTTGTTTGTTTTGTGTGAATTTAAAAAAATTAACATGTATAATTTTTCTTTCGTAACAATGAGTAGTAAAGTGTAATTTGAAGTATGTTTGGTGGCAACACTATATCTAACTATATGGTGGAAAAAATTGTTGTAATGTTTGCATTAATTTTTCATTATTATTTATTAATCTCTATTCCAATAAACTGAGTTGAATACAAAAATTCTCGGTTCTCTAAATTATTAACTTTAAACAAGTTTTAGGCCTTTGTTAAAGCTTAAATTTAAAGAAAAATAATATAGTAAAAAGTGAAAACACTAAAAAGCAATTAAATTATAAGGATATTTTTTAAGTATTTTATTGCAACATTACTTTTTTAGTATTTTTATTAAAGTAAAGGCGAAGTTTGCAAAACATACAAACGAAAACTACACAAACTGTAAATTTAATATGGAACTTTTGCTTCGCAAACATAACCTACCTATGGAAGTATGTTATTGAGGGCAGTCGTCCCGTACCAACTTATGTAAATGGAAATGTTACTAAAGTAGTAAATTTGTGTATGTTCTGACCCACTTTTCTGCTAACTTAGCTGAGAATATAAAATTAGCAGAATCAAATTATTTTTTAAAAAACGAACCGAAGTTGACCGAGTCGCAATGAAAACCAATGAATTTGTTTTTATATTTTTTTTTTTGCATTTTATGAAATTGAAAACCAATTTATTTATTTTTGTATAACAATATGTGTATGTATAGTTATTTTAAAGTACATACAAACAATTTAATAGCGCTACAAGCAAACTAATACACAGTCGAAAAGAAATCGATACATCTGGAAGAAAAATAGGCAGTATTGCTAGATAGTCATCTAAGTAAAGAAAAGATGACACCGCCAGATAATTTTCTAGAAGATGTAATAAATAAATATCATAATTATCATTAAATCAATCTAGAAGTAATATAATAAAAAAAATTTATCCTATAATGCATTAAAATAAATTTTAACATCATAAAGCACGTAAAACTAAAACGCTCACATAAAATATCCATTTTTTGCTAAAAGACAAGCGAATTTCCTCCAAATTTTTTTAATTTTTTTTTTTTTAATTTTTCGACAACTGAAAAAATTGTGACCAAAAAATTAAAGTATTGCATTAATTTCTTCCGGATGATTTCTATGGAATATCATCAATTTTTACGAGGTGATAATCACCTTAGTGAAAAGGGATATTTTAAAGATAAAATATACTACAATGGCAAAAAATAAAAGTTTAATATATATTTTTTATTGTTTATTGCTTAATTTTCTTTAAGTGATAAAAATACAATATTAGAAAAATATTACTTTACTGATTTTCGTCCAAATAATAAAAAGAAGTTATTGCGTAAATATCTTATATGGAAAATATCTTCGAAATGTTTTTAATGTATTTAATTTTTTTTTTTGCATTTTTGATTGTTTTAAAATTAAAAACTGATGACTTGGATATGTTGTTTAAGTTTTTTGGTTTATTCATCTATAATTATATGTTTATTTTTGTTTTTGTAAAGTAGAAAAATAAACTATGAAATGCTTTAAACATTATATATATATATATATATATATATATAGATATATATATATATATATATAATACAGAAAAATAATAATATATATCATGCTCAAATAAATAAAAAAAAGAGAGAAACTGTTCTACATGAAATACAAATTATCAAGTTATCAAGTTAAACTAAAACAACATAGAATTAAACAAAAGAAAATAAACTAAATAAAAAAAGTGTCAGAACAGAACAAACCAAAGTAAAAAGAAGAATACAGCAATATATTAAAAGAGAAACTGTATAAGAGTGTCAAATAAATAACTATTTTTTGAATGTATAACATGTTATACATATTGATATATTGATATTTTAACTGCAGCTCCAAAAAGAGATAGGGAAGCATTACATTACATACAAGATTTGATAAAGTTATTGATACGATGAAATAAGGAGATCGATAAAAGATTTGATGAACCAAAAATTGATTTACTGGATATAAACCAACGTGTTGCAAAAATATAAACTGTAACAGGTGATATAGATAACCTGAAAAATGAAGTTGGAAAAACTTAAAGCTTAGTTGATTGCCTCTGATCTTCGTATTAATGGTATTTCTTATATGGAAAGTGAGAACCTTTATAATTTATTTAAATTGATATGCGAGACCTATGTATTAATACACCTGCAGTCAAATCAATATACCGTATACATAACCACACAACAAAATAAAAACTTATTCACCTGATGCTGTCATTATGGTAAAACTTTTTTCATCATATGAAAAAAAATTCTTGTATTAAAGTCCCTTGCAAGCTACCGAAAAGTCAATAAGTCATCATTATTGTTGAATAATTTTGGAATTGACTCTGATCAGCAATTTCACATCAACCAACTTTAAAATCCTCCAAGCAGAATTAAGCTGAAAAAGTCAAATAAACTTAGGTCAGTTTTTACCACACGTGGGCTCGTTTATATAAAACCTAATAATGGCGAGAAAAATTTTCGCATTGAAAGTATGGAGGACCTTGACAATTTGTTTAATTACATATGTCATCATTGTCATGAACTTCATACGGAATAGAGTAATGCACGTAAAATAGTAAAGAAGATGATTAAAACTACCAAAACTGTTTATTATTATAACCGTTTTTTTTTTTTTTTTTTCAACTACTAGTTCAAAAAAAAAAAACGTGGAAAACAATACGTGAAATTGAAATAGAAAAAGTGTCAGAAAAAATTGGGCTATGTGCAGATTTTAATAAAATGAATGAATCTTTCACGAATCTTCTCCATATATCATCCTGCATCAACTTTTGTGAGAACATACAACGTAACACTACTCATAATAATTTTTATTTTGATTGTTTTAGCCATGAAGAAGTTATGGATAGTATATTTGCAATTAAATCAAATGCAATGTGATTTGATAACATTCACACAAAATTTCGTAAAATTGTAATTCCGAAAATTCTCTCACACATAACACATATACTATTTTTTTAACGTTTTATTTATATATTGAATCTGCTTTTTCTTAAGGTCTCACAATATGTATTTAAATCTTAACTGAGCACTAAAAACTAATTTGATTTCTAACGACAGCATAGCTAAGTGAATAATTGGTTCTTCTAGTAACGTAATAGAAAATCGGCTCTACGAAGCATTGAATTTAATTGAAATTGAGTAAGAAGTCTTGCGAGAAGGTTGGGGTGCGTCTGCAGTTTTATAATGTATTTTTCACTGTTTTTAAACTCGTCTTTTACCAAATGAACCTCTAAGTCTCTATGGATATTTTTATTTCTTATATACCATGGTTCACCCGTCATGTTTCTAAGAATTTTTGAATATCGATACTCGTATTACTGGCTGTTCCTTATAATTGGATGTCATATGTTTTAATTGACTGTTTATTAACCAGTGAATGCTCGAAGCTTTTAACTTCATATGAAGTATCTGGGTTTTATTTGACGACGCCAAGTTAGTCGCCTATCTAAATGAATACCATGGTATTCTTATGCCATTAAGTGTAACAGGAGGACAATTTCCTTCTAAGTTTGCTGATGATACGGCAGTTATCAGTCAATTCATCGCATACTGGTATGACAGAAGTGAAAATTAAATACAAGGTAAGGCCAAGAACACTTCCCTATGGAACACCTACATTTATTTCATGTGCTTCTGTCACAAATTCGTTGTACTTTACTCTAAATAAACGGTCAGATAAATAGGACTCCACCAATTTGTGGGTAATTGGTGCTAGTAAACATTTAATTTTATATATTAAACCTTTGTGCCACACTTTATCGAAAGCTTGCGCGACATCTAAAAACAACTAAACAATACTTCTTTAATTCAAATCATTTCCTTATTTCTCCAGTTAAACGATTCACTTGTTCTCTGGTTCCATGTTTTTCACGAAAACCAAACCTGTGAACTGGGACGATATTTCTATCGTTCAAGAATTATATAATTTTCTTTTGAAATGCTTTTTCGAACAGCTTCGACAAACAAGATAGTAGGCTAATAGGCCTATAAGAAGATGATATAGTAGAATCCTTTCCTAGCTTTGGTATCATTTTAATCTGAGAAGTTTCCCATATTTTTGGAAAAACCTAGTTTTAAGATCGCATTGAAAATTATTGACAGCACGATTGTGGCCACATTCGGTAGGTTGGATGGTGTTATTGAATCATATCCAGGTGATTTTCTAACATTTACATTTTCTTTGATAACTGTTTTAATGTCCTCTGGGCTAACAACAATTATATCGTAATTTGATGTAGTGTCAGGTGCCTTACCTAATACAAAATTATTTGTTTGGGGATTCGGTTGAAAAATTAAGCTTAGATAGCATGCAAATAAATTGACTTTGTCTACTGAACTACGGGCCCAAGTACCGTCAGATTTCCTAAAGGACTTTGTGCTTTCACCGGTGGCTTAATATCTTTCGCTGACTTCCATAAAGAAAAATTAGTATATTTATTATTTGTTAAACTTTCAATGTAATTTCTACTCTGGTGATCCTGGTCATTGAAAATCGTGGTGGGCAATATACCCAGCTTAACGTTAAATTATCAGCGAAACACCCAAGGTGAATAAAAGTTGCCTAAAGATATTCCTTTGAGAATTCTTCTAGGGCATAATGTCGTATTCGATTTCTAATTAATATACCAGTACCACCATGTACTTTACAATCCGGATGATTTTACGAATAACCAGTAATATAAAAATTATATTTATTTGTGAGATGAGTCTCTGCGACTAACATCACATTAATATTTTGCTATTTCATGAAGTACGATATTTCTGATTTATGTTTGATTAAACCATTTGCATTCCAGAAATTTTAATACTATTATTACCAAAAGTATTTATCCTCAATGCTGGAAATATGCTAAAATTATACCTGTACCGAAATTGAATAAATAATATAGGCCAATTGGAGTTCTCCCGTTTCTATCCAAAGCATTTGAGAAATTAATACGTAAGCAAATCATGAGATTAACCTATTGACAAGCAATCAGGATTTCGTTCTGGATACAGTTACACAACTTTCCTAATTGATGTTTCTGAAGAAATACGTAAATATATTGATGGTGATGTATCGTTTCTTGTTCTATTAGACCACTCAAAGGCATTAGATATGGTTGGTCATAAAGTTCTATGCCTCAAATTGAGTAAATTGTTTAATTTTCAAATTTATCAACATTTTCAAATTCATCATATTTTTCAGCTCGTCAGCAGTCTATTTTTGTAATTTATCAAATATCCAATCTATTACCCATCTCGGAAGGAGTTGCACAGGGCTCTATACTCGGTCCTGTACTATTCAGCCTATTTGTTAATGATCTTGTTACAAAAATTTCGTATTGGAAAATTCATATTTACGCGGACGATGTTGAACTATACATCAGTAAAAGTGTAAATTCTGATCTAAAACATGTACATGAGTGGGCCTGTATAAATGGATTATATATTAATCCGAATAAATCTTATAGAAAAAATACTGTAAATTATCTTGTAAACCAGCAGTCATAATTAATAATCAAGTAATCGAAACTGTAACATGTGCAAAAAATCTGGGTGTTATATTTAATAATACTCTCACTTGGAGTAATCATATAAACTATGCTGCTGGAAAAAAGTTTGGAATACACAATTTTTTTACACCTCTTATTATATGACAGTGAACTGTTTGCAAGTTGGGACTCTGTAAGAACCAAAAAAAACTAAAATTGACTTTTAATGCTATACTTAGGTACATTTACAATTTGAGAAAATATTATTATATCTCTGTGTATTCGAAAAAGTTATATGGTATTTGTTATCTGAATTACTAAAGATAGGAGTATTGACACTATTGCACAAAACGATATATTCACGGAACACACCTTGCTTTTATAATGCATCAATTTTTGCACGCTCCATGAGGCGAAAAGATATAATACCCTTTAATAATACGCTTTCGAAGCCTTGTCTCTAAGTAGCAATTTTTCATTCGTGCAATTCACTCCCTTCAAGCATTCAGCAACACAACAGCTTTCAAGAAAAATTTTATGAATATTATTGTTAATTATATATGGGTTTCTTCTTTCTAGTCCTCAAGGCATGTAGCGAGAGCGGTATGGCTGGCACTCAACAAAGCGGGTACAATTATTCTTCAGATTTTGTATAGGAAAAATTTAAGGACTATGGTGGGTGTCACAACGCGACACCGTACGTTAGAGAGGATGAAGGCGAAATGGGACGTTAGCACGCCTGACTTTTCCAGGATGCGCGAGGACGTTGATGAGACTGTGTCGATTGAATACACTTTGTGCCATTGTCCATGACTACAACATCGTAGAATGAAATGGTTATGTAGACAAATACTCGACGGGTTGGATGATATTTTGATTAGAAAACTAGAGGATATCATAAGCTTCGTCATGAGAATTATGAGCGCTGAAGGCGAGAAATTTTCTTTTCAAATTTGTTTTTCCACTTTCTACTTCTTTCTTTTCTCTAATATTATTTCGTTTCTAATTTTATTATTTATTTATTTTTTTTATTCTGTAGGGAATCATGGAATGGATGAATGGACCGCTGTTGGACTCCGGTTGGAGATGTAGTATTTCTAAATACTACATTAACCTTCTCTATCTATCTATCTATCTATCTATCTATCTATCTATCTATCATATCTATCTATCTATCTATCTTTCTACGTACACGTACACAATTGCATACATACAATTTTTATTATAAGTATCTTCAGTTAATTGTGAATAAAATCGTTATTTGTTCATCAATTCTCATACTCGTAATTTATGGCTTATTTTAATCGCAGTATACCAATTTCCAATTTTTCGTAAAAATTAGATTTTATTTTCGCCACCAAAACTTCTGTTTGGGCGGATAAAAAACAATGTTAAAAAAACTTGATAATAATTTTAGACAGCATTTATTGGAGTTTTGTTTATTTAAATTGAACAAACCGTTTCTGATTTATACTAGTGCGACCGCCTAATAAGGGAGTCATATTAGTCATGCCCATTAAAAAAAAAATCAATACTTGGTATAAAAAACTAAAAGCAGATTTTTCTTTAGAACGTCAAATTCCATATATTACACTTATTTTTATTATAATATATCTGGTCAACAAGTGTCAGACGATAAACATCTTTTCTCGTTAATTTTATATACGGCTCAGGTCTGATGTGTTTTTCTTTTTAAGCGGATCTGGCCATTACTTCTTAATATATATCAAGCGAATGGGTATGGGTGTGTTTTAAGCTTCTGTAGACATGTTGATAGGTATTTTTCACTTCGTTTGTTACCAGAAGTACGCTAGGATCTTAAAATGTTATAATTTGCTATCTAAACTCAGCTTAGAATTTCTTCCAGTGAGCCAGTTAATCTGAAGTGCTTTCAACTTCATTTGGGTTAACTTTGCATCTATGAGCGATTTCCACGTAATCGTCGATCTAGATGCAAGATAATTAACCTCTGTTTCTTGGGAGGTTATTTATTAGAAATTGAGGGCACGATTCTCTCCGCAATGTGAAGGTTATATGTATGTATTTCTGTTTATTTATTCTTATTTTCCATTGCCTTAACCATATTTCTGATCGGATACATGATCTTGCAGGAGGTTCGAAGCTTTTTAAGAATTTTCATGAACGCCTCGAATAGCTATGTCGTCTGATAATTTTGATATATGCGTTCGACTACTTTCGGAATATCAGAGGTGAATACAAAAAGCGACATATTATGCTTCCCTAGGGTACGCCTGCTTTTATATACTGGGGTGAACTTAGGAAGTCTCTTTCTTTAAGAATAAACTTTCATTGAACTAAATAGCTTTCAAGTAGCTTGTGTGTGTTTGTAGGTAGATTTACTTTTATTTTATATAACAAGTCTTAGAACCACACCTTGTCAAAAGCTTGTGAAACGTCGATGAAGAAAGAACAATATTTATTTTTTTCAAACGTCTTGGATGTAACATTAAAATTCTGTGTGTTTGTTTAATAGTGCTATATTTTATTCTAAACCCAAATTAATGATTCGGGATACAATCAGTTTGATCCATTATCAGGTTCATCATGTTGATTAATAGCTTTTCGAACAGCTATGTCATATTTGATAATAGGCTAATGGGTCTATACGATTCTACTTTAGTGTGATCTTTTTCTGGTTAGGTACCATAGTAATCAATGGAGTAATCCGTGTGGAGTCTTTTGCTGCATTTACTCCTATCGGCCGCGTCCCCAGGTGGCGGATAGGGGGGACTGGTTATAAGGCACTTGACCTGCACATTGTGATACTTGGTGCTCCCCTCCAACGCTCGCGACAACTTAGTTCGGCAGGGCGCGGTAATGCAAGAAGCGTCAAACAATGTCACAAGTCGAAGTAAGGAGGAGAAGGCTCGAAAGCTTCCCTTATCTATCTCAATAAGATAGCTAAGAGAGGATCAACGCCATTTACAGCAAGGATAAGTACCTTGTCAGAAAGCACAGGAGGAACGTTAAAATATTCGAACGGATCTACGGGCCTGTCTGTGACTTTCTGGGAATGTCTTATCCTGAAGGATTGGGTGAGAATATGGACAGCACTCCACAGGTGTCTCATAAGAGCACAGGAGGAAAGTCAACATCTTCAACGATCCGTGCCGGAGCGGAGGATAAAGGTAGTAGCGAACCAGACAAACCTGCAACCATTCTGGACCAGCAGGTAAGTACTGGCAAGCCAAAGACTACCGATGGTGTTGCTTTTCATGCACCGGTCAGCAAAACTGGCAACTCGCAGTTGCCACATGATCAGCCATCAACAAGCAAGAAGGCAGTCCAGCTAAACCAGTGGAAACCGTAAGGGCACCACTGGAGGGGTGGCTAAGATCCCTGTATGCGACCTTCTTCTTCGAGTGCTGTTGGTAAAATCCCACACGGCTCTTCTAAGGGTCCCCAAAAGGGGGTCACAAAAAAGACCAGATCTGGGGATGACCAGCAAACCTCAATGGATAAGAAGTCTGCTCGCATACCTTCCAGCTCTGCTAAGGGCCCCCACAAGGAGGTTATTAAAAGAGCCGGGTCAGGAAGCGAACAGCCCTCAACATCGAAAAAGGCGAAGGAATCAGTGCTGCTGAACTGTGTTCAAGATGCAGTCATTAACAAAGTTGATCCAAATGGGAGAATCATTGTTGAGCAATGGCGACAGATTGAACACAAGCTTATTGAAGAGATCGCCCTTGTAAAAGGAAGGTCGGACGAGATATCCTTTAAAGGCGCGGACTGGATGAAGGGAGTTAAAACTATAAACTACGGTAATGAGAAATCTTTTGAATTTCTTAAAAACGCAGTTGCTAAGTGCAATTCTCTCCATCCGGGGGCGAAACTTGAGGTGATACTGGCGTCTGAGTTGCCTCTGCGTCCAATAGTGACGACATGGTTTCCTCCACCCATTCCAGAGGTTGAAACCATTCTGACATTATTGGAAAATAAGAATGAAGGTCTTGTTACAGGTCAATTGAAGATTGTGAACTACATGACCTGTAAGGAGAACTAATGCAGAGACTTCAGATTCGCTGTGGATCAGCAGTCTCTGAAGAAGCTGGAATCACTGGAGGGAGTTGTCAATTTTGGCTTTGGGGTTATTAGATTTAGATATGCTAGATCGAGTAAGCCCAAAGAGGCTCTCAGTGGTGCAAATTAATTTGCATCACTGCGAATCAGCCTCAACAGAATTGACAAAGATCCTCATTGATTCCAAAGTGGACGTGGCCCTTATCCGGGAACCCTGGATTAACAACACCAGGGTATGTGGTTTAAGGACCACGGAGTATAACCTGTTCATACCGTCCACATTGGAGAAAGTATGAACATGTATATTAACTAGGAACGATCTGAATATTAATCTTCTTCATTCTTTTAGCAACGGGGACCTTACAGCTGTCCAATGGGAAGCCACTGTAGGCAGAAGGCTTCTACTGCCATCCGTGTACATGCCATACGAGGCGGCCGATCCACCGGGCATCGCTCTGCAGCATTTGGCGGAGCACCGCAGGAGAGGAGTGTACATGGTTCTTGAATGTGATGCGAATGCTCACAACAACCAATGGGGTAACAGTGACATCAACAAGAGGGGTGAGTTAGTATTTGAATTTATAACTAGTTATAATCTTTATATCTGCAGTAGGGGTTATCATCCCACATTCAGATAGATAAGAAAACGGTTATAGATGTGACACTAGCGAACCAAGGGGTGAATTTGTCAAGGACTGGAGGGTAGCTATGGATTATTCCTTTTCGGAATATAGCGTGACATTCTTCAGTCTAGACTTTGTGAAACCGAGAGGAAGGGCTTATAGGAACGCTAGAAGGACAGATTAGAAGTCGTTAGGTGAGTTAGTTGATAGGGATTTAAGGGATACTGAGGGCGGGAGAAATTCAGCTGAGGGTATCGAGGAAGTCGTGAATAATTTCACGGATATACTTAAGAGCAGCTTTGAGCTCAGTTGCACGGTGATTTATCCTGGCAAAAGGGGGCAGCCGAAATTTTTGACCATTGAACTTAGGATTCAACGGTCTACAGTTAGAAGGCTGTTCAATAGATCCAAGCTAACGTGGAGTCTGACTGATTGGGACAGCTATAGGGAAAGCTTCATTAAGTATAAGAAGGATATAAGACGGGCGAAACGGACATCATGGATGAATTTCTGTGAAACCGTGGACTCGGTTAATGAGTTGTCTAGATTTAGACGGGTATTATCCAAGGTCCCGGTGGCACCTAGATATATACAGCGGACGCACAACTCGTGGACGGAGTCTAGCTCGGAGTCCCTCAGCTTACTGATGGAGACTCACTTTCCTGGGTGTAAGGATATAGAATCTGATGGGAGGACAGGTAGTGTCAGTGATAACCTACAGTCGGGATTAGAGGAGGGTGATATCGATGCGATAGAGGAGATGATCACTGGAGACAAGGTAACATGGGCGGTAAACTTGTTTGAGCCATATAAGTCACAGGGCCCAGATGGCATTTTTCCGGCCATGTTACAGAATGTCAATGACAGAGTCATCTCACTACTCGTGAAGGTATGTAGGGAATGTTTTAAAGTGAGATATATTACCAGGGGTGGAGGTAAGGGTCATTTTCATACCCAAAGCGGGTAGGACGACTTACTCGAAGCCAAAGGACTATAGACTGATCAGCCTATCGTCTTTTCTATTCAAGACAATAGAAAGACTGATCGATCTGTATCTGAGGAGTATGGGAACTGAGGACATCAGCGTCGCTCAACACGCCTATCTTAAGGGTAGGTCTATTGAGAGTGCTCTGCCTGATGTGGTGAGTTTTATTGAACGGGGTCTGCTGCATAAGAAATACATCTTCGCAGCGTTCTTCGATATAGAAGGGGCCTTTAACAACATTAGGATAGAGGGGATTAAGGAATCACGCGCTTCGTTAGGTATTGGTGTATACCAAATCGAGTGGATCACCCTGATGCTAAGCAGCAGGGTTATCAACTCTAGCATCAACACTTGCATAAACAAACTTGTGACAAGGTGCACACCGCAAGGGAGGGTTCTTTCTCCCTTATTGTGGCTTTTGTGAATGAACGTCATATTGAGACACTTCGATGCTATGAGAAGGAAGATCGTAGCCTACGCTGACAATGTGGTATTGTTGGTTTCGGGTAAATTTCTACCCACGATCAGCGAGGTCATGCAATCTGGGCTGCGAGAACTTTCCCAATAGACAAATAGTAATGGATTAAGAGTCAACCCTGAAAAGACAGAACTACATTTTACCGGGAGATATAAGGTTGAGACATTTAGTCTACCAGTTCGGAATGGGATGGAACTCAGTTTGTCGATGGAGGCCAAATACCTGGGTGTTTACTTAGACAGCAAATTGTCTTGAAGGAGAAATACTCAGGAAGGGGGCAGGAAGGGGCTTAATGCCTACTACGCATGCAGGAACTCTATAGCGAAGACTGGTTCGGATGCTTCAATTGGCATTACGGGAGCCGCGAGAAGTACACCTCAGGCAGCACTGGACATCATTCTCCACCTTTTCCCAATTGAGGAATTCGTGAGAGGTATGGCTGTGCGGGGTTTATTTAGACTGAAGGAATTGGGATTAATAGGGAGCTTCACAACGGGGCATGCTAGCATACTTAATGACGTCAACTTGAATTATGTATATATGTATATAATTGACTATGTATATAATTGACTTCGAGGCTACTCCCGTTATTGAAATCCCTAGTAGGGACCTCTGGATTGAAGGGGAGAAGCTCCATGGATGGTGTGCTATCTTCACGGATGGCTCGAAGATGGAAGTAGGCGCAGAGGCGGGTGTTTACTTCATGGGAACAGATATTAAACGATCTTTTAGATTGTCTGATAGTTGCAGCGTTTTCCAGACAGAAATTCTAGGTATTTACAAGGCCCTAGGATTAATGGAGGAGAATGTTGAGAGGGACACTGAGGTAACTATCTATGTGTCAGGTACAGGTTAGTGCTGGAGTGTAGGAAGGAATTTAGGAGGCTAATGGATGCCTACAGAATAAGTATTTGTTGGGTTCCTGGTCACTGCGATATTCTCGGCAATGAAATAGCCGATGAGGTAGCTCGTAAGGCTCGGAGTTGAACAGGTCTTTTGTGGAGGTATCTGTTAGGATTCCGATTGGGTCATATTTCATGGCCATAAGGGAATGGACTATAGGTAGAACGAATGATACTTGAGGGAGTAGATTGGACTGCAGGGTATCTAAAGTGTCTTAAACAAGCAGATTCGAAGCATCTTCTGGGTATGAGTCGTGTGAATCTAAGGATCATTGTTGGCATGATTACTGGTCACCTCGCAATAGGGAATATGACCAGTAAGTGGGACACTGGCGTGTCAGATTTTTGCAGGCTTCAGCGAAGTAGACTGAGGTGGATTGGGAGCCATATTCTGGAACTAGACGAGGTTGCGGGTGAAGAATTCGGCAATCTTATAGGGTTCGTAGTAGGAATAAAGCGGCTTAGAGGTAGTCAGGGTTGATTTGATGGGTCTTAGGTTCCACACTTTTCTTATTTTTCTTATATTTAGCTATCTTTCTTTTCAATCTTTTGCTTTATTCTACTAGGATTTTTCTCTTTCTTTATCTATCAGCTTTCTCTGATATTTATAAAGGGATCACAATGGACCAAATGATCTGTGGGTGGAGGCGTGAAGACGTGGCCCTTTTTAACCTAGCCTAACCTAATCAATGGAAAATTCAATATTCGTGGATAGTATTCAAGGCATAATGTAGCGTTAAAAATAAAAAGTATTATTTTTAATGCTATCAGGGGTAGCCACAAAAACATAATGTTACTGATTTTATCAATACCATGTGCTTTTTTGAAGCTCCAAGCAACAAAACCTTCTCGATCTCTCGAATATCACAACAAAGGGGTTTAACTGCTCTAAAATGGGATAGAACAGGTGGCAACTCTATTATGTCATTTGATATATTTGAGGTAAACACATTCTTTAAATGACTTCTCTGCAATCATCTATAAGAAATATCTTATAATATATTTCTTTATCGCCTAAAGTAGAAATGGATGAAACAAAACGAAAAAAAATTTATCCCCTAGGCTATTGACTCCATTAATTATAAAAGCAAAAAGCATTATGCAGAATTATGGAGTCTAAAAATTGGTTAGGACGAATGTATACTTCAAAAACTAAACTCAGCTTGGAAATCTTTTGCCTCCTAAAAACTCAGATTTTATTAGTCAAATCAATTTATAAGTTGTCGCTTTATTCCTCCTTGGACACCAGATTTTGGCGGATTGTGGTAGGCAGCCGTTAAATCTGCAAAAGGCCACTTAACTAAAACCATGGCTAACACTAGACTTACATAGGAAGAGATCGCAATTGATATGGTCGAGATAGAGGCTGTTTTAAATTCAAGACCTATAGAGACTTTATATTTTATGCCTATAAATTTGTATATTAATGCGGCTTACCCTTTATTAATAGTAAGAGTTCAAAGTCAAAATATCATATTTTTGCTGAAATTTTTTATTTATTATAAATGGTGTATATAAATCATAAATAAACAAAAGTGTATTCGGAAATGGTCTCAGGTGAAAGAGGTGAAAATAAATATCTAAATAAAATAAAAAATCCATGATCCATGAATTTCTAAAGCCTAGTGCCAAGGAATATTTTCATAGTAATAATACTATGGATTGCCTTAGGTCTTTTCTAGCAAAATTTTGCGATCGTTTGCGCTCTTTCATAAATTCGTAAGCTATAGCATTTTAATTGAAAAAACTGTGTAAAAATTAGTTTGATAAAAACTAAGCAAATAAAAAAAATTTTCGTTATGCTAATTTTTGACGATTTTAGATAAAAAAATAAAAACAAAATGACAAATATGGCGACAATTTGTTAAATTTTTATATTAATATATAGTTAATTCATAAAATGTCAATTACTATTGTTCACATAAAATACTTAATAAAAAAATGGCAAATTCAAAATTTGAATATATATATATATATATATATATATATATATATATATATATATATATATATATATATATATATATATATATTTTAAATTAAAACCCCCTTAAGATGTATAAAAATTTTGTCAAGCTATAAAATAAATTTGTTGACCGCCATGTTGGATCCACCATTTTGAATTTTTTTTTTGCTATTGCAGAATCGTGATTAGCGCCCCCCAAAACCTAACAATGACAGTCGGACAATAATTTGTCGCTGATTTTTCATATCTCAACAAAAATGTTTTCCAATATTTTTTAGATTTTTTATATATTAAGTTATTAACAATAAAAAATAATGTAAATGTTGTAACAAAATATTTGTGTAGCGTTATTTTTTATGCATCTTGAAAAAAGGATGAAAGCCGGGCAAGGAAGAAATTGAAAATATATTCAGTTAAATTACCTTTATTTTTAACTAAAACAGGTGTATTTTAATTGTAAACTCTTTAGCTAATCTTAGGTCTTTGTATTAGGAGCTTTCGGCATACGGAAGATGTGCTTTTGTGTCACTCTTCGTACGGTTTCCGTACAAATGACTTCCATAAAACTTATTTGTACTACTGTGACAAGTTGTAAAATAGAAATTAATGTTTTCGTTCGAATATCATGGAGAATATATGATTGTATCTTTGGAGTAAAGCTACTTGTTTGGTAGTCTACGGCACACAATTATTTGTTAGTATAGATTTCCAAACTTTTAATACCATTCAATAGTAAACATATTGAAACTAAGGTGACCAAAAAATTATATCAAAATATAGGTAATTGTAGGCGTGGCATACTATTAAAGACAAATATTTTATGTTATTTTATAAGAAATGTGATTTTTGTAAATTTAGTTACTCGCAAACTATTATCGATAATTGGCTAAATTTTTTTTCTTTTTTTTTTTTTTTTTTGTTATGTTGGTAGGATAATAGTCCTTAAGAAATGTCATGATATATCACTGTACCATTTATACCTATTGTGTTATTCAATGTTTTCTCAGGTACTATATTTCAGTCAAATTTTAATTTTAGTGGAATAGAACTTATGAGGGGCAAATGTTCTTACTACCAGAAGAAAGGCGAAAGTGTCATCTTTAAGCCCCATATAAAGTCAGTATATTTTGGTACAAGAATGAACGGTTCCTAATGGAATAGAATGGATTATAGCGTGAATTTAGTTTTTTGTTATTTTACGCAATAATATCGAAGCAGCATAAAAAATAAATTTAATAAAAAAAAAATGTATATACTTTTTGAAAAAAAAACGCAAAAATTACACTTTTTTTGTATTTTTATATGGCGTATTACAATTTGAACAAATCTTGCATATGTAGATATAGGAACGGCGATAAATATGTATAATTGATCGGGACCATAAATTTAAGTCAAATGTCGATTATACACAGTGGTCGAAATTACTGATTCAGCGTCATATAATTGAAATTTTGAAAGGTTTAAATCGATGAATTTTTTATAGTGTACATTAGTCATAGCTTTTTCAGTGTCTTCTTTGATATCCAATAATTTTAAAAACATCCCCCGGGTAATTTCTTTGAAATCGCGATATTAATATAAAACTTACATAAAAATAATTTATTTTTTTTTATAAACTTTTCTTGAATTGTTAAACTTCTAACATTTTATGATGCAAATTTAAATGAAATATCATTTCAAAAAGGATGTGCAAAAATGTGTTAAATTTGTTTCTAGTGAGATTTTTATATTTTATTCGATAACCGATTAGTACTGAGTAATTTTCTTCTGAATACTTGACCATTTCATATTTAGATGAAAGTGAAATATAAAATAAAGTGATTTTAATACAAGCCTAATAAATAAGTTCTACCATTTAAATACTTAGAGCTTTATATAAACATTTTTTAATTAAAAATATTAAAACAATGCACAAAAAGCATTAAAAAGTTCGGTTCTTATCATCAGAATAAGGTATTTTGAAGCCCAAAAAAAGTTATAACCCTAGTTTACATATTCACTGAATAAATTTACATTTTTAATTATGTATTGTTTTAAATATTCGAAAAACTGTAAGCGGTCATAAATAGTCTATGTTGCAGCAAGTGTATTGAAAGAATATGCCTATTTATTTAGTGTGTGTTTTTGGTAATTTTCAAGGTGATTATTAATTTAAAAAACTTTTTTTTTTCGAAAATATTAATACTAATTAAAGAATGAATGTTTGTTGCCTATGTTTATATAGTTTTATAAAAAGTTATTGCAGAAAGTAATATTTGTGATAGCATATTTAAAGTGTTATACTCTATAGTTTCGTAGACTGCAACTTTTTGGTTTCGATCAGATTCGTTCCAATTCTTGTTTGGTTTATTAATTTGGTTTATTGTTGTTGTAGAATGTCCAAAATGATCAGCTCGTTCTTGTTCCTCTATTTGTTAATATACTCTTTATACACATAGAATGTTCCCAAATGCACAGCTGTTTTATCAAAGTACAGGCCTCTTTTTTATGATATCTTGATAAAATTTGCCAGGAATAATTATTTTGGTACAAGAATGATGCATACTGAAATTGGTTATAATCGGTTGATAATTTACCTAGCCCCCATACAAATGTCTTCCCGAAATAGAGGTTTAATGCTCATAAATGTTTATAATATACAAATGTTTTAATGAAATTTCGTACAAATGAGTTCTATTTAATTAAAAATATGTGCGCCAAATTTAGTGAAGGTCGGTCCTTAATGGGTCATAGTTCTCATATAAATCCCTTTAACGTGTATAAATCCCATATAAACGTTAATATTATGATTATATTTAATACAATTTTTATATATGTAAGTAGAAAGCAAACTAAGATATTTTATGAGTATCGGTACATAATTATCTATAGCTCCCATATAAGGCCCACTTTCACAAATCTCTCTAAAGTGCAGATATAATTGCGTCAACATAATATTATGACACAAATATATTAAAAGGAGCTTGGATATGGGCGAGCACCCGAGAGGTCTGGCATATCTTATTATTAATCCAATAATGTGTACTACATACGGCCTAAATATCACTTTTATGGGTTCTAAAATTAGAAGGTAACACTGTCCCAATTATAGCAACATAGTTGTGGCAAAGTGATCGCAATAGGGACGTGATTCTCAGTAAAGAACCAGTTTTAATCATACGGCATATTTTGTATTATACTTGAGTCGAATTTGACGTAATTCGCTTCATCAGTAACGTAAATAATAACTGTTTTTAAAAAGTGGGCGTAAATTATGGGCGTGTCATTCCATCACGCTCCAGCAAACACAAATTGTGTACAAGTTAGTCATTTAAGCAATTCAATACGAAAATGTACCACTAGATTTCGTTATTATCCAGCTACGAATTTATTGCCGCGAATGGGTATTTCGACCACTGTGCGATAGTTGAAGACGGGACACTTTTGTCAAAACATATTTTGCTAAGGCACATCGCATGGACATCACGAAATTTACCATAACTGGTATGATTAGTTGGTGTTTGTAGTGCTTAACGGAAATATCAAAAAACTTCGAAAGATAAAAATTTTATGGACCAAAAAAATACTTGGTCCCTTGAGGGGCGGAGCTAAGGGGGCTCAAAGTTAGGTACCTCTGACATAAAAACTTTTTAATCGCTTGCCAAATTTTTTTTCCAATTTTAAATATTTGTATATATTGTTGTAGGCCCTGATAAGACCTATATAAACAGGTTTACGTGTCCTATTTATCTCTTATAGTTTTCGAGTTATTTTCGTTTGAATTTTTAATCACCATAATTTTGCATGTTCTTGGTCCACTTTTTTTCATATATATCCTAGTATTTCCGACCGATTTTATTAGTTTTCGATTTATTTAGTTTCTTAACTAGTTAAAAAACAAAATTATCTATTGACTAAAAAAATTTGAAGTCGATTTCTTTACCGAGTCCAAAAATAAACGATTTTGAATTTGAAAATTGCAAAAAGACGACTTTTTGTGTTTTCTTACATCTAAACTCTTTTTTATCTAAAATAAAATTTTCTTTAGCAACATATAATAATTTTGCACTTATCTGAAAGGTAACTTTACATAGATGACTTTAAGATAAAAAACAAGCCCAATGACTCAATTGGTCATGGTACACACCCGCCAGAATTCTACCCATTTTATAAGAAAGTTTTGATTTTAGACCATTTTTTCTCAAATTCCAAAGCACGAATCCACAAGCGGAACATATTTTAAGAATCTTCAATGTGTTGTTAAAAGTTTTTAATCAAAATCTACGGGACTTCGGAAAAATGTGGATTCTGTAGCCAAAAATATAAAAAATCCCATTTTTGGGAATTCCATTAGTTTTTTGGGAATTCAGGAAAACCCTAACCTTGATTGAAATTTGGTTAACGCGCTTTTATTTATACTAATAATATCCACATTTCCTACAAATTTCATTAGGATATCTTTATAGACAAATATGTTATTACTATTTGTTTGAGGACAGCCTAGTTTGACTGCTGCCCGTAATTTGTTTTCTATTTTTTTTTTTTTTTATGAAATAAAAAAGTCTTCTTCACTCAATGCTTAACGTTCAACTGTTTTATTTATTTACAAAATACAAAATTCAACAATAAAGTAGTACAAACGATCATAAGTAAATAAATAAGGACTACTGTGTTGTTGTTGTTATTCTATGTTGAGAGACAAATAAAAGAAATTCACCACTAGTAATGTACATATGTGCAAAAAACAAAACAATAAATAAAATATGTACCGATATTGAATTTTTGTTTACAACAACACATTATGAGATGGTAATACAAAACAAAATAAGAAATAAAATATAACCTAACGGTTAATAGCCAAAATAAGTTATAGTGGACCATAAAAACAAAATTTACATCAAATTACAGTGGGATGAGTGGCTCAAAAATATGATTAATTTAAATACAATAAAAAATGCAAAATAAAATAGAAATAAATATAAAATAAAACAATGAATTTAAAAAAAGTTTATTAAATCTAACATAAGTAAAATGCCTTAACATGCCGGACCCCATTGAAACCCCTGGTTTCAATCAACTGGTAGAAGCGCCAGTTTCGAAACAGGACGACGAAAAGTAGTTGTTGGAGTTTTTACATCTGCAACACGAGCGTGACCATCTGGACCAACAATGACATTTATGACACGACCAATTATCAATTTCATCGGATGAAGATTATCTTCATGCACTAGGACCATATCATTCACTTTAAGATTTTGCTGAGGTGTTCGCCATCGGGTTCGTTCTTGTAGTTGAGCCAAGTATTCTTTATGCCATCTATTCCAGAAATGAATTTTAATAGCTGTTATTCTTTGCCAATGTTGAATACTGGAGATGTCAGAACTAAAGTTGATTCTCTCTGGAATGTGTTTTAGTGGGCAACCAATTAGAAAATGGCCCGGTGTAAGGGCCTCGAAATCATTCGGGTCTGTTGACGTTGGCGAAATTGGACGAGAATTCATTACTGCTTCAATTTCAACTAGAGCCGTTGAAAGTTCCTCAAATGTAAGTCGAGCATTCGAGAGCGTTCGAAATAAGTGTCCCTTGGCCGTTTTGACAGCCGCCTCCCACAACCCTCCAAAGTGTGGAGCTCGAGAAGGAATAAAACAAAACTCAATCATTTTTGAAGTTGCGTGGGAAATAATCTCTGCTTTACTAGATTCTTTAAGAAAATTCTGGTAAAATTCTTTAAGTTTCGAGTCTGAGCCAACAAAATTCGTTGCATTGTCGCAGAAAATTTTTGACGGTAGACCTCTTCGACCAACAAAACGTTTCAGAGCTGCTATAAACGCATCACTTGACAGATCGGAAACAGCTTCGAGGTGCACAGCCTTTGATGAAAAACAGACGAAGACTGCTATGTAAGATTTGTAAGGGCGTTTCCCTCGAATGCGCAAGTAAGTTGAAATTGGGCCAGCAAAATCAACACCAACAATTTCAAATGGACGGGAACCAGAGACACGTTCTTGAGTTAAATTTCCCATCACCTGCGTAAGTAGCTTGGGCTTATATCGAGTGCAATGAATGCATTAATGAACTACTTGCCTGGCTAATGATCGGCAATTTATGATCCAAAATTGCTGTTGAGTAAGAGACACTAATGCCCGTGGGCCGGCATGAAAATTGTTGCGATGAATATGTGTGACCATTGTTTTTACGAACGAGTCAGATTTCGGTAGAAGAAATGGGAACTTTGATTGCTCTGGTAGATTGGAATTAAGCAATCGGCCACCAACTCGAATTAATGGGACTCCCGAAATAGTATCTATAAACGGAGACAAGAATGCCAATTGTTGCGAAACAGAGCCAGATTTTTCAAGTTGATGAAACTCGTCAGAGAAATGAGTTTGCTGAAGAACCCAAATAATTCTGTTGAGAGTACGTGTGACTTCATCTGGAGATATATTTGTGTCTTTCGGCTTTGTTTTGCAACGAAAACGGAGAACATATGACATGACACGTAAACACTTTAAAGAGCTGCTAAATTTGTGTATTGCCGTTAATACGTACGGTTTTTCTTGAAAACTGGTGGCATATGATATTTTTCGCTTTTCTAAAAACAAATTTTCTTCGCTCAAAACGAGATTGTGTTGTATGGGCCAACAAGAACTGGTTTCTCTTAAAAATGTTGGACCATGGAGCCAATTTGAGTTGCATAATTCAGCTACAGTACAGCCTCTGGATACCAAATCAGCTGGATTCTGATCTGTTGGAACGTAACGCCAACGGACATCAGCACACAAATCTTGTATTTCTGCTACACGATTTCCGACGAATGTTGAAAGCGACGATGAATGACTGCTTATTCAATGTAGAGCAATTTGAGAATCACATCAAAAGTAAACCCGTGAAATATTGTACTTAAAATAAGGTTTTAGTTGACACCAAAATTTCGAAAGTAAGTGGGCCCCACAGAGCTCTAGTCTGGGCAGCGTACTGGTTTTTATAGGAGCCACACGAGATTTTGAAGCCAATAAGTTGACGGAAATATTGTCGTATGAGTCTCTGCAAACGAAATAAAGACAGCAGCCATAAGCCTTGATAGACGCGTCGGTAAAACCGTGGACCTCAATTGTTGTTGAATTTGCTATGCGAACGAAGCGACTTATTTTCAGCTGGGGCAAGTTATGAAAATCTTCTAGAATATTACTCCAAGCTGTATCAACTGCTTGAGGAACAGATTCATCCCAATCGCATTTAAGGAGCCAAAGTTTCTGCAGTAGAATTTTAGCTTTTATAGTAAGTGGACTAATAAGGCCCATAGGGTCGAAAAGGCTTGAGGTGAGCGACAAAATCGAACGTTTTGTGTTCCTTGAGTACGATTTGGTAGGACGAAACTCAAAGCGAAATGTGTCATCGGAAGGATGCCATGAAATGCCCAATGTAGTGGTGACTTCATCATCAATGCGTACCTCTTTAGCACCGTGGTTTATAAAGTTAAGATCTGGGCAGTTGCTGTGTCACTTAGAAAGGGAGAACCTTGAATAATTTAAAATATCTGTTACCTGATCTTTAATTAGCTGCAACGTAGATAGATCATCTGCGCCAGTAATCATATCATCTACGTAAAAATCGGTGGTAATGACAGCCTTGCCGACTTCATGAGCGTCAGGGTAGCGTTCTGCTGCATAATGTAGACTGCGAATGGCCAGATATGGTGCCGATGCAGTACCATAAGTCACGGTGTTGAAAACATAGGTTTTAATAGGCTTCGAACTATCGTCGCGCCACAAAAGCAACTGCAGATTTCTATCTTCCGGATGCACTAACACCTGCCTGTACGTTTTTACAATATCAGCTGTTAATCCGTATTGGTGACACCTGAAGCGAAGAAGAGTTATGAGCAAAGTATTTTGTATAGTTGGGCCAACCATCATGATTTCGTTGAGTGAATGTTGTGAAGATGATCGGCATGACGCATCAAAAACTACACGAAGTTTTGTTGAGGTACTTTCGGGTGGTTGAGATGCGGGAGAATTTATCTGACTCATGTGGCCCATTTCTTCGTACTCCTTCAGAAATTGTTTATACTGTTCTTTTAATATAGGATTTTTATTTAATTTTTTTTTCTATGGACCAAAATCGTCGTTCAGCAATATCTTTCGAATCTCCAAGACACGTAGGACTATTTTTAAGGGGCAACTTCACCATAATTCGGCCATCATTTTGAACCGTAACATGTTTGAGAAAATGTTCGCATTGCTGTTGCTCTGGGGTGAAGCATTGACGTTTACCTTCGACGGCTTCTAATTTCCAGAACCTTTCAAGATTTTTATTTATTTCATCGGTATCATTTGTCACAGCTATATATGATGAGTTCACAGATTGTTGAGCGCTGTCGCTCGTATATTTCCCCGAGACGATCCATCCAAACAATGTTTTTTGTAGTATTGGCAAATTTTGGGTTGGGCGGATTTGGCCAACCGATAAAATTGAGAAAAATACTTCTGCTCCGAGAAGAATGTCTATGCTCTGTCGACGATAGAAGTCTGGATCTGCCAGCTCTATGTTAGAAGGCAGATTAAAGTCACGTACTGACATAGTTTCATCTGGATGATAGATAGTGATGGTACGTGAGACACAAAATTCAAGGGACATTTCGAAATTATTTAACCTTGATCGTATAGTGCTCTGGGTTTTAAATGGAACCTTAACCCCACAAGAGCCAATTCCCACAACATCTACTGAGGTTTTAGTTTTTTTCAGATTTAAAGCATTAGAAAGGTTTTCACTTATGAAGTTGACTTGAGAACATGAATCCAGAAGTGCTCTCGCCAAATGATACCTTCCTTCAGAATTACGAACTAATATAAGTGCAGTTGCCAAAATTATCTTGCTTGATTTATGCGTAGAATTTTGTTGAAACGTGCCATGAACGGCTGCGGAACTTGTTGAGGGACCATCTTCATCAGGCTGCTTATGCAAAAGCGAGTGATGACGTTGTTTGCAAAATCGACAGGAATAGCGAGAAGAACATCGAGAATAGTTATGCCCATTTGCTAGGCAATTGAGACACAAATTTTGTTTTTTGGCCTGGTCAATGCGCTGATCTACAGGTAAAACCAAAAAACGCTGACGTGTTGTAATAAAATGCCCCGTCTTCGAGCAATGATTGCATGAGGAAGATTGGGATACATTTTTTGTCACGAAAGAATGTTGTTTTGTATGTAAATCATTATGCGAATGATTCTTTGAGTTAGAAGAAGGTTGTTCTTTTGTAGCTCTTCTACACTGTGCATCCAATTGTTGACAACGCCTGTCCAACATTGAGCAGCAGTCAGACCACGATGGTAATTTCGTATAGTCGATGAACTCATCTCATTTTTGCTTCGATTGTTGATCAACCTTCGTCATAGCCAGATGAATTATGAATGCGTCACAAATTTCCTGGTATGAGCCAAGTGATTTAAGGGAACTGTAAAGAGCTGAAATTGAGTCCACAATGTTGCGCAATTGATTGGGAACTGGCTTAGAAGCTTTTGGAATATCAAACATTGAGGTAACAGTTTCCAGGAAAATTAAAGTATTATTGTCGTACCGCTCCTTAAGCCTATTAAGAGCCTTTGGATAGTTTTCGTCTGTTACCTGGAATGCTTTGATTGTTGCTAGAGCCTCTCCACTGGTACAGGATAACAAATGATTGAACTTTTCAGAGACAGAAATGGTTTGATCATTATGAACCAAATTATTAAATGTGTTAATGAAATTTTTATACTCGAGATATTTTCCGTCGAACTTGGGCAACTTAAGGCTTGGAAGTCGACTTGACGCGGGATGAGGCACAAAAAATGACTGTTCTTGGCAACTCGGACGCCTTTCCTTACCCATCTGCGTAAGTATGAGACTTTTTGCAGTGATGTATAACTCGTCTATCTCCGTTCTGCCTCCTTCTTCGGGCGACAAACGTTCAATCTGGTTCTGACAATACAATGCTTGTTTGTAGTATGATTCAATAATTCCTAATCTGCACTCAAGTTCTGTGTGGGACAAACATTCTGGGCTTTCAACAATCCTTTTGATTCGCGTGATACTACCTTTCGATGTTGCTCTCAGTGTCTTTAATTCTTCCAGAGTCATTGTTTTTTGAGATGTACCACTTGCTTCATTCATGTTGGCTTCCACTAGGTCACCAAAGTTTTATTTTAAACAACAAATGGATTTAATGCGAGTTTAAATATGAGCTGACAAATATTAATTTAGCTTGTTAACACAGTATATATTCTTTAAAGTTTTCACAAATATTATTTAAAAAAAAATATTTATTAAATGCTCATAGAGCCACAAAAATAAAGTTTTTATTATACACTGTCCTGTCACGGTCGCCAAATGTTTAAGGACAGCCTAGTTTGACTGCCCGTAATTTGTTTTCTATTTTTTTTTTTTTTTTTTTTTATATAAAAGAAGAAACCGTCTTCTCCACTCAATGCTTAACGTTCAACTGTTTTCTTTATTTACAAAATACAAAATTCAACAATAAAGTAGAACAAACGATCATAAGTAAATAAATAAGGGCTACTGTGTTGTTGTTATTCTATGTTGAGAGACAAATAAAAGAAATTCACCACTAGTAATGTACATATGTGCAAAAAACATAAAAAAAAAATAAAATATGTACCGATATTGAATTTTTGTTTACAACAACACATTATGAGATGGTAATACAAAACAAAATAAGAAATAAAATATAACCTAACGGTTAATAGCCAAAATAAGTTATAGTGGACCATAAAAACAAAATTTACATAAAATTACAGTGGGATGAGTGGCTCAAAAATATGATTAATTTAAATACAATAAAAAATGCAAAATAAAATAGAAATATATATAAAATAAAACAATGAATTTAACAACATATTAATGAGTATTATACGGTAACCTAACAATTAGGGTGGCTCAAAATAAAAAAGTTTATTAAATCTAACATAAGTAAAATGCCTTAACACTATTAAAAAATTTGTATTTTCTCCAAAAACCCCAAATTGAGCCTTTCGTTTGGTTTATTTCTAAATAGCGAAAGATGTATTCCGAATTAAGCTTATACTTTAGCATATATAATTTCCGATCTTTTGCAAAAAGATTAAAGTCAATATCATGCCTCATTTCAGAAATATGCGCTTTAAACTTTTATATTTCCAATTTATTGTATATATGACTATATTTTTACAAACTTGCAACTTTTGCCTTTAGCTTTGCGTGAATAATTACTTAGCAAATTATGAATATTTCTGTATACTTTTAATAATATTTATACACAAAATATTTTTATAAAAATAATTAATAAATATTTTTTATTTTTAATAGGGTTGCCACACTTCCCAAATTTAAGTAAATCTTTATCCTTTTCTAAGCATTCATATATTTCTATTAATGAATTTAAAATATCAAAACAAACAAAAATGTCTATTTTAACTTAATCAATAAGTATTTATGATGTTTACCTAAATTTAACAAATGTATTTATCTATTGGTGATGGTTAAAAATGTATATATTTATGATCTAGTGGCAATGTACAGGTATCCTTTCCGGTGATACCTAGCTGCAGCATTAGCTATTACTGATGGTTCAAAATCTATATTTTTATGAGCTAGTGACAATGCACAGGTAATATCCTTTACGGTGATATCTAACAGCAACATATAATATCAATGAATTCGGTATAAGTACTCTTCCAAATTGACTCTTTCAGATATTTTACCTAATGAAAATTCACAGAATACCTGTAAATATATATACCTGTGCGATATATCTAATAGATATATATAAATGCGCATCATATCAAAGTTGATTACCATGGTGAAACATGAACAATTGTGTTGTGTTCTGTGGAGTTTATCTAAAAATGATCTTAATCGTTTAGAAGTTAGTGGAATTCATAAAAACTACATATAAGTCGACGTCATTGCTAAATCTCAGATGGAGAGCTTTTTAAAGTTGTATGACGTAAAAATGAAGTCCTTGAATCAGCGTACTAACAGATTAAAAATTAAACATTTCGATTGGATGGATACTGATATAGAAATATCGGCGTGTAAAATATCAACTGGAGCACCCTGCAAGATATATGATGATTTAAGTACAAGATCCAAGAAGAAAAGACTGGCCCATAAGCTTTCTATAATTTCGAATGAAGAAGTTGCTGATACATTCAAAGAAATGTTAAAAAAGGAGAAGCAACCTAAGAGTGCAATTAATATTGCTGAAATACTGCCAACTGCATTGCCAAAACATCT
The DNA here is from genome assembly GCA_932274085.1 of Protocalliphora azurea. Classification (NCBI taxonomy): domain Eukaryota; kingdom Metazoa; phylum Arthropoda; class Insecta; order Diptera; family Calliphoridae; genus Protocalliphora; species Protocalliphora azurea. The sequence continues at coordinate 57,762,266 of OW026522.1, read as the reverse complement.
TAAACGGATTGCCGAAAGTGTACCTACTCCAACATCACAATCTAATTTTACAGAGGAAGAAGCAATTGTTTTAATGCTTGAACTGGACTTCAGCCGAAACAAATATCAAATTTTAGGAAAAGCTCTGCTTGAAAAGGGACACTCAATTCTACCATCATACAAGGATATTCAAGAAAAAAAAGCAAACTATTTTACCATCTATTTCGGTTACCGAAAAGGAAACATGTGTAGAGCTACCTTCTTTGCTTGAGAATACAGCTACCAGGATAGTTGCAGATTTTTCTGCAGATCAGTTGAAAAAAGTAAATAACAGCGACGTTGTATTAGTCTGTAAGTGGGGATGTGAAGGACTATTAGCCCTTTCTGAATACAAGCTAGTGGAAGTAAGAAAATGGCGGATTATAAAAGCGTATTTATAGCATCTTTGGTGCCATTAAGAATGCGATCTTATTCCTTAAAGCAATCTTCATCAAAGTGTAAAAACTCATTTGAAGATACATGGCTTAACACCACTTCAGGATCAAAACATTTTTGCAGACCTATTTGGTTCGAATACACAAGGGAGTCGAAGACAACAACAAAGCATTTAGTGGAATATATTAAAGATGAAATAAATGATTTACAACCTCTTTCAATAACCATAAACCAATACATATTCGATATATCCTTTCAACTTAGTCTAACAATGATTGATGTAAAGGTTAGTAATGCCATTACGGAAACATCTTCTTTTTGGAAATGCTCACTATGTGATGAGACGAAATCACAATTTTCGGATATTGGTAGAGCAAGGAGTATTAATGAAGAATTTATGTCTTTCGGACTATCTCCACTTTACGCCAGAATACGGTTCATGGAGCATTTTCTGTACATTTCATATGATTTAAAGTATAGAAGTGTGCCAGAAAATTTAACAAACCCTACCAGAAACAACGAGGATTTAAAAACACTTAGAATATCTGAGAAAAGTTGAATCCAGAATGAATTCAGAGTAGAGACGGGATTAAACATCGACAAACCTCTGCCAACTGGTAGTACAAATGATGGAAACACAGCAAGACGGTTTTTCGGAAATTTCGAAGCTACATCAAAAATAACTGGTATTAATAAAGAGTTACTTAACATACTATTAATGGCAATTAATAGTAAGCACAAAACTAACTCTGCTCGATTTTGAGGATATGCAACAGAAATATCTAAACCACTTGTTCCTCTATATCCATGGAAAGAAATGACACCAACAGTACATAAAGTATTGTGCCATGGCGAAATTATAATTGATTAAAAATAATAATATTGATTAAGTTAAAAAAGACATTTTTTGTTTGTTTTGTTATTTTAAATTCATTAATAGAAATATATGAATGCTTAGAAAAGGATAAAGATTTACTTAAATTTGGGAAATGTGGCAAACCTATTAAAAATAAAAAATATATATTAATTATTTTTATAAAAATATTTTGTGTATAGATATTATTAAAAGTATACAGAAATATTCATAATTTTCTAAGTAATTATTCACGCAAAGCTAAAGGCAAAAGTTGCAAGTTTGTAAAAATATAGTCATATATACAATAAATTGGAAATACAAAAGTTTAAAGGCGCATATTTCTGAAATGAGGCATGATATTGTCTTGAATCTTTTTGCAAAAGATCGGAAATATTCTTCCACTTGGAAAGCTTACAGAAGAGGCTCAAGAAGCAAGAAACAGAGATTTTAAGCACGTTCATTTATTCAGTTCCAGGAAATGCTCCAGAACGTCACAAAACGAGGATATTTTTAATAGCCTATTGTTATCATCAGACCCTGTACTATCATCAATGAGAAAACGTTGGATTTATTATGAGCCTTTATCAACTCAAAATACTGAAGATTTGAAGGACCTTTATTATCTTTTAGATATGTATACAAATACAACAGATTATTTTAAGTAGTATAAGTTTAAAATAAGTAGTATAAGTTTAAAATATTAGAAAAATTGTCTACATAAATTTAATGCAAATAAGTAATAAAAAATCGTATTAGAAATAGAATATTTATTAAGGAAGATGATAAATACCAAAAATAATAATATTGATTAAGTTAAAAAAGACATTTTTTGTTTGTTTTGTTATTTTAAATTCATTAATAGAAATATATGAATGCTTAGAAAAGGATAAAGATTTACTTAAATTTGGGAAATGTGGCAACCCTATTAAAAATAAAAAATATATATTAATTATTTTTATAAAAATATTTTGTGTATAGATATTATTAAAAGTATACAGAAATATTCATAATTTTCTAAGTAATTATTCACGCAAAGCTAAAGGCAAAAGTTGCAAGTTTGTAAAAATATAGTCATATATACAATAAATTGGAAATACAAAAGTTTAAAGGCGCATATTTCTGAAATGAGGCATGATATTGTCTTGAATCTTTTTGCAAAAGATCGGAAATTATATATGCTAAAGGATAAGCTTAATTCGGAATACATATTTTTAAAACTTCTTTCGCTATTTAGAAATAAACCAAACAAAAGGCCCAATTTGGGGTTTTTGGAGAAAATACACATTTTTTAATTGTAATAACGTATTTGTTTATAAAGATATCTTAATGAAATCTGCAGGGAATGTGGATCTTATTAGTATAAATAAAAGTTCGTTAACCAAATTTCAATCAGGGGTAGGGTTTTCCTGAATTCCCAAAAAACTAATGAAAATTCCCAAAAATGGGATTTTTTATATTTTTTATATATATATTTTTCCGAAGTCCCGTAGATTTTGATTTAAAACTTTTAACAACATATTGAAGATTCTTAAAATATATTCCGCTTGTCGTTTGGAGACGTGGTATTTATTCCCCATAAAGAATTTTGCTATTTTAGATCCCCCAATAAAAGATAATGAACGCCAGAGTCAAGAGAAATATTTTCAATTATAGTAGATGTCAGTCTCCAATCACATTCTTTATAAATATTTGTTATATGAACCTACACGTTATATTTAATAATTATCTTCTGAAAGAGTAGATCACCGTCTGATGTAATGTGATCTGTGACGTTTATGTTACTCTTAACCAGTAGTGCGATTCCAGATTTTGCATATAAGTTGTCTTTATTGTGACGATAAAGTTTATGACCAGGCAAATGTAATAGGGGTGTATTTTTTCTACTATGTGAATTTCCTGCAAGGCTATTATGCTTGGTTTATGAGAAATTACAAGTAGTTCCAACGCGCATTTATTATTTATGAAACCCTGAATGTTCCACTGGAGAAGCGAGATATTAAGTCTATTATCCATGATTACCATTACTATTTTATTTACTCATTTTCTTTTTTTCTTTAGTATTTCTTGTCTTTTTAAATGTATTTGGTGTAATAATAACATTTAAATCAGGAAAATTGTTAAATAATTGTGATGTAGGTGTTGTTTCGTTATTTGGATGATTATAAGTAAGCCTAGGAGGGGTAGTTAGACCTAAACCTTCATTTATGTCATTTATAATCATATCCTCTATTAAATTCTCGTCGATATTCGTGTTTGAACTCATGTTATCGTTCACAAAATTGTCATCACTAAATAATGTATCATCCTCATAATTGCCGTAGCTGTTTGTTCTTACGTTGATTTTGTATTGTTTTGCAGAAGTAAGTGTATTTGATTAAGAATCCTGTATTTGTATGAATGTTTCTGTTTTCTCAGTTATTTAGTTGGCAATTTCTGGTAAAGGTACAAATTTATCAGGGCGTGTGCGCTTTTTGTTGTTCCTGCTCCTGCCAGTCATGGAATCTAGTTCCCTAAACCGATTATAATGCGGAGGTTGAACCCCGTTCATGATGTTCTGGTGTTAATCCACTAGTCTTTCCTTTTATTCAAACCAATTTATCACAGATTCAAAGACAGATCACTTTCAAGCAAAATGTTCTACAAAAGTCTGCAGAGTAAAATCTGATAAACATACATACACACATATTATAACAGTGTTAATCTCAGTTGTGGACCTGATATATCGTACATACAGAGTTTCACAGCCAGCAAAGAATCAGCTGTGCTTTTAACACTACCTTATAAATAATTATGACATGGCATAGAGAGATGGAGGAGGTTTAAAAGCAATACATACAGTAGTGGCGACGATTTTAGCCCACCTATCATGATTTTTTTTTTAATTTTTCTTTTCTATAAAAAACTTTTCAAAAATGTATTAATTCTTTATATTGGCCATAATGTACTATATTCGTTGCAGCCAAGTTTCGTAGTATTAAACTCACAATTTATGGAAAAAAAAAATTTTTAAAATTATACTTATAGTTAAAATTCAAGGGACTGTAGTGTAACCATGTTGTCATACAATATGCACAGCGAACACTCACCAACTTCAACCATGTAGCGTAACTAACAAACAACACTTATTATAGTGTGTCATGTTACAAATGTTAAAGTGGGTTACAAGACCATTGTATGCATTATTTTATGACACACATAAATTAAATGCTTGAAATATAATTTATATCTATTACTTTAATTCCTTTTTATGTAAATATGTATTACTAAAATAACAACAATAAATATTGAGTGATTTAGAAATCACTCAATACTAGATAACTATAATAATTCTCATAGATAGTATAGAAGACAAAACATTTGAAAATAAAGACAGACTTGAAATTACTAAGCTAAACCGGCAACAACTTGCCTAAGTTTTTTAATTGAAAAGGCTCACCTAATCCGGCAGTTCTTTTGAACGCCTTGTAATCAGCTGAAACCCTGACAGCTATTAAAAATAACCAAGGGATATAGGGAAACAAAACAAACGTTACCTAATAACCTAATAGCAATACTGCCCACTCGGACCAATAAATAAAGATCCTTCCCACTCGAACCAAACAAACTACCACTAGGACCACTAAACAAAAACCTTATGTCCGCGGAAATAGATGAAATTTTTGCGCGTTGGGAAGCATACCTCAGGAACAAAGAAGAGGAAGAATACAAGCCTGAGCCGGCAAGTTGTGAAGCACCACATTACGAACCACTATCGACCGATGCACGTCCGAAGGCCATTACAATAGAAGAATATAAGAAGCGACAGCAGCAGAAACCAGTGGAGAACGCTCCAATACAAAAACAGAAGAGGGCTGGCGAACAGTACCAGAAAATAAAGAAGCTATCGTTATTGTACACGGACTTAAATCTTGCGGCGGAAAAAGAAAAACAGAAAAGAATACGAAAAAGAATAAAAGAGCTTTATCAAGAAGGAATTCAACAAAATAAATATAAAAAAAATAAGGGTGTGAAGATAAATTCGTCAGTTAAATACGTCCCACACAAATGTTAAATACGCTCCACACGCTGTGAATCGATTTGTTAAAATGAACAAAATTACTTTTTAATAAAAAAACTATATCAAAATTAAATTTTAAATAAAAAAATCAAAATATATTTATAAAACCCATTAAAATATAAAATTGTAAAAAAAAATTCAAATATGTCACTCCATACATAAAATTTCTTTGAACAGAAATCGAAAATTTTAAGTAGTCCTAATGGCCATAAGGAGCAGACATGAATCGGGTAAGCGGAAGAGTGGAAGTAGCCTAGGACTAGTAGATTCCAGAAATGTATGTTCTACGTCCAGATTCCATCTGTAATCAGAGATATATAATTTTGGAAAATGTGTTTTTTCACTATGGTCATATGGAAAAATGTGGAATTTTCAAGTGGCTCCAGTGGACATAAGGAGCAGACATGAATCAGGTAAGCGGAAGAGTGGAAGTAGCCTAGGACAACTAGATGCCAGAAATGTATGTTCTACGTCCAGATTCCATCTGTGATCAGAGATATATAATTTTGAAAAATGTGTTTTTTCACTATGGTCATATGGAAAAATGTGGAATTTTCAAGTGGCTCCAGTGGACATAAGGAGCAGACATGAATCGGGTAAGCGGAAGAGTGGAAGTAGCCTAGGACTAGTAGATTCCAGAAATGTATGTTCTACGTCCAGATTCCATCTGTGATCAGACATATATAATTTTGAAAAATGTGTTTTTTCACTATGGTCATATGGAAAAATGTGGAATTTTCAAGTGGCTCCAGTGGACATAAGGAGCAGACATGAATCAGGTAAGCAGAAGAGTGGAAGTAGCCTAGGACTAGTAGATTCCAGAAATGTATGTTCTAAGTCCAGATTCCATCTGTGATCAGAGATATATAATTTTGAAAAATGTGTTTTTTCACTATGGTCATATGGAAAAATGTGGAATTTTCAAGTGGCTCCAATGGACATAAGGAGCAGACATGAATCGGGTAAGCGGAAGAGTGGAAGTAGCCTAGGACTAGTAGATTCCAGAAATGTATGTTCTACGTCCAAACTCCATCTGTGATCAGAGATATATAATTTTGAAAAATGTGTTTTTTCACTATGGTCATATGGAAAAATTTGGAATTTTCAAGTGGCTCCAGTGGACATAAGGAGCAGACATGAATCGGGTAAGCGGAAGAGTGGAAGTAGCCTAGGACTAGTAGATTCCAGAAATGTATGTTCTACGTCGAGATTCCATCTGTGATCAGAGATATATAATTTTGAAAAATGTGTTTTTTCACTATGGTCATATGGAAAAATGTGGAATTTTCAAGTGGCTCCAGTGGACATATGGAGCAGACATGAATCGGGTAAGCGGAAGAGTGGAAGTAGCCTAGGACTAGTAGATTCCAGAAATGTATGTTCTACGTACAGACTCCATCTGTGATCATAGATATATAATTTTGAAAAATGTGTTTTTTCACTACGGCCATATGGAAAAATGTGGAATTTTCAAGTGGCTCCAGTGGACATATGGAGCAGACATGAATCGGGTAAGCGGAAGAGTGGAAGTAGCCTAGGACTAGTAGATTCCAGAAATGTATGTTCTACGTACAGACTCCATCTGTGATCATAGATATATAATTTTGAAAAATGTGTTTTTTCACTACGGCCATATGGAAAAATGTGGAATTTTCAAGTGGCTCCAGTGGACATAAGGAGTAGACATAAATCGGCTAAGCGCAGGCGCAGGTCCACGGCGAGGAAAGGGAAATCTGCCTCCCAAAATTAATTTTCCCACTATGAAAATTAAACACGAATAAAAAATTTTAACAGGAAATGGAAAAAAAATATAAAAATTATTTTGGAAAAAATTAGTTTGTCATAAGTAGAAACAAGAATAATGAATTTATCTTTAATATTGTCGATCCAAAAATTTGCATCCTCTTTCGAAAATTTTAAAGTAAAGCAGTAGGTTTTAAAGATTGGGACTTATTTGATAAAAAAATGTAGGAAATGCACATTTTTAAGTATTTTTATTTAAGTAACTATATAATATATATATATTAATTTTAGTAAAATATTAAATACTTCTAATAATAAATAATTTTGTAATTTCATTTATTTTTCCTGGGTTTCCGAAATTCTAAATTTCCTAATTTGGTTAAAATTGGGCTTAAGTTAATGACAAATATTTTATAAATCAAAAGTTATCAAAAACTTTTTACGAAAAGCGCTTAAGTAGCAACACAGAAAAGGTTTTCTGCAAACTTTTGCATACACAATGTTATATTTATTCTAGATGTTATTAAATTATAGATATAGAAAATTTTGCCCATTTTGAGACAATTTTATTTGGAAGCTAAATAAAAATATTATTTACATATAAATTGTCAACGACAAATTTTTAAAAATTATAATTTTTCAAGCAAAATTTAAAAAAGGTAATTTTGTAACTGAAAATACTTAAAAATTTTGAATTATGCTCAAAAAAAAATAGTTTTTTTGGTAACTTCCTAGATAAATTCTGTTATGGTTTTGTTAATTTCTTCTTTTTAAGATTTTTTGGAAAGTAGAAGAATCAAGCTTATTACTCTAATACATTTGTATATATATGTTTTGGTGAAATATTGAAAGAAAATTTTTCAACAACATTTAACAAAAATGAAAATTTTCAAATTTTAAGTTCTATTTTTTAAAGACTTTGTATGCATAACAAGATTTATTATCTTTTAAATTGGAAAAAAATTCTAGAACTTATTCGATTTTTACTTATTTTTATTTTTACTTAAATTTTTAGACGTTATTATTTTTCCCCAAGTAAATTGATTTGCTTAAAAATATATTAAAAATAATTTGACAATGTTTTGAAATTTTTAAATAATTGTTTGAGTATTTAAACGATTTTATTGTAAATGAAATAGCGCTTAAAATTTTATATCTTTACTATTATTTTGAAATAGAAAACAAATTTAATTAAAAAAAAATATAATAAATTATTTCTTTTTTATAGTAAATATAAAAGATTTAAATAGAGTTTAAAAGCTAAATTCTTTTGCTTTTTTCATTCAACTAAATTCAAAATTGACTTAAAATTTAAGCAGCAACGAGATCTTTAGTGCATTAATTATCATTAAAACGTTTTTTTTTTTTTTTTTTTGCGAAATATCTGAAAATTTACAGGATATTTCGAATTTTGTTGTTTTTCTTACAATTTCTTACTTTTTAGAAATAATGAAAAGTGAGGGAGCAAAGCCATTATTAGTGAAATCGAATTAAAAATAAAATAATAAAGTAAAATATTTATTTTATTTTTGTAAAAAAATATAGATTTTCGGTACTATTCCCTTTGTCAGATTAGTACCAAATATTTGTATCAGTATGTTCATGATATAAAGGGATATAATTTGATCTATTTAAGTAAAATTGATAATCTAAGTATCAAAACCTACATAGCTCAACCTTTCGTGTTTTTCAGGTTATGCACTTTTATTATTTTCATTGAAATGCATTTATTTATTTGAAATGCTTTGGAGGGTAGCAATTAAATAAAAATACACATATTCAATATTCCCCGAAATTTATGAACCACAGATTTATTAAAATTTTTTTTTGTATTTCAAAAACTAAAAAGGAATAATGAAGTAAAATATAAACATTTTCGGTGATACAAAAAAAAATAAATAAATAAATATATATATATATATATATAGTTCAGAAGTTATTATAAAAATATTGTATAAAATTTTACGCCACTTATCAACTTAAATTTTTAGCTACTAAAGTCTTGTACATAATTTCGAATTAAAAAAATCAAAATTATCTATCTCTGATCCCAGATGGAAACTGTACATAGAACATACATTTCTGGAATCTACTAGTCCTAGGCTACTTCCACTCTTCCGCTTACCCGATTCATGTCTGCTCCTTATGTCCACTGGAGCAACTTGAAAATTCCACATTTTTCCATATGACCATAGTGAAAAAACACATTTTTCAAAATTATATATCTCTGATCACAGATGGAATCTGGACGTAGAACATACTTTTCTGGAATCTACTAGTCCTAGGCTACCTCCACTCTTCCGCTTACCCGATTCGTGTCTGCTCCTTATGTCCACTCGAGCCACTTGAAAATTCCACATTTTTCCATATGACCATAGTGAAAAAACACATTTTTCAAAATTATATATCTCTGATCACAGATGGAATCTGGACGTAGAACATACATTTCTGGAATCTACTAGTCCTAGGCTACTTCCACTCTTCCGCTTACCCGATTCATGTCTGCTCCTTATGTCCACTGGAGTCACTTGAAGATTCCACATTTTTCCATATGACCATAGTGAAAAAACACATTTTTCAAAATTATATATCTCTGATCACAGATGGAATCTGGACGTAGAACATACATTTCTGGAATCTAGTAGGCCTAGGCTACTTCCGCTTACCTGATTCATGTCTGCTCCTTATGTCCACTGGAGCCACTTGAAAATTCCACATTTTTCCATATGACCATAGTGAAAAAACACATTTTCCAAAATTATATATCTCTGATCACAGATGGAATCTGGACGTAGAACATATATTTCTGGAATCTACTGGTCCTAGGCTACTTCCACTCTTCCGCTTACCTGATTCATGTCTGCTCCTTATGTCCACTGGAGCCACTTGAAAATTCCACATTTTTCCATACGACCATAGTGAAAAAACACATTTTTCAAAATTATATATCTCTGATCACAGATGGAATCTGGACGTAGAACATACATTTCTGGAATTTACTAGTCCTAGGCTACTTCCACTCTTCCGCTTACCCGATTCATGTCTGCTCCTTATGTCCACTGGAGCCACTTGAAAATTCCACATTTTTCCATATGACCATAGTGAAAAAACACATTTTTCAAAATTATATATCTCTGATCACAGGTGGAATCTGGACGTAGAACATACATTTCTGGAGTCTACTAGTCCTAGGCTACTTCCACTCTTCCGCTTACCCGATTCATGTCTGCTCCTTATCTCCACTGGAGCCACTTGAAAATTCCAAATTTTTCCATATGACCATAGTGAAAAAACACATTTTTCAAAATTATATATCTCTGATCACAGATGGAATCTGGACGTAGAACATACATTTCTAGAATCTACTGGTCCTAGGCTACTTCCATTCTTCCGCTTACCTGATTCATGTCTGCTCCTTATGTCCACTGGAGCCACTTGAAAATTCCACATTTTTCCATATGACCATAGTGAAAAAACACATTTTTCAAAATTATATATCTCTGATCACAGATGGAATCTGGACGTAGAACATACATTTCTGGAATCTACTAGTCCTAGGCTACTTCCACTCTTCCGCTTACCTGATTCATGTCTGCTCCTTATGTCCACTGGAGCCACTTGAAAATTCCACATTTTTCCATATGACCATAGTGAAAAAACACATTTTCCAAAATTATATATCTCTGATCACAGATGGAATCTGGACGTAGAACATACATTTCTAGAATCTACTGGTCCTAGGCTACTTCCACTCTTCCGCTTACCTGATTCATGTCTGCTCCTTATGTCCACTGGAGCCACTTGAAAATTCCACATTTTTCCATACGACCATAGTGAAAAAACACATTTTTCAAAATTATATATCTCTGATCACAGATGGAATCTGGACGTAGAACATACATTTCTGGAATCTACTAGTCCTAGGCTACTTCCACTCTTCCGCTTACCCGATTTATGTCTGCTCCTTATGTCCACTGGAGCCACTTGAAAATTCCACATTTTTCCATATGACCATAGTGAAAAAACACATTTTTCAAAATTATATATCTCTGATCACAGGTGGAATCTGGACGTAGAACATACATTTCTGGAGTCTACTAGTCCTAGGCTACTTCCACTCTTCCGCTTACCCGATTCATGTCTGCTCCTTATCTCCACTGGAGCCACTTGAAAATTCCAAATTTTTCCATATGACCATAGTGAAAAAACACATTTTTCAAAATTATATATCTCTGATCACAGATGGAATCTGGACGTAGAACATACATTTCTGGAATCTACTGGTCCTAGGCTACTTCCACTCTTCCGCTTACCTGATTCATGTCTTCTCCTTATGTCCACTGGAGCCACTTGAAAATTCCACATTTTTCCATACGACCATAGTGAAAAAACACATTTTCCAAAATTATATATCTCTGATCACAGATGGAATCTGGACGTAGAACATACATTTCTGGAATCTACTAGTCCTAGGCTACTTCCACTCTTCCGCTTACCCGATTCAAGTCTGCTCCTTATGGTCATTAGGACCACTTAAAATTTTCGATTTTTGTTCAAAGAAATTTTATGTATAGAGTGACATATTTGAATTTTTTTTTACAATTTTATATTTTAATGTGTTTTATAAATATATTTTGAGTTTTTATTTAAAATTTAATTTTGATATAGTTTTTTTATTAAAAAGTAATTTTGTTCATTTTAACAAATCGATTCACAGCGTGTGGAGCGTATTTAACATTTGTGTGGGACGTATTTAACTGACGAATTTATCTTCACACCCTTAAAAAAAATATATATATATTAAAAACTATAAACACTGATAAAAAAAAATTAATGAAATAAAATAAAAACAAACAAAAAATAAGAAAATTTATAAATGGTAGGTCCCATTTGGGGAAATAAAACAAATAGCAAAATGGGTAAACCACAAAGTAAGGTAGATATCCAAGAGAATATAATAAATAATGGAAACCTCGAAAATAATAACAAATTAATAATTCCAGAATATATTATCACATTAGGTATAGTAATTATAGTTTTATACATAGCATATAAACTTAATAAATATTTCAAAAATTATGTATTGCAATACAGAAATAGTAATAATACAATTACCAATGTTTAAAAAAAAATTATATGAAATAATAATACAACATAGAAATATAAGTAATACTAATACAATGAAAATCAAAAAACATATGTTAAATATAAATACTATTATCTAAATGGAAGAAAACATTTCAAAATTAAAAGAAATATTAAAAACCTTAAAGAAAAGTCCATGTAGAACATATACAACGAAAACTGTACAATCAAAACTAGAATACATTGAAAGTATCAGAACAGATTTTAATTTGGCAGAAAGTGTACAGAAAGATAATAATAAAATAATAGCATTAAAACTTGAATTTAGAAACATTTACGAAAGTATAAAAGATTATTTCACAAAACACCAAAAAGATATAGAAACAGAAGAGGACAACATGGCAGCATTCAGTCTAGAAACAACTTCAAAAGTACTACCATTATTCAGTGGCAACTATCATGAATTAGAAAGTTTTATAATAATCGCAGAACTAATCCATAATACCCTGTCAGACACAGCAAAGGTAGATTTTCTTCAATATATTTATTATGCTAAACTTACGTCTAATGTTAGAACGACTTTGCCGACATAGCCAAAGACTTAAACGCATTACTAAAAAAAAAAAAAAAAAAAAAAAAAAAAATTTATGTGGACAGAAAAATGCCAACATGCTTTTGAAGAATTGCAAGAAAAATTAATTAATCCACCACTATTACAATATCCAAATTTTGACAAATCATTTATTTTAACAACAGACGCATCCAATTATGCATTAGGAGCAGTCTTATCTCAAGGCGAAATAGGACAAGATTTACCTACTTCATATGCCAGTAAATCATTACAAAAACATAACATTAACAAACCAGTAATTGAGTTTTAGCAATCGATTGGAGTATACATTTTTTTCAAAATTTATAGTTGTGACAGACCATAGACCATTAATTTCACTTTTTTCACACAAAAATCCTTCATCAAAAATGACTAGAATAAGGTTAGACAAATGCTGATGCACTTTATAGAATAAAACTAGATTCAGACACACTTTAGCAAATGATACCACAGGAGAACAACAAAAAAGAAAAGAAAGTATTAGTAACAACAAGGGCCATGAATAATAAAAATAAAGAAAATAATGAGGAAAATAATAAAGAAAGTAATGAAATAAATATTGAAAAGAATGAAAAAAGGAAAGAAAATATAAGTAAAGAAAACTACATGGAAAAAAGTAATTCTCATCCATAAGTGACGTCAGAAATATAAGAAAATTGAAATTTAATAAGCTTGAAAATATAGAAGAAAAAGATATAATAATTGAAGACAATATTGTGCACATAGGTCGTGATGATAATTCAACGAAACCAGTTTCGACCATGAAGAAATCACGTACTCAAAATAACAATGATATGAGTATAGGATGTAACGATAAGTCATCGAAACAAGATTCGATTATGAAGAAGTTACATTCCAAAAGAGGAGGACAGCCTGCTGGACTCGGCGGAGGACCCTGTAGGATCTGGAGCGACGGAGGGACTGGAGGACCTGTCTCTTTTATCCGCTGAAGAGCATGAGACAACAGTTGTCTCTGCTCTTGACCGGGGAAAAGAAATCGGAACTGCAGTCACTGCGTCAACTCCGGGTAGGAAGCAGGTGAGCTCGACGGGGGCATCAGGCATGCCAAGGCCTACGGCCAAACCTATTGTTCGGCAGGTAGCGGTAGCATATCCAATGGATGAGCAAGCCGCAACCGATAGTCGAACGAATTTTGAAAAGGCGAAAAACGGTGTTAGGGCCTCTATAGCTGCACTAAATAAGTTGGCTAGAAAGGACCCATCACTGTTAGACGGGCGGGATAGGCATGTTCGCAGGAAACACCGAAAGAGCATCTACAGGTTTGAACGGACCTATGGCTCCATCGGTGACATCCTGGGATTGTCTTATCCCGATGGTTTTAAAGTGGAGGTAGAGGAAGGTCCGCAAATTGCTCGCAAGAGTAAAGAGTCCGTGTCTACCAACACTTTGGAAACAAAAGTCGACGCTGGCACTCATTGTGGTGCTCACAAGCCATCCAGCAGTCCTGTAGGTTCTCTCAAGGGAAGCGACAGGTCAGCAAGGATTGGTAGTGAGAAAAAACCCACTGAGAAGAGAGTAGAGAAGGTAAATCAAGCTCTTGCGAGCCCCGCTAAAGGATCTCAAATGAGGTCAATTAGGGGAGCTCTGCCTGGAGATGAGATACCCTCTACCTCCAGGAAAGCAGGTCATATTCCGCATAACTCTTTTAAAGGTCCTCCTAAGGGGACCATAAAAAGAGTGAGGTCGGGGGATGACCAGCAGATTCCGTCTGCGAAGAAGGTTGGTAAAGCACCAAGTGGCCCGCCTAAAAACTCTCATAAGGGAGTAGTGAAGCGGGTAGTATCTGGTGACGTGCAACCTTCATCGTCCAAAAAGGGGAAGGATTCGTCCAAGTCGGACATTCTTCAAGCAGCAGTCATTGACCGTGCTGATCCAAATGGGAGATTCAGTACGGAAATGTGGCGGCTGATTGAGGACAAACTTATGGACGAAATCTTCCAGGCAAGGCACAGGCCGGGTGAAATAGCCTTCATGGGTGCAGACTGGACAAGGGGCGTCAAGACTGTTGGTTGCGGTAACAAGGGTACTTTCGAATTCCTGAAAGCCGCGATTAACAGATGTGGCAACCTTTGTCCAGATGCGCAACTGGAGGTTATACCAGCGTCGGAATTGCCTCTGCGGCCAATAGTCACGGTATGGATTCCACCACCCATTAAGCCGGTGGAAGTCATACTGGGAATATTGGAAGGACAAAATAGGGGGTTCAATACAAGTCAATGGAAACTTGTCTCTTCATTGACTTGTAAAGAGAACCTGGGAAAAGATTTCCGATTCGCAGTGGATCGGGAATCTATTAGGAAATTGGACTCATTGGGGGGGGTCGTTACGTTCGGGCTTGGCTACATCAAATTTCGCTACGCGAAAAATGATAAAACCAAAGAGGTTGCGGATGGTGCAGATAAATCTGCATCATTGTGAAGCGGCCTCGACCGAATTAATAACCTACCTCAGTGAGACCAATGTGGACGTGGCCCTAATCCAGGAGCCTTGGCTAAATAATAACCAGGTCTGTGGTTTAAGGGCCAAAGGATACAAATTGTTCAAGCCGTCCACTGAGGATAAGGTGAGAACTTGTATTCTGGTGAAGAATGATCTTCAATTAATTCTTCTTAACTCTTTCAGTTATGGTGATCTAACGGTCGTCCAAGGAGAGGCATTGGGAGGCGGTAAACTGGCCTTGGCCTCGGTGTACATGCCTTATGAGGCCTTAGCCGAGTACGCAAGACGGAATGGAGTACGTCTATTGCTCGGTTGCGATGCTAATGCACACCACAGTCAATGGGGTAGCAGGGATACCAATAAGAGAGGTGAGTCAACATTTGATTTTATTATTGCAAATGTTCTTTTAATCTGTAATAGGGGTAATACTCCTACGTTCAGAACGAAGGATAGGAATTCAGTAATAGATATCACACTGACCAACTCAAAAGACCTAGTTGAAGACTGGAGGGTGGCCATGGGATGTACTTTCTCTGACCATGGTAGGATAACCTTTAGTCTGAACTTCGTAGGTTCTGAGGGAAAACCTTTCAGGAATCCTAGGAGAACAGATTGGGACGCCTTCGGGCGGGATCTGGGGTCAAAATTGACTGGAACTCCGATGGAGGTCTTGTCGAGGGAAAATCTTGACGAAATAGTGGGGAAGGTAACAGGGTCCATTAACAGAAGCTATGAGCTTAACTGCCCGGTGAGCTATCCGGGTAAAAGGAAACAGCCGGTCTGGTGGTCGGAGGAGTTGAAGGCTCAACGGGCCACAGTTGGCAGGCTGTACAACAAGGCCCATAGATCTGGTAGGGACGAGGACTGGGGCACCTATAGAGTGTGTTTCAATAAGTACAAAAAGGATATTAGAAGAGCTAAAAGAGCCTCGTGGATTAGGTTTAGCGAGGCCATTGACTCGGTCAATGAACTTTCCAGATTCAGGAAGATACTGTCAAAGGACCCCAGTGTTCCTGGGAGTATCCAGAGATCAGATGGTTCATGGACGGAGTCTAGTTCTGAGTCACTTAATGTACTTTTGGAAACCCATTTTCCGGGTTGCAGGGATCCATTGGTAGAGGAATCAGGTGAGGGAGAACACTTCTTCACCGAGTCCACCAGTGGGATGATTGGAACAGTGGTAAGGGACCTAATAACGGTGGAGAAGGTCACATGGGCGGTGAATTCATTCGAGCCTTATAAGTCACCAGGCCCGGATGGTATATTTCCGGCCATGTTGCAGAATGCACCGTTGGTGGTCCGTATACTACCGGTTGAGATTTTTAAGGGGTGTCTAATATATGGACATATTCCAAGGGGGTGGAGAGAGGTAAGGGTTATATTCATACCGAAAGGTGGAAGGACCTGTCACTCGAAACCCAAAGATTATAGACCTATCAGCCTATCGTCTTTCCTCTTGAAGACTTTAGAGAGACTGATAGATCTATATTTGAGATCGTCTGGTAGCTCCAGCATCATGAGCAGTGCTCAACATGCTTACCTGAAGGGTAAATCTGTGGAGAGTGCGCTAAGTGATGTGGTGGGTTATATAGAACAAGGACTTCGGTATAAGGAGTACACCATGGCCGCGTTCTTGGATATTGAGGGAGCGTTTAACAATATTAGGATTGACGCTATCAGGCAGGCGCTGGTGGATCTTAAGGTACACGACTTCTTGATCGAATGGATAATCATCATGCTTAAGGAAACTAGTAACTAGGGGGACTCCGCAAGGGGGAGTGCTCTCACCCCTGCTGTGGCTAATAGCTGTCGATGTGATTTTGCGTCAATTCGACAGCAGGGGGCGGAAGATCGTGGCTTATGCTGATGATGTGGTCATACTGGTAAGGAAAAATTCTTCCCACAATCAGTGAGATCATGCAGTCAGCGCTGGGTGAGCTGTCCTCGTGGGCTGGGGTTGGGAGTGAACCCGGAAAAGACAGAGTTGGTTCTGTTTACTAGGAGGTACAAGGTAGAGAATTTCAGACTACCGGTACTATGTGGGACTGAACTGAAGCTTTCAGACTCAGCGAAATATCTGGGGGTGTTCCTTGATAGCAAACTGACCTGGAAGAGGAATGTTCAGGAAAGACTCAAGCGTGGCGTCAATGCCTACTACACCTGTAGAAACTCCATAGGTAAGAGTTGGGGACTCAAACCAAAAGTTGTATATTGGATTTACACTTCGGTGGTGAGACCAATCCTTTCTTATGGTTGTTCTGTCTGGTGGCAGGCACTGGAACGTAAGAGTAATAGGAGCCTTTTGTCGAAGGCGCAAAGGTGTGCTTCGATTGGCATTACAGGTGCAATGAGAAGCACACCACAAGCGGCTCTGGATGTCATACTTCATCTCCTACCCATTGAAGAGTTTGTGAGGGGTATGGCAGCAAAGAGTCTACTGAGACTTAAGGAATTGGGACTATTGGGCTCATCAAGAGCAGGTCACTCCAAGGTCATTTACGACATCAGTTACGGTGAGGTTAATCTGAACTCTACGGGGGCATCAGATTACATGGCCGCTGAATCGGACTTTGGAGTAAATCCTGTCGTGGTGATACCTGATAGGGAGATCTGGTCCGGCACTGAGAGACTATATGAGGGTTGCGCAGTGTTCACGGACGGATCAAAGATGGTCGAGGGTACCGGAGCGGGGGTCTATATTATGGGCACAGATTTGAAGGGCTCTTTTAGACTCCCTGATGAGTGCAGTGTTTTTCAGGCTGAGATTCTCGGCATCCTGAAGGCCGCGGGAATGATCAGGCAAAACATTGCGAGAGGTACCGAGGTCACTCCCTATGTGGACAGTCAGGCAGCTCTGAAGGCCTTGGGGACACATTTGGTGAGATCCAGGCTAGTAGCTGCCTGTAGGAAGACACTAAGAGAGTTGATGGAGGACTACATGGTGAGATTCTGCTGGGTGCCTGGCCACTGCAATATTTCAGGCAATGAATTGGCTGATGAACTGGCAAGGCAAGGTGCGACAGGGAACGTCTCGGAGAGAGAGACATATGTGAAACCACCACTAAGTTTCTTCTATGGGAAGATCAATGATTGGATCTTGGTCAGAACCAATTCAGCTTGGAAAAGTAGAGAGGACTGCAGAGTGTCGAGGGCGATATGGCCGGTATTGGACAGGGCAGGCACTACCACTCTCCTGGGCATGAATAGGAAGAGCTTGAAGGTCATGATAAGGGCCATAACAGGTCACTGTTTGATAGGGAAGATGAGGTCTAGAATGGACGCTAACAGTTCTGATTTTTGCAGACTGTGTGGGGACATCGATGAGACCGAGTCTATTGAGCACATTGTGTGTCATTGTCCGCGATTACAGCATCGTAGGATGAAATGGCTGGGTAGACAGTTCCTCGACGGGCTAAGTGACGTTCGGAGCGTGGATCTTGTTGACGTCATAGGCTTCGTCATGGGAATCGGCTACTTGATGGAGAATCAGGGGTTTAACCCTAGGGGGATTGGTAGCATTGCTGGTCCCCCCTTATGATTCGTTACATTTCTATTACCTTTTTATCTTTCACTCTACTTTTTCTGTATTCTGTATTTTCTGTATTTTCTATTTTCTGTATTCTACACTCTTATTTCACAGCTATTCTGTTGAAGGGACTCACAATGGACCGGGATCGGTCTCTGGGTGGAGATGTGGTACTATCTGGTATCACATCTACCTTCTCTATCTATCTATCTACATTCCAAAAATATACAAAATAATAATAATATACATGCAAAATTCAGCGATAACTCAGCGAAACTAGATTCGATTCTGAGGAAACTTATATCTAAAATGAATAAAGAAAATATAAAAGAATTAGCGCTATCAAACGAAGATAAATTATTTAAAGTATATAAAAAAGAAGAATTAAAAGAAGCATATGCAAATATAAAAATAAATAACAAAAGTCCTCAACTGAAAATATTAATATACAATGCCCCAAAAAGAATAACAAATGACATTTTAAAATATAAACTAATTGACGAATTCCACAATACCACATACGCAGGCCACTTAGGAATAAGAAAAACAATTATCAAACTAAAACAGCGATACATTTGGAAATGAACATATGTTCATTTCTACAAATTAAACAAATATTCTCAACCCCTTATCATCACGAGACGTTAGGAGCAACTGAAAGAAACCATAGGGTTCTAAATGAATTTTTACTAACAACATCAAATGATCATGAATGGGATAAATGGATTCCATACTTCATATTTGCGTATAACACAGCACCACACATAGATACACGGTATACACCATTCGAGTTAGTTTACGGAATATTACCACACTTGCCATCTGACAGTTTAGATAATGAAAGAAAATTTTACAATTATGAAGATTATGTAACTGAGCTAAAAATCAAACTACAATACTCTCTAAATAGAGCTAAAAATATGTTAACACAAGCTAAAGAAAAAAGAGTTAACTATACAAAGTATACAAATAAGTTAAATTTAAAGATGGAAGACCAAGTGTTAGTTAAAGTAGATAATAGAAAGAAGAACCAAAGTCCATATAAAGATCCATATACAATTTTAAGAAGAAATAATGTAAATACTATAATAAATTATAATGGCATTGAAAAAGAAATACATAACAAACCATACTATATCCATTAAGTAAGATTTAACCTTATTAAAACAAATAGAATATAATTATTATACATTAAATAAGCATGATTAATTTTATTTTATAATAATATAATGTTTAATTTTATTTTATAATACAATAGAATAAGAAAAATTCTTCCCATAATTTTTCTCTTAAGGGTGAGGGTGTAGTGTAACCATGTTGTCATACAATATGCACAGCGAACACTCACCAACTTCAACCATGTAGCGTAACTAACAAACAACACTTATTAAAGTGTGTCATGTTACAAATGTTAAAGTGGGTTACAAGACCATTGACCGCTTGCATTATTGTATGACACATATAAATTAAATGCTTGAAATATAATTTATATCTATTACTTTAATTCCTTTTTATGCAATTATGTATTACTAAAATAACAATAATAAATATTGAGTGATTTAGAAATCACTCAATACTAGATAAGTAGAATAATTCTCATAGATAGTATATAAGACAAAACATTTGAAAATAAAGACAGACTTGAAATTACTAAGCTAAACCGGCAACAACTTGCCTAAGTTTTTTAATTGAAAAGGCTCACCTAATCCGGCAGTTCTTTTGAACGCCTTGTAATCAGCTGAAACACTGACAGCTATTGAAAATAACCAAGGACTATAAGGAAACAAAACAAACGTTACCTAATAACACTACTTGACGATACTGCCAACGTCACTACATAACAATCCTACCAACGTTCATTACAGGACAGCAAGTTAGCCCACTTTCAAACGTATTTCAAAAATTCAAAGTTACCTTTGAAAAATGCTTTTTCAATATAAATTACAATTTATTAACACATCTTAATTAAATTACGTAAATTTTCGTTCGAATATTTAATATCAAAATAGGTAAAAACGTCTTTAAATCCGAATATTAGAAAATATCGAATAAAAGCATTATGTAATTCTACAGAAACATTGATAATCCTTGAGTTATGGTCAAAAATAACCTAAAGCATCGAAATTAATATAAAAAGATAAAATTCGTTTACAAAACACAAAGTTTCTCCGCGAATATGGAAAAACAAATAATCAGTAATTCATCACGAAAAATATTTTCCAGAAGAAGATTAGCACTTAAAAAATCATTTTATAGTGCATAAACTATCTGATAACATAAAAAATAGAGATTAAAGGTATTCACCTCAGAAATTACAATTTTCATAGACCGTTTCAAAGTAGGAAAGTTGCATCGATTTCATAAACACAAGAACAACCACATAGAATAATTTTTTGAACAACTGTTGCAAAATTGTCAGAGTAGAACCAATTGCAAAATTATCAGAGCAAAATGTTGTAAAGTTGCAAGAATTTTTATAATGTTGCCACTCTGTAAAAATGTGTAAACAGTACTAAAAAATCAACTCTAAACTGGAAAACATAACTGAAAGATCAAATTCAACGTAAAAATATAGTTTTTGGAATATAACAACAATAAAAAAAATTAAAATGAATTAGAGGTATAAAATGAAATATATCAGTAAACAAACTGGTTAATATGAATTATATAAATAAAAAATATATTATAAAAGAAATATCACTTTTTTCGATGTCTTGAAAAATTTTCTTTTGCTAACTTGATCTTATTTTTTAAAAATTGGTTGCTCACATCAAGTCAAAATAGTGCAAAATTCCTAGGATTGCAAAATTTTGAAGTGAATACCTTTATTATCTAGATACAATCTAGTGCAAATAATTGCAATTGGCATATGAGAAATATTTAAAGGTTTTATTATTATTTTAGGTAAAACAAGAATGTAAATTCTTGACTTAACATTGCATAATTGAATCGTTTGTCTAAGTAACATATTGATAAATATTTTATGGGTTTCTTTCAAACTATTTTTTAGATTCAATTCTGTGTACTTTTAGCCCGCTTAGATAAGTTATACCAAGCACTTACTTAGATTATTTTTTGAAACTACACTACTTGTAAAGCTTTTCAATCTGCATAGTATAACATTTGACACCTGGTTTTGGTTCTAGTGGAACTTAAGTATATTAGACTAGTTTTCTTAATTTGCAGTAATCCCTTGGTGACGAGTTTCTTTGCAAAATGTATAATTATTATATTTTTTAAATTCACAATGTAACCAAATATTTCGTTCATGTATTCGGGTTTGAGGATTACTGGCCATAATTTAGGGATTGTCGAAGTTTTAGCCGATTTTCGTAATACATTTAACCGAATTTTTCGCTATTTTTACTAGTTGTTGAATATGCGAATTTTTACCCATTTTTGCATGAAATGTTCTCGTGAAAATTTCCTTAGTTTAATTGAGATATATTAATAAATTGTAATTTAGTTGAAAAAAATGTAACTGAGTTTTTGAAATATATTTGAAAGTGCCCCTAGAATTATATAAGTATATTTTTTCTAAATGTTTTTACGTAAATTATAACTTTAATACTCCAGAATTTGGTTACAATACATAAAGTATATTATGGTCAATATTTGGAATTAATAAAATAATTAAAAAAATTTTCCAGATAAGGAAAATTAAGTCGAAAAAGGTTTCATCTAAAGTGGGCCAAAATCGTGACCACCACTGTAACGTTTAAACGTACCTAAAGCTAAGATAGGATTTGTAACATCTTTGCCAAATTTAAACTTCCTGCCATGATTGGAACAGAATGCTACACGACCATTTATGTAGATGGTCCCAGAAGACAAAGTGTGCGGAACGTCTAACATTAAGTCAAATTTACATCATACACAAAAAATTATATGTATATAATAAAGTTGTGCCGTTCATGAACGAATCAGCAAAATTAGCGATGTTGATTGCTCCTTTCTTGCTTTTTGATTAATATCGTTCATTTTTGCACTGTTTTTATGTTGATACTTGCTTCAGACAAAATTTTGTGTTTTTAATAAGTTTATTTTACATACACTGCCTGTCACTTGAATAAGGAATCGCATTTTTTTAACTTTAATTAAGTATATCTCCTAAACTAAAGTTCAGAAAAAAATTGTTTTTTGCGCAACCAAATTTCAAAGTGTTGGCTTTAGTTTCCTGAAGAAATAAAAAATATACACATTTTGTTATACTAAAATTATGCATTTATTTAAAGACATGTATTTCTGTGGTACTATTTCGTGTGTCACTTGAATAAGGAATATTTTAAAACTAAACAAACTTTATGTTATAAAAATGAAAAATATTATCTTCTAGCATTCAATTAGTAATGAGTACTTCCTCCATTTTTAGAAATAACCTCAAAAATACGATTTGGCATCGACTTGTATAATGATTAGAGATTTAAGTTTATTTATTATCCATTAATTTTTGCTAATTAATTGTCATAAGATATAAATGAAACAATTGTTTCAGTTTCATCTTTTATCTTTACATTGACACACTCATCGTTCAGACTCTGTTTCAGCTGTCTATACACTCACACTCTCATATTTAAGACTGTTCAATGTTAAAAAAATTAACGATGAAGTAAATTAACGAATTGAATCATTTTACCTTTCTGAACGAATGAACGATTTTGTCCAACTCTTGTATATAGCTAATCGACTGATATATTCGAAGGAGTGTAATAATTAACTGAATACTTCTGGAACAGAGTAATATTCACAGATGAATCCAAAATTAATTTATATGTATATTCAACCATGAAATTTACTGTGTTCAAGAAGTCTTCAGTTAATTATTAGCTATATATTGTTTCTTTGTGTATGCTCTAAAATTGGCTTAATTTTGTATATTCCGCTTTTTACTTAACAATTTTGCCATTTTTTGAAGTAATAAAATAAATAAAATTTTAAAATATTTTGATGGTTGCTTATTCACCATTTTTTCTAAATATTTTGTTTAAATTCAAATCTTATATTAATATAGTCCAAAAAAGTTCAAAAACATAACTGAAAGTTCATATATTTAAATTAGCTGCTTGAAGTAATGTGATTTAAGTATTACTTTCCCAAGTGTTTGTTTGGTTTTGTTACTTTATATTATCTTAAGTTTTAGCATTACAATGAATTTGTTGCAGAAAACCAATATCATTTATAAAAAAGCTAACTAATTTGCCTTTTAATTGCATTTGGTTTCATCTTAACAGCTTAAGCGCTACAGAGATATGCTGACTTCAGGAGGGAAGTACTTTGTGTACAAGTTATGTGAATATATGAATATAGTTGAATGAATATAGTTTAAAAAATGTATAAAATAATTGTATCTGAAAGTATGAAATAAACTTGAAGACAAAATGAAGTAGAGTGTGCACCATGGCACAAAATGTAAGGTAACGACAACTATACAATAACTACAACACCAAAAAAAAACCCACATATTTTGTTTTTGCATTGACTTCTCTTACGTCAACTTTAATTATTTCATTTCACATTTTTGTTTACAAAAAACCAAAACACATTTGACATTTCATATAATAACAAAAGTAATAAGATGCGATAACACAAAACTAAACAAAGATTGTAAACATAGACACCAATTTGACACTACCGGTTTTAGAACACAAGCCGCCATATTGCTCCCAAAAAGAAAAAATTCTCAGCTGTTTAAATATCTTTACCTTATTAATCTACCTCGACGTATACTTTATTTTGACAATAGAAACTTACACTCAAAAAAGTTAGCAGATCTTTAGTTAGTACTCAATCGCTTTTTATGCTTAGCGCTATAATAATTTATATAATAAAAAATTTTTATTTACTTAACATATCACTTACTTCATTCAACACAAGTATGACTTGTGGTAGTACAACATCGCAAGACAATCTAGGCCGATTTTTATTTCGTATTGCCTGTTTACACCGTTCTCTTTTGAATTTGGCAACAGCATTTATAGGGTTAATAATAAAAATATGGCTTTCTATTTTACATAAATCATTCATGTTTACCAAAAGGTCCTTCGAAGACAATTTGGAACACGTATTGTTGTCAAGTAATTGATCCCAATATAAACATAAATCTTTTAATTCCAACAATTTATAAGAAACATTATTTTTATCATTATTCTTTGATCCAGGCATCCAATTTTCATCACATGTTTGTGCCGAAATAGAATGTATTCGTATGCCGGCAGAAAAAGGAGAATTCGGCGTGGTGACTGCGTCTTCATATCGTAAATGGACATCAATAATTTTTAACTCTAAATTTTCCAAAATATTTGTAGCTAATGTTGCACCATAATTTAACCAGCTTGAATATGATAACGAGTAGTAGCTTTCCACGTTACAATCATTTTCAATGCGCCATGAAGCTTCTATAGCATCTAAAATATTAAGTTTATATTCATATTCATCTTGTTTTTCTTTTTCATCGTCCCATTCGTTCAGATTTTTTGGTCTGATTACACCATATAATCGTTCAATCACTATGCACCATGGAGAAGTTCTAAATTGTCTTACAGGAATCTGTAATTTAATTTTACCAATGCTTCCAGAAACTGCTTCTACTGGTATTCCAAAAGATCTTAGAGCATCTCTTCTTATAGGAACATTTTCTAATTCCACTTCACCTACAAAGAAAATTAGTTTATAAAACCGTTAGAATAAAAATACATCCAAAAATACAAACATTTTTATATTTTGTGAAAGTTAATTTTTCGATAAAACACCAGACAAGAAATTGTGACTTGAATTACATTACTATATACAGTGTTGGAAAAATAATAGAAACGTAAGAATTATTTTATATAAGTGTGTGATCCGGTTCATTTATCTTTCAAATTAACGAAAACAAGGGTTCTTGATTTTTTAACTTGCATTTCTTCTCTTCTTGAACTCAGTCCGCTGAGATTCTAGCTTAAGAGATAAAGATATCTCATTTCCTTGGAAAAAATTATAGAAACAAATAATATTATACCTACTAATAGTTTACAATATTTGAAAATTTACCCTGTAAATATTAACTTTTTAATTAAAATGAACCGTTACTGCCTAAAACATAAATGAAACGGATCACAAACTTCCTTAATAAGAAATAGGAAGTTATATAAAAGAAATAATTTTATTTCTATTATTTTTTTCCACCACTGCATTTATTTAAGATTTTTTGGCCCCAATTTTGCGCTAACCGCTACTTTAACTAGTTATGTTTTTTTAACAACGTTAGAATATATTCTTACCTTTTTCTATACAACATTGCTAGAAGTATTTTGACATACAATATATCACGTAAACTGTTAACGGTGGCTTAGATATTGTTCATCACATACTAAGGTGTGCGTTCAAATACAACAACATGTTTTTTAATAAAAGAACGGAATAAGTTAGGATTAAAATTATATCAACTACTTATAGCATTTCTTTCCTAGATGTTTCTAATATATCATTTTGTATAAAAATTAATTGCTAAGTATATTGTTTTTATTTTTTAGTTATCTCTATAAGAATTTAAAATTAATAATCACAATTGAGCACCGCTGCGGCTCTCTTAAATTTTCTTTTAACTTGGATCCAATTACTTTACAATTGCCAAAATTCTGGTTAGTTTAAATAACTAGTACTCTGTGGGACTAAAATAACATTCCCAATTCTGGGTGGATCTACTGTAACGACAAAATTCTAAATCTAGCCAGAAAATGTTAAAAAGTTTGTTGAATGTCGCGAGTGTGATCAATTTCTTTTTATGATACTCTTTGTTATGATTATTCGAATTTATTTAGACTAAAGAAACAAAACAATCACATATCTTGTCGCATTTTGAGTAAACTTGTCATATGACAAATAGTTTTGTAAATTTTTATTTATTTATTTATTTATTATTCAGGACCATTTTCTCGATTATTCGGTATACAAAACTTGTACCTTGGAACATGAGAAAAGTCAGCAATAACGTATATTTTCCAATCAAATATAAAATATTGAAAATATTTTTATTTTTTATTATTGAATAGCTTTTATCATTCTTTGCCTCAGAGTTCTTCTCAGTTTTGTTATTTAATTTTTTTAGCTTTGATTGAGTAAAGCTTAGGCATAGCTTTAACATGACTCATATTTTTAAGAAATAAACACAATGTGCTATTACACGGCCTAACATATTTGATATAGCTCTTCTCTACTATTTAGGCTTGGAATTCATTCTTGTGACTTTTTCTTTTTCTGAACCAAGTTTCATCTCATTCATTGTTAAGCTGTTTTATTACCCTGGAATGTAATACTTTTGTCAAAATTTAACCAATCAACATTTTCTCAAATTGAAAAAAAAGTAAAAAAAAAAAAAAAATTAAATTTTATTGTGTACATTTTTCTTAGTCTTCCATCTGCATTGGGACAAACTGAATTTCAAGAATTCGATCTGCTGTTAAATTTGACACGTCTAGAAAATAATATAATCAAGAAAGGTATTTAAAATTAACGGCAGTAAAATTACGAAAATTTTATGTTATGTTTTATTCGAATTTTTCCGAAATTTTTTATTGGACCATACGAAAGCTTCACTGACCGTCCAATTTTAATTTTAATCTGTTTTCAAATATTTGGATTAGTTTTAATTAGTTCTCTTGGTGCTGCTAACAATAAGATAAATCTTTTGAAGTCGGCCCCGAAAAGTAGTTACTCTTCTGTGAACGAAATTCTAACCATAATTTAACACTACCATTTTGTGACGTTGAGGCATTAAAAATTTTCAAATTTTTAAAAAAATTTAATTATTAAATTATATTATTTTTTCTCAAAATAAAATGTTATTTTTATATTTCTAAAATTTGGATCTATTTTGTGCAAATTATTTCGAGATTTTTAATTTTTACACTTTTATTTAATTTAGAGATTTTACCCATCCCTCAAAATCATTCTGTCGTTATATTCGGATATTGAAGCAGTTTAGTCATTATTAGATAATTCACCTTGATATTTCTTTTTATTAAATCCATCTTCTCTGCATTTGCATTACAGTTTAATATATTAATCAAAAAATGCAGTCAAATCAGAATTTTGAAAAGTTAAAAATTCGCCACAAATTGACTTTGGTTCATAAAAATTTTTTCTTCGAGAAACTTTTCTCATTAATTTTTATACTTTTTCTTTCAACGGATTTATATCTATGGAGAAACTAAATTTCTTTATCATTTTATGTGAGGTATATATGAAAATTACAAAAAGATTAAAAGTTTTTCGTAAAAGGTATTTCTTTTTTTGTTAACATTTTGAAGAAACTAGAACTCCGATTTTCATACAAATTTGCGCATTATAATGAGAAAACATGTTTCCATCCAAAAAGAATGATAAAATGATTAAAACATTAAATTCAAATTTGATTTTAGAATTGGTCCAAAAAATTTTCGCCACAACCTGATTTTGAGCCATTCATATTTTTTTTCCTTAAAAAAACACTTTTTGCCAAAATTTTTGTATAATTTCTATCAGTGGGTTTATAGCTACCGAAAAAATAATTTTCTTTGACTCTCATTGCCATCTGAGTTAAAATATAAATTATTTTGTTATCTTGTATATATAGAAATAATCAAAAAATTTACAAATGTTTCTTCAAGGTAGTTCGTTTTCTATTAACATTTTGAAGAAATCAAAAGTCAGATTTTTATAAATTTGGTCATCGAAAATTGGTGATAAATCATCTTTATCATATGTACACTGTTTTTAACCAGTATCGAAAGTTTTGTTGCAATTTTATTCCGCATACGTTATGTTTTTCTGACCTACATTTAGGGATTTATTTACGGCAATATATGTATATTAATAGTTAAAGTCTTAACAATACTGAAATAATGTTTTATCGAAACGTCCACTAAGCAGTGATAACTTTAAGGAAGCATGCTGTTATTTTAAAAGAAGCCTTTGAGAATCCTCGTATGTTGCTTAAATATGAATTGTTATCGGCAATGTCAATGTACGACATTCCCACAGTAGGCTGGGATTCGATAATTGTCTTTCTTTGTACTCAACGCTTGCCCTCTAATGCTGTTTCCCTTTGGGAACATAACGTAAAAGACAAGTCAGCGCACAATGGGGTCAAACACAAATTTTTTGGTAATAAATCTGAATCTCCTAAGCTACTGGTCGGATCAAATTGAAATGTATGGAAGAGTTGTAGAGGAGGACCTAAGCTTTCAGAAAAATCATCTTGTAGTCACCCTGTGATAACACGAGATAAGCTACAGCGTGTCAAAGTTGACTACCTCGAGTACGTAAAAGTTAAAAAAAATCGTAACTTGTGCAAATGAAGTCCGATTTTAAAGATTTTTATATTTCTGGAAAGTGCTTGGCAAGATAAAGAAAAAATAAGCTTACTCATCTGAGTTATCTCTTACAGTTAAAAAGATATTTACGCTTGAATTTTGAATTCTTGATTTTTTGGCTCGACTTTCTTTCGTTTTTCGGGAATAAGTCCGGAGATATATGAGGTAAAAATTTTTTAAAAATATTCTGTAATTTGCTACATATTTCAAAATAATATGCTGAAAGAATTTTTGGATTATCTCAATTCGTCTAGACGTGAAAAATATTCAAAGTCAGCACTCTGAAATTGGCATGAAAAATGGCTATTTTTTTACAAAAATATAGTACAATTCATTCACTTTTTTCTTAAAGTTCCGTTAATAAAAAATTTTTTCCTTATTAATTTCAAAAGATAAGGCTTCATAAATGGTTAATAAAGAAATTTTGAATTGATTTAAGTTTGCGCCCTACATCCAGCATTGGCCGAAAATTGTCAATTTTAAAAAATAGTTTCATTTTTATCGATTAATAAAAAAAATGTCACGCGAGCTTTTTTAAATTTGGTACCCATATTTTTTATAGAAATAGATTTAGAATAATTTAACACTAAACTGCTTCCCGCCCGGCCAAAAACGAATGCAGGAGTGGAGATTTTATGTTAAAAGTCAGTTTTTTTAACGACTATTTTTAAAAGCATTGTTAAGGCATTTTACTTATGTTAGATTTTTTCAGATTTAAAGCATTAGAAAGATTTTCAATCATTTGTTATCCTGTACCAGTGGAGAGGCTCTAGCAACAATCAAAGCATTCCAGGTAACAGACGAAAACTATCCAAAGGCTCTTAATAGGCTTAAGGAGCGGTACGACAATAATACTTTAATTTTCCTGGAAACTGTTACCTCAATGTTTGATATTCCAAAAGCTTCTAAGCCAGTTCCCAATCAATTGCGCAACATTGTGGACTCAATTTCAGCTCTTTACAGTTCCCTTAAATCACTTGGCTCATACCAGGAAATTTGTGACGCATTCATAATTCATCTGGCTATGACGAAGGTTGATCAACAATCGAAGCAAAAATGAGATGAGTTCATCGACTATACGAAATTACCATCGTGGTCTGACTGCTGCTCAATGTTGGACAGGCGTTGTCAACAATTGGATGCACAGTGTAGAAGAGCTACAAAAGAACAACCTTCTTCTAACTCAAAGAATCATTCGCATAATGATTTACATACAAAACAACATTCTTTCGTGACAAAAAATGTATCCCAATCTTCCTCATGCAATCATTGCTCGAAGACGGGGCATTTTATTACAACACGTCAGCGTTTTTTGGTTTTACCTGTAGATCAGCGCATTGACCAGGCCAAAAAACAAAATTTGTGTCTCAATTGCCTAGCAAATGGGCATAACTATTCTCGATGTTCTTCTCGCTATTCCTGTCGATTTTGCAAACAACGTCATCACTCGCTTTTGCATAAGCAGCCTGATGAAGATGGTCCCTCAACAAGTTCCGCAGCCGTTCATGGCACGTTTCAACAAAATTCTACGCATAAATCAAGCAAGATAATTTTGGCAACTGCACTTATATTAGTTCGTAATTCTGAAGGAAGGTATCATTTGGCGAGAGCACTTCTGGATTCATGTTCTCAAGTCAACTTCATAAGTGAAAACCTTTCTAATGCTTTAAATCTGAAAAAAACTAAAACCTCAGTAGATGTTGTGGGAATTGGCTCTTGTGGGGTTAAGGTTCCATTTAAAACCCAGAGCACTATACGATCAAGGTTAAATAATTTCGAAATGTCCCTTGAATTTTGTGTCTCACGTACCATCACTATCTATCATCCAGATGAAACTATGTCAGTACGTGACTTTAATCTGCCTTCTAACATAGAGCTGGCAGATCCAGACTTCTATCGTCGACAGAGCATAGACATTCTTCTCGGAGCAGAAGTATTTTTCTCAATTTTATCGGTTGGCCAAATCCGCCCAACCCAAAATTTGCCAATACTACAAAAAACATTGTTTGGATGGATCGTCTCGGGGAAATATACGAGCGACAGCGCTCAACAATCTGTGAACTCATCATATATAGCTGTGACAAATGATACCGATGAAATAAATAAAAATCTTGAAAGGTTCTGGAAATTAGAAGCCGTCGAAGGTAAACGTCAATGCTTCACCCCAGAGCAACAGCAATGCGAACATTTTCTCAAACATGTTACGGTTCAAAATGATGGCCGAATTATGGTGAAGTTGCCCCTTAAAAATAGTCCTACGTGTCTTGGAGATTCGAAAGATATTGCTGAACGACGATTTTGGTCCATAGAAAAAAAAATTAAATAAAAATCCTATATTAAAAGAACAGTATAAACAATTTCTGAAGGAGTACGAAGAAATGGGCCACATGAGTCAGATAAATTCTCCCGCATCTCAACCGCACTATTATATACCCCATCATTGTGTCTTACGGCCCGAAAGTACCTCAACAAAACTTCGTGTAGTTTTTGATGCGTCATGCCGATCATCTTCACAACATTCACTCAACGAAATCATGATGGTTGGCCCAACTATACAAAATACTTTGCTCATAACTCTTCTTCGCTTCAGGTGTCACCAATACGGATTAACAGCTGATATTGTAAAAACGTACAGGCAGGTGTTAGTGCATCCGGAAGATAGAAATCTGCAGTTGCTTTTGTGGCGCGACGATAGTTCGAAGCCTATTAAAACCTATGTTTTCAACACCGTGACTTATGGTACTGCATCGGCACCATATCTGGCCATTCGCAGTCTACATTATGCAGCAGAACGCTACCCTGACGCTCATGAAGTCGGCAAGGCTGTTATTACCACCGATTTTTACGTAGACGATATGATTACTGGCGCAGATGATCTATCTACGTTGCAGCTAATTAAAGATC
The DNA here is from genome assembly GCA_932274085.1 of Protocalliphora azurea. Taxonomy (NCBI): domain Eukaryota; kingdom Metazoa; phylum Arthropoda; class Insecta; order Diptera; family Calliphoridae; genus Protocalliphora; species Protocalliphora azurea. Next base: position 57,730,280 of record OW026522.1, on the reverse strand, counting down.
AGGTAACAGATATTTTAAATTATTCAAGGTTCTCCCTTTCTAAGTGGCACAGCAACTATCCAGATCTTAACTTTATAAACCACGGTGCTAAAGAGGTACGCATTGATGATGAAGTAACCACTACATTGGGCATTTCATGGCATCCTTCCGATGACACATTTCGCTTTGAGTTTCGTCCTACCAAATCGTACTCAAGGAACACAAAACGTTCGATTTTGTCGCTCACCTCAAGCCTTTTCGACCCTATGGGCCTTATTAGTCCACTTACTATAAAAGCTAAAATTCTACTGCAGAAACTTTGGCTCCTTAAATGCGATTGGGATGAATCTGTTCCTCAAGCAGTTGATACAGCTTGGAGTAATATTCTAGAAGATTTTCATAACTTGCCCCAGCTGAAAATAAGTCGCTTCGTTCGTATGGCAAATTCAACAACAATTGAGGTCCACGGTTTTACCGACGCGTCTATCAAGGCTTATGGCTGCTGTCTTTATTTCGTTTGCAGAGACTCATACGACAATATTTCCGTCAACTTATTGGCTTCAAAATCTCGTGTGGCTCCTATAAAAACCAGTAAGCTGCCCAGACTAGAGCTCTGTGGGGCCCACTTACTTTCGAAATTTTGGTGTCAACTAAAACCTTATTTTAAGTACAATATTTCAGGGTTTACTTTTGGTGTGATTCTCAAATTGCTCTACATTGGATACGTTCCAACAGATCAGAATCCAGCTGATTTGGTATCCAGAGGCTGTACTGTAGCTGAATTATGCAACTCAAATTGGCTCCATGGTCCAACATTTTTAAGAGAAACCAGTTCTTGTTGGCCCATACAACACAATCTCGTTTTGAGCGAAGAAAATTTGTTTTTAGAAAAGCGAAAAATATCATATGCCACCAGTTTTCAAGAAAAACCGTACGTATTAACGGCAATACACAAATTTAGCAGCTCTTTAAAGTGTTTACGTGTCATGTCATATGTTCTCCGTTTTCGTTGCAAAACAAAGCCGAAAGACACAAATATATCTCCAGATGAAGTCACACGTACTCTCAACAGAATTATTTGGGTTCTTCAGCAAACTCATTTCTCTGACGAGTTTCATCAACTTGAAAAATCTGGCTCTGTTTCGCAACAATTGGCATCCTTGTCTCCGTTTATAGATACTATTTCGGGAGTCCCATTAATTCGAGTTGGTGGCCGATTGCTTAATTCCAATCTACCAGAGCAATCAAAGTTCCCATTTCTTCTACCGAAATCTGACTCGTTCGTAAAAACAATGGTCACACATATTCATCGCAACAATTTTCATGCCGGCCCACGGGCATTAGTGTCTCTTATTCAACAGCAATTTTGGATCATAAATTGCCGATCATTAGCCAGGCAAGTAGTTCATCAATGCATTCATTGCACTCGATATAAGCCCAAGCTACTTACGCAGGTGATGGGAAATTTACCTCAAGAACGTTTCTCTGGTTCCCGTCCATTTGAAATTGTTGGTGTTGATTTTGCTGGCCCAATTTCAACTTACTTGCGCATTCGAGGGAAACGCCCTTACAAATCTTACATAGCAGTCTTCGTCTGTTTTTCATCAAAGGCTGTGCACCTCGAAGCTGTTTCCGATCTGTCAAGTGAAACGTTTTGTTGGTCGAAGAGGGCTACCGTCAAAAATTTTCTGCGACAATGCAACGAATTTTGTTGGCTCAGACTCGAAACTTAAAGAATTTTACCAGAATTTTCTTAAAGAATCTAGTAAAGCAGAGATTATTTTCTACGCAACTTCAAAAATGATTGAGTTTTGTTTTATTCCTCCTCGAGCTCCACACTTTGGAGGGTTGTGGGAGGCGGCTGTCAAAACGGCCAAGGGACACTTATTTCGAACGCTCTCGAATGCTCGACTTACATTTGAGGAACTTTCAACGGCTCTAGTTGAAATTGAAGCAGTAATGAATTCTCGTCCAATTTCGCCAACGTCAACAGACCCGAATGATTTCGAGGCCCTTACACCAGGCCATTTTCTAATTGGTTGCCCACTAAAACACATTCCAGAGAGAACCAACTTTAGTTCTGACATATCCAGTATTCAACATTGGCAAAGAATAACAGCTATTAAAATTCATTTCTGGAATAGATGGCATAAAGAATACTTGGCTCAACTACAAGAACGAACCCGATGGCGAACACCTCAGCAAAATCTTAAAGTGAATGATATGGTCCTAGTGCATGAAGATAATCTTCATCCGATGAAATTGATAATTGGTCGTGTCATAAATGTCATTGTTGATCCAGATGGTCACGCTCGTGTTGTAGATATAAAAACTCCAACAACTACCTTTCGTCGTCCTGTTTCGAAACTGGCGCTTCTACCAATTGATTGAAACCAGGGGTTTCAATGGGGCCCGGCATGTTAAGGCATTTTACTTATGTTAGATTTAATAAACTTTTGTTTAATTGTATTTAAATTAATCATATATTTGAGCCACTCATCCCACTGTAATTTGATGTAAATTTTGTTTTTATGGTCCACTATAACTTATTTTGGCTATTAACCGTTAGGTTATATTTTATTTCTTATTTTGTTTTGTATTACCATCTCATAATGTGTTGTTGTAAACAAAAATTCAATATCGGTACATATTTTATTTATTGTTTTGTTTTTTGCACATATGTACATTACTAGTGGTGAATTTCTTTTATTTGTCTCTCAACATAGAATAACAACAACAACACAGTAGCCCTTATTTTTTTTACTTATGATCGTTTGTTCTACTTTATTGTTGAATTTTGTATTTTGTAAATAAATAAAACAGTTGAACGTTAAGCATCGAGTAAAGAAGAAGGTTTCTTCTTTTATAAAAAAAAAAATATAGAAAAGTACGGGCAGTCAAACTAGGCTGTCCTCAAACAAGCATATTAGCATAATATTTTTAATATTATTTCTTATGTAATGTATAAAACACAAATCAAGCTATTCCTAAAAAAATCAATAAAATAGCTCCAATAACCTATTTTTGGTAATTTTTCAAAAATAATTTTTTTTTTAAATAGCTGAAAATCCAAAAAAATTTAATTTTTTTAATACAACTCCACTAATTTTGCAAATACTTTAAAAATGTTAAAAGAATATAAAAATAGATTTATTTACCAATTCAACGATATATAAAATATTGATATAGGTCATTTAATAATAGTAATATAATGGCCTCAAAACTACCAAGTCACGTCAAAAGTTGCAAAATTCACTATTTTGTTCCGTATTTCCATATGTGTGTATACGTAACACTCAACTGCATTGCTTATTTTTGTTACGAGATAATAATATTTATTAATGAATTTATTTAAAGTGTTCATAATTTTTTCTACTGAAAAGGTTTTTAAAATTACCTAAGTACATAAATAAGTATATTTTCCTTCGTTTTTTATTACATTTTTTTAAGTTTTTAAATAATTTACCTAGCTACTTAATTAATGTATTATAACAAAACTGATTTTTTTACAATCGCATAGGTAAATTTTTTGACGTACCTGTTTAACACTACAGGTCATAAAAATAAACTGAATGAAATTGGGGGTTTTGAGCAAAAATTTAAATTTTTTAATTCATTTTTGCCTGTCACCATTTACCTAATATAAATATTCTTTTTCTATATATAAGTATCCTTATAAATATGCAGATTTATTAGTGAATTTGCCATTATGGAGATTGCATTAAAACACTTTTCTATTTTGCAAAGTAATATGGGATAATCTATCTGATATTATAAATCGTCCAGAAAAAATAAGAAAACTCATTGATACAGTAGTATCTTTTGGTTTAACTCTTACTGCAGAAGACAGTTTAAAGCTCGAAAATTTTTATTAATCATACGAAAAAAGGATGCAAGCTTTAGATTGGTCAATACCAAAGTTCAAGAAAAAAAAATGAAGAGTGGTTGGAGGGAGAAATACCAATTTTCATCGGAAAGCAGAAAAAGGGTCGACCAAAAAAAAGTTACGATGAAGTTCAGCTAAGAACAAAGAGTACCAAACAAGAATCTATTCTAAATTCACATACGAATGCCGAAATAAAAGATACATTTAAAGCTTTAGTAACACGTACGCAACCAAAGGAAGTAGAAAAAGTTATAGATGTGTTACCAACAGCTTCTTCCAATCGATTACATCGGATAATCCAAAGCATAGTTACACCGAAATCAACATCGTCCTTTACCTCTGAAGATGCTTTAGGTCTAATATTAAATTTAGGATTATCCAGAAACCAATACGAGATTTTGAGGAAATCTGTTAGCGAAAAAGGATATGATATCTTTCTCAGTAGCAAATCAGTGAGAGAAAAGTAATATTTTACAGCGCTAATTTAAAAGCGCTAAAGTTAATATATTGCAATTACTTGAAAATACTGCCTCTAGAATTATATCTACCTTCAGCAATGATAACATTGAAAAGTGCAAAGACTCTGAACTTATTTTAATATTCAAATGGGGCTACGATGGAACATCAGGATTTTCGGAATACAAACAACTGGATGGAAGTAATTCTGGAAATAATTATTCCTCGCTGTTTATAGCGTCTCTGGTACCACTTCGAATGCGCTTAAATAAGCCTTCCTCATCGACAAGAAATGACTCGCTTTTTGATGATATATGGATAAATTTAACTCCAGGTTCCAAATTTTTGTGCCGTCCAATCCTTTTTGATTACACAAAAGAAACCACGGTTACAATAAACAGCATTGTCAACCAATTGGAAGAAGAAATTAAAGCATTGCCCCCAATATATGTAAAAGTATCAAACAGTTAAAGTTACATTTCAACAACAATTAACGATGATTGATGGAAAAGTTGCAAACGCTATAACAGATACAACATCTACATGGAAATGTAATATATGTGGAAAAATAAGTTCACAATTTCAGGATAATTCTGAAGTCCTTGTTAATAAAAATTCTTTAAAATTTGGAATATCACCACTCCACGCAAGGATAAGATTTTTGGAGTTCTGCTCACATCTTGCATATGATATGAAGTACAGAAATATTCCCGGGCAGGAAAATGCTACAGCAAAAAACAATTTGGAACTTCACGAATTGCGAAAAGAGGAGAAGAAAAGAATTCAATTAGAATTCAAAGAACAACTCGGATTAATAATTGATAAACCTCTACATGGCTATGGAAGCTCAAATGATGGAAATACAGCAAGACGTTTCTTTGAAAATCCGGAACTCACATCTTCAATCACAGGCATTGACTTAAATATTTTGAAGCGTTTTAAGATTATATTGGCAGCCATTAATAGCAAAAAACAAATTAATGCGGATAAATTTAAAATTTTTGCTTACGAAACTAAAGAACTACTTAACATTACATACCCCTGGAAATCAATGACTCCAACAATTCACAAAGTATTGGCTCATGGTAAAGAAATAATAGAAAATAGTATTTTACCATTGGGAGAGCTAACAGAGGAAGCACAGGAAGCCCGAAATAAAGATGTTAAACATTTCCGACTCTTCAATACCCGAAAATGTTCGAAAATAGCGCAAAATATGGACTTAATGGAATATTTATTAATATCATCAGATCCAGTTATATATTCTATAAGAACACGATGGCTACCAAAAATCACTCTTGAAATAGAAAAAGAGGATTCCGAAGCTAAGGAAGTTAAAAATTTGCTAACGTTTGATGTTTCTGATTATTTTCAAGAAAATCTCTAATAATATCTTCGATAATATATTCTTAATAAAATAAATATACGGAATATATGTATAATAAGTATGTAAATATGTAGAACAAATTAAATAAACATTACTCAAATAAAGAATTTACTACTTTATAATAACGAATATATACCTACATAATACATTAGAAAACTAAAATGTTACGTATACACACATATGGAAATACGGAACAAAATAGTGAATTTTGCAACTTTTGACGTGACTTGGTAGTTTTGAGGCCATTATATTACTATTATTAAATGACCTATATCAACATTTTATATATCGTTGAATTGGTAAATAAGTCTATTTTTATATTCTTTTAACATTTTTAAAGTATTTGCAAAATTAGTGGAGTTGTATTAAAAAAATTAAATTTTTTTGGATTTTCAGCTATTTAAAAAAAAAAAATATTTTTGAAAAATTACCAAAAATAGATTATTGGAGCTATTTTATTGATTTTTTTAGGAATGAAGGCTTGATTTGTGTTTTATACATTACATAAGAAATAATATTAAAAATATTATGCTAATATGCTTTTAATATGCTTTTATAAATAGTCGTTAAAAAACTGACTTTTAACATAAAATCTCCACTCCTGCATTCGTTTTTGGTCAGGCGGGAAGCAGTTTAGTGTTAAATCATTCTAAATCTATTTCTATAAAAAATATGGGTACCAAATTTAAAAAAGCTCGCGTGACATTTTTTTTATTAATCGATAAAAATGAAACTATTTTTTAAAATTGACAATTTTCGGCCAATGCTGGATGTAGGGTGCAAACTTAAATCAATTCAAAATTTCTTTATTAACCATTTATGAAGCCTTATCTTTTGAAATTAATAAGGAAAAAATTTTTTTATTAACGGAACTTTGAGAAAAAAGTGAATGAATTGTACTATATTTTTGTAAAAAAATAGCCATTTTTCATGCCAATTTCAGAGTGCTGACTTTGAATATTTTTCACGTCTAGACGAATTGAGATAATCCAAAAATTCTTTCAGCATATTATTTTGAAATATGTAGCAAATTACAGAATATTTTTTAAAAATTTTTACCTCATATATCTCCGGACTTATTCCCGAAAAACGAAAGAAAGTCGAGCCAAAAAATCAAAAATTCAAAATTCAAGCGTAAATATCTTTTTAACTGTAAGAGATAACTTAGATGAGTAAGCTTATTTTTTCTTTATCTTACCAAGCACTTTCCAGAAATATAAAAATCTTTAAAATCAGACTTCATTTGTACGTTACAATTTTTTTTTTTTTTTTTTTACTTTTACATACTCGAGGTAGTCAACTTTGACACCCTGTAGCTTATCTCGTGTTATCACAGGGTGACTACAAGATGATTTTTCTGAAAGCTTTGGTCCTCCTCTACAACTCTTCCATACATTTCAATTTGATCCGACCAGTAGTTTAGGAGATTCAGATTTATTACCAAAAAATTTGCGTTTGACCCCACTGTGTAGTGTTCAGCAAACTAAAATGTATTAGTTCTAAATACTAAACAGTTCATTTCGCTGTTATTAGCATTTTATATCATGTTAAATTAAATTTAATGTTACGTAAAACTCATATTTGATTAATTTTTTTTATATACTCATAAAAATACAAAATAAAGTAAATATTTGAATCGGAAATTTAAAAACATTTAATTTGAGTACCAATATGTTAAAAAAATATTAACATTTGGATTATTTATTGAATAAAATGCAATTAATTATCTTAATCGACGTATTGTTTTTTTCTTGTGTTTTGTGGCATTTCTAAAAATAGCACACGCTTTAACGAGTAAATGAGTAAATGAATTCGCTGTAAATCGTTTAACATAATTTCATACTTTACATTTTTTTAAAGAGGGTTGCGCTTTCATTTTTTTTTTTTTTACTTGTAATTAAAACAAATGAAGTTGCAACTTACTTTTTTATTAAGAAATTAGTAAATTTTAATAAATATTCGTGTTGACAATTCTTTTCGTTTTTGGCATTTGCACTCGTTGGTGTAAGTTCATAAATTTTTTTGTATACCCGGTTTCGAATCCCATTCGGGGCAAACATTATTTTTTTGAGTTTTTATTGTTTTTTATTTTTTTTTTTTTTTTATAATTAATATATTTGATATTTTATACACATATATTTTGCAGCCGAATTGGATGAAAAAATAATTTTTATTTTATTTCAGCAGTGTAATAATTGTGATTTTTGCTTGAGCTTTCTCATTTATTTCATATTTAATTTTTTTTTATATTTGTTTTGTTTAATTGGAAACAAAATATGTTTAATTATAGTTCGTTTAAGTTAAAAGTCCTAAAAGATATATATTTATCTATAAAATAGATTTTATAACTTTCTTATTTGAATAAAAATTTGTTACAATGAATTTCTAGTTCATTTCTTTTGATTTCGTAAGGCTACTGGTTTGATCAGGTAAAGTTTGTTTGGGATCATGTAAAAATTAAAGGGATAGAAGTTTCATACATGATCATGGATGGGAGGGTTAATTTTAGTTGTGACCACATCAAACACAACCTCAGAATGAAAATATATTCGAATAGGTATTAGGTTTTAGTGTTCCGCCTTTACTGTTTTTTTGTAAACATCCACATATAAGTATGCATTTTAAAATTATAATTCTGTAGACTTTTCGCTAATAACTATCGAGTTATAGTAGCAAAGAATCCACCCATTAGCAGACGAGATGGAAGCCGGATGTTAATTGCATGCTACAGCTACGATGAACTCCTAAAAGAAATTAAAATTCTGTTACATGCTACACACTTGAATAAGGAATCACATTTTTTTTAACTTTAATTAATTATATCTCCTAAACTAAAGTTCAGAAAAAAATAATTTTTTGCGCAACCAAATTTCAAAGCCCTATATTATTAGGAATACAAGGGGATGTTGATGGTGACACTTTGCAGTTCTTTTGCGTTTTGGTCTAGGGGAGGCAGCAAAATGTGTGTGAAGATAAATTTTAAAATTTATAACCCCAGACGCAAACCACGTTAGTTAACAGAGGTCTGTTAACTCGTTAACATAACTCTGTTAAGCGTGGAAAAACTGATATATTCAACAAAAATTGGAATTAGGAACACATTTTTGGACCAAGTGGGTCCAGAAAACCGTTACCATTAGGAAATACACTCACATATCTTAAATTCAGGCAACTTTATTAGAATTGGCTTTAAAACATGAATTTCACGATCATTTAAAATTTGTGATTCTGAGTGGGATGAATCCAGATTCCAGGGAAACAAGGCAACGTGGGCGGACAAAACTTTTTGGAGATGATAGATAAGGTATCCCACTATATCCTCCACTTTTCAGATCCTTTAACAGTGTGAGTTGGAAGGAGTTATACAAATTTTTCAAAAATTTCAAATTTGGGATTCTGAGTGGGATGAATCCAGATTCCAGGGAAACCAGGCAACGTGGGCGGACAAAACTTTCTGGAGATGATAGACAAGGTATCCCACTATGTCTTCCACTTTTCAGATCCTTTAACAGTGTGAGTTGGAAGGAGTTATACAAATTTTTTAAAAATTTAAAATTTGGGATTCTGAGTGGGATGAATCCAGATTCCAGGGAAACAAGGCAAAGTGGGCGGACAAAACTTTTTGGAGATGATAGATAAGGTATCCCACTATGTCCTCCACTTTTCAGATCCTTTAACAGTGTAAGTTGAAAAGAGTTATACAAATTTTTCAAAAATGGGATTCTGAGTGGGATGAATCCAGATTCCAGGGAAACAAGGCAACGTGGGCGGACAAAACTTTTTGAAGATGATAGACAAGGTATCCCACTATGTCCTCCACTTTTCAGATCCTTTAACAGTGTGAGTTGGAAGGAGTTATAAACATTTTTCAAAAATTTAAAATTTGGGATTCTGAGTGGGATGAATCCAGATTCCAGGGAAACAAGGCAACGTGGGCGGAGAAAACTTTTTGGAGATGATAGATAAGGTATCCCACTATATCCTCCACTTTTCAGATCCTTTAACAGTGTGAGTTGGAAGGAGTTATACAAATTTTTCAAAAATTTAAAATTTGGGATTCTGAGTGGGATGAATCCAGATTCCAAGGAAACCAGGCAACGTGGGCGGACAAAACTTTTTGGAGATGATAGACAAGGTATCCCACTATGTCCTCCACTTTTCAGATCCTTTAACAGTGTGAGTTGGAAGGAGTTATAAACATTTTTCAAAAATTTAAAATTTGGGATTCTAAGTGGAATGAATCCAGATTCCAGGGAAACAAGGCAACGTGGGCGGACAAAACTTTTTGGAGATCATAGATAAGGTGTCCCACTATGTCCTCCACTTCAGATCCTTTAACAGTGTGAGTTGGAAGGAGATATACAAATTTTTGAAAAATCATAGATAAGGTGTCCCACTATGTCCTCCACTTTTCAGACCCTTTAACAGTGTGAGTTGGAAGGAGTTATACAAATTTTTCAAAAATTTAAAATTTGGGATTCTGAGTGGGATGAATCCAGATTCCAGGGAAACCAGGCAACGTGGGCGGACAAAACTTTTTGGAGATGATAGACAAGGTATCCCACTATGTCCTCCACTTTTCAGATCCTTTAACAGTGTGAGTTGGAAGGAGTTATACAAATTTTTTAAAAATTTAAAATTTGGGATTCTGAGTGGGATGAATCCAGATTCCAGGGAAACAAGGCAACGTGGGCGGACAAAACTTTTTGGAGATGATAGATAAGGTATCCCACTATGTCCTCCACTTTTCAGATCCTTTAATAGTGTAAGTTGAAAAGTTATACAAATTTTTCAAAAATGGGATTCTGAGTGGGATGAATCCAGATTCCAGGGAAACAAGGCAACGTGGGCGGACAAAACTTTTTGGAGATGATAGACAAGGTATCCCACTATGTCCTCCACTTTTCAGATCCTTTAACAGTGTGAGTTGGAAGGAGTTATAAACATTTTTCAAAAATTTAAAATTTGGGATTCTGAGTGGGATGAATCCAGATTCCAGGGAAACAAGGCAACGTGGGCGGAGAAAACTTTTTGGAGATGATAGATAAGGTATCCCACTATGTCCTCCACTTTTCAGATCCTTTAACAGTGTGAGTTGGAAGGAGTTATACAAATTTTTCAAAAATTTAAAATCTGGGATTCTGAGTGGGATCAATCCAGATTACAGGGAAACCAGGCAACGTGGGCGGACAAAACTTTTTGGAGATGATAGACAAGGTATCCCACTATGTCCTCCACTTTTCAGATCCTTTAACAGTGTGAGTTGGAAGGAGTTATAAACATTTTTCAAAAATTTAAAATTTGGGATTCTGAGTGGGATGAATCCAGATTCCAGAGAAACAAGGCAACGTGGGCGGACAAAACTTTCTGGAGATGATAGATAAGGTATCCCACTATGTCCTCCACTTTTCAGATCCTTTAACAGTGTGAGTTGGAAGGAGTTATAAACATTTTTCAAAAATTTAAAATTTGGGATTCTGAGTGGGATGAATCCAGATTCCAGGGAAACAAGGCAACGTGGGCGGACAAAACTTTTTGGAGATGATAGATAAGGTATCCCACTATGTCCTCCACTTTTCAGATCCTTTAACAGTGTGAGTTGGAAGGAGTTATACAAAATTTTCAAAAATTTAAAATTTGGGATTCTAAGTGGAATGAATCCAGATTCCAGGGAAACAAGGCAACGTTGGCGGACAAAACTTTTTGGAGATGATAGATAAGGTATCCCACTATGTCCTCCACTTTTCAGATCCTTTAACAGTGTGAGTTGGAAGGAGTTATAAACATTTTTCAAAAATTTAAAATTTGGGATTCTGAGTGGGATGAATGCAGATTCCAGGGAAACAAGGCAACGTGGGCAGACAAAACTTTTTGGAGATCATAGATAAGGTGTCCCACTATGTCCTCCACTTCAGATCCTTTAACAGTGTGAGTTGGAAGGAGATATAAAAATTTTTGAAAAATCATAGATAAGGTGTCCCACTATGTCCTCCACTTTTCAGACCCTTTAACAGTGTGAGTTGGAAGGAGTTATACAAATTTTTCAAAAATTTAAAATTTGGGATTCTGAGTGGGATGAATCCAGATTCCAGGGAAACCAGGCAACGTGGGCGGACAAAACTTTTTGGAGATGATAGACAAGGCATCCCACTATGTCCTCCACTTTTCAGATCCTTTAACAGTGTAAGTTGAAAAGTTATACAAATTTTTCAAAAATGGGATTCTGAGTGGGATGAATCCAGATTCCAGGGAAACAAGGCAACGTGGGCGGACAAAACTTTTTGGAGATGATAGACAAGGTATCCCACTATGTCCTCCACTTTTCAGATCCTTTAACAGTGTGAGTTGGAAGGAGTTATAAACATTTTTCAAAAATTTAAAATTTGGGATTCTGAGTGGGATGAATCCAGATTCCAGAGAAACAAGGCAACGTGGGCGGACAAAACATTCTGGAGATGATAGATAAGTGGAGGACATAGTGGGATACCTTATCTATCATCTCCAAAAAGTTTTGTCCGCCCACGTTGCCTTGTTTCCCTGGAATCTGGATTCATCCCACTCAGAATCCCAAATTTTGAATGATCGTCAAATTCACGTTTTAAAGCCAATTCTGATAAAGTTGCCTGAATTTAAGATATTTGAGTATATTTCCTAATGGTAACGGTTTTCTGGACCCATTTGGTCCAAAAATGTGTTCCTAATTCCATTTTCATTGAATATATCAGTTTTTCCATGCTTAACAGAGCTATGTTAACGAGTTAGCAGACCTCTGTTAACTAACCTGGTTTGCGTCTGGGGTTATAAATTTTAAAATTTATCTTCACACACATGGCAACAAAACTATCTAAATTTGTGAATTTAGAAAAAAGTTCACCACATTTAGTTAGTTTTCCTTGTGGGAAAGAAAAGTTTTTTAATTCCTTCGAACTCAGCTTTATAACTTTTGAAGAAATTGTAAAATTCAACGCCAATTACTCTTCAATTTTGAAAATTTCATTGCAAGTTTTTGACATTGTTGGATAATGCATCAGCATCACGAGGTTTGAGGTCACTACATTTTAAGTGGTAATTTTCCAAACACAACCAACAGGAAACCATACGTTCTTCACCGGAAATATTGCAGTTTTTATTCATACAGTCCATATAAAACTATTGCTAAGGATACTCACTAAAACAAATATTTTCTAGGACTAAAATTGAAAGGCAACACTGCGGATTATTAGCAAGGGCACTAATTATAATATTGATCTTAATAATTGAAAACGGAGTGGTAATATTAAGAAAAGTATAAAGCGGAGTTGTCTTATGTGAAAAGTTTACAAATTGGACAAATAGAATTATACCAAATGTATGTCAATGAACATACACTGCCTCTTGAATGAGGAATCACATTTTTTTAACTTTAATTAAGTATATTTCCTAAACTAAAGTTAAAAAAAAAAATAATTTTTTGCGCAATCAAATTTCAAACTGTTATCTTTAGTTTCCTGAAGAAATAAAAAATATACATATTTTGTTATACTAAAATTATGCATTTATTTAAAGACATGTATTTCTGTGGTACTTTTACGTGTGTAACTTGAATAAGGAATATTTTAAAACTAAGCAAACTGTAATTTATTTTTAAATTTTAGGTTATAAAAATAAGGGTGTGAAGATAAATTCGTCAGTTAGATACGTCCCACATGTCTGTTAAATATATTCCAAACACTGTAAAGTAAGTTGACTTTACTTAATTTGACTTTTTTTTACGGAAAAAAGCGTTTATAAAAATACATTTTAATGTTTTATTAAATAAAACATAACTCTTTAAAATTTTAAACAAAAAATATTAAAAAATATGTCTCCAGAATAAAATTGTATTGTAACAAAAACACCCATATTTAGGCCACATTGCGGGCCAGTTCGGACAGACCTGAATGGGGTTGTGATATATCCCGTGAAAGCTCTAGAGGAGTAGAACTCAATACTGCACAGGGTATATCCAGTTGTTTCTCAGGAGACATGCTACGAGGTGCTGAAGTTTGGCAAAATTCAATAAGTCTAAGAAACAGGGGACCATATTTTGATTTTGGCCATACCTGAATATGGTTATGGTAGATCAGATTAAAGGTCTGATGGAGTAGAACCCAAACCTGTTTAGACAATATTCACTTATTTCCTATTACTACGAGGGTCGTAACTTTGCGCAAATTCTTATAAATTCACACCTGAATGAGGGGCTTTTTGGACAGACCTGAATGGGGTTGTGATACATCGGGTGAAAGCTCTAAGGGAGTAGATTTCAAAACTATATAGGGTATACCCAGTTGTTTCTCAGGAGATATGCTACGAGGGGTGGAATATAATTATTCATATTTCAAACATATATATTCCATGTTGTGGGGGGGGGGGGACATTTACGACAGACCTGAATGGGGTTGTGATACATCGGATGAAAGCTCTAAGGGAGTAGATCTCAGAACTATATAGGGTATATCCAGTTGTTTCTCAGGAGATATGCTACGAGGGGTGGAATATAATTATTCATATTTCAAACATATATATTCCATGTTGTGGGGGGGGGGGCATTTACGACAGACCTGAATGGGGTTGTGATACATCGGATGAAAGCTCTAAGGGAGTAGATCTCAAAACTATATAGGGTATATCCAGTTGTTTCTCAGGAGATATGCTACGAGTGGTGGAATATAATTATTCATATTTCAAACATATATATTCCATGTTCTGGGGGGGGGGGCATTTACAACAGAGCTGAATTGGGTTGTGATACATCGGATGAAAGCTCTAAGGGAGTAGATCTCAGAACTATATAGGGTATATCCAGTTGTTTCTCAGGGAACATGCTACGAGGGGCGGAATATAATATCAATATTTTTCAATGGTTTATATTTCAAGTTGTGGGAGGGCCATTTCTAACAGACCTGAATGGGGTTGTGATACATCGGACGAAAGCTCTAAGGGAGTAGATCTCAGAACTATATAGGGTATATCCAGTTGTTTCTCAGGGAACATGCTACGAGGGGCGGAATATAATATCAATATTTTTCAATGGTTTATATTTCAAGTTGTGGGAGGGCCATTTCGAACAGACCTGAATGGGGTTGTGATACATCGGACGAAAGCTCTAAGGGAGTAGATCTCAGAACTATATAGGGTATACTCAGTTGTTTCTCAGGAGATATGCTACGAGGGGTGGAATATAATTATTCATATTTCAAACATATATATTACATGTTGTGGGGGGGGGGGGGCATTTACGACAGACCTGAATGGGGTTGTGATACATCGGATGAAAGCTACAAGGGAGTAGATCTCAGAACTATATAGGGTATATCCAGTTGTTTCTCAGGGAACATGCTACGAGAGGTGGAATATAATATCAACATTTTTCAATGGTTTATATTTCAAGTTGTGGAAGGGCCATTTCGAACAGACCTGAATGGGTTGTGATACATCGGATGAAAGCTCTAAGGGAGTAGATCTCAGAACTATATAGGGTATGCCCAGTTGTTTCTCAGGGAGCATGCTACGAGGGGTGGAATATAATTATTCATATTTCAGAGATATATATTCCAAGTAGTGGGAGGGACATTTCAAACAGACCTGAATGGGGTTGTGACACATCGGATGAAAGCTCTAAGGAAACAAATCTCAAAACTATGTACGTTTCTATGAATATGTGATACGAAAGTTCGTTCATAATATCATATACATATATCATTCATTCCTCAAGACTTTTTAAAAAATGACAATTTCTTTCTAAAGGTCATCATATTTTGTTCATTATTTTCTTTCTCATTATTATTTTTGCTAATTTACTGAAAATCACAATTTTTTTTGTTATAAATGTATATTAATGTTAGAAAAATCTGACGAATTACTGAAATTAAACTACAGTGTGAAGGAATTTTAATGATTAACGGCTGTAATGAAGACCGAGTGAGACTTCAAAAGTAAATAGTTTATTTAAAAACGCACTCGTAATGCAATTGCAGCTTTACTATGCATTTAGGTGATCTACTATTTTCATTATTTTTGTTTATAACACAGAGAAGAAAGTATATAAATCTAAAAATTGTATTCATAGATATTATGAATCGAATATGACTTTTTTCCCAAACTTTAAAATAAACAATATATATATAATTGTGCGATAATTTTAGGAATTTTGCAAGATTTTTTTAAAAAATTTTATTTCATGCTAAATGCTTAAGGCTAATCTAGCCTTTTTATTTTGCTTTTGGCCTCAAATTATTCTAGCTATTTTTGATTCTTAAAATTGACATAAAAAGGCTAAAATTTTAATATTTCAACAAAGAAGAAAATAATTGCTTACTTGCTTCTACTAATTTAATTTTTACGGAATCATCCATTTAGGCATTTTTGTGTATTAATTCGCACAAATAATCAAGATTTATATTTAACAAAAATTTTCGTTTGCAGAGCCTCATCCTCCAAATCGAAAATAACACATTTTATGGACTTACTTAATCAGTTATTATAATTACTTTTTAATAAACTTCATTAACCATAAAAGCTCTTTATTTTGTTCGCGATAAAAAATAAAAAAAAATACATATTAGCTTTTTTTCTGCTAGTAAGCTGAAATACTTAACTGTCATTTCTTGCAATCTGTTGATAACATAAAACAGCAAATAGTACAGCTATCGTCAGATTCGTGTAATACATCGGAAACTTCAGTACCCTATTATAACAGTTTTCATCTAAGTTATAAGTTATATCAAGATGTTATAGCAATTGTTGCAGACCTCTTATCTGGGAGAAGTTGTGGTTATAAGTATATTTACCCCATAATGTTATTACCTTGCGCAAACTATATTACCTCATGTCTGGTAAACATTTTTATTGTTATAGTTGACACGTGAGTTTATATCGATATTTTGAAAACACATAAGGTTATTCCTATTCCCAAAGAAAATAAAGCGACATATATTGAATAATTTCGCCCTATACCGCTACTACCAATTATTGATCAAATTTTTCAAGGTATATTATACAATCAGATTTTTCATGGAAAATAACTTATTTAATGCTTTTCAGTTCGGATTTCGAAAGGGCTGTGGTACTGAAAAGGATTTGTGAATGTTCAGAACTATATATGTAAATGTTTGGATGAAGGACATAGTGCTGTAGCAAGCATTTTTTGAATTGACAAAGGTTTTTGTTATATATCTTGGCACACTACTATGGCGTTCAGGGAAATGGACTTTCGCTTTTAAGAAGCTATCTAAAAAATAAACAACAATTTTTTAAAATTAAGGAAAGTGAAAGTACTGTTAGATATTGAGTGCCCCAGGGAAGTGTTTTAGGTCCCTTGTTTACGGTATTTTTGCAGTTATTACTTTACGTTTTTAAAATAAATACTTTAAAAAAATTTTATTCCTCAAAAAGTTCTACTCCTCTAGAGCTTTCACGTGATATATCACAACCCCATTCAGGTCTGTCCGAATTGGCCCGCAATGTGACCTGAATATAGGTATTTTTGTTTTTTTATTTTATTTTTTTTTTTTCCAAAAATGTTTTATTGTGATGTTTGTTTAATAAAATAATAAAAATTATTTTTAAAAAGGTGTTTTTTTGCTTTCAAAATAATTTTTTTGAAATGCAAAATGTGTGGAACGTATTTAGCAAAGCGTGGAACGTATTTAACAGTGTGTGGAACGTATTTAACTTACGAATTTATCTTCACACACATTATAAAAATTAAAGTTATTATCTTCTAGCATTCAATTAGTAATGAGTACTGCCACCATTTTTAGAAATAACCTCAAAAATGCGATTTGGCATCGACTTGTATAATGACTCTAAGTAATTTAGCTAAATTGAACTCCATGCTTCCGTTATTGCATTCTTTAAAACTTTTCTTGCAAGCCAACCCCAGACATTTTCCACTGGATTCAGGTCTGGTGAGTATGGGGGCCAATCCAAAAGTTGATTAATCCATTGTTTTACTGCTCTGGCGGTATGAATCGGAGCGTTGTCTTGTTGGTACGTCCAAGGTATGGGTCCAAAGAAATCATTAAATTTTGGAAATGCTTCCTCCAGAATGTTTTTGTAAGTCGTTGCAGTCATTTTTTGGATACAAAAACCAATTCTATGGTACCATAATACGAAATGGCAGCCCATACCATTATTCCGCCCTCTCGGCAGTGTCTGCGGCTCAAAAATAATTCCTCCTTATTTAGGTCATGGAAGTAATAGGTATACCCGTCGGGACCATCAATATTAAACTTTTTTTGATCGGAAAATACAACTTTAAACCATTTGTCGGACCATGTCATTGTATTTTTTTTTTTTTTCAAATTGTAGACGTTGTGATTTGAGTTTTTCATTAAGTGGTGTTTTTTTTTTGCAGTTTTTCTCGGACAATGTATGGGCACGACTTTAAAATACGGTGCACTGTTCTTAGACTGGCACTGGCTCCACTTTTTTCACGTATTTTTGATACCGATATGGCAGAATTTGATGCAATTCTAAGAATTTTTCGTCTTTCTTTTGGAGTTGTTGCCATTTTCTTCCGCCCTTTCATGTTTTTTTTCATATCTTTCCACGTTATTTAAATAATTGTACACAACTGTCTTTCCTCTATTAATGTTTTTGGCTATTTGGACCGGGTTCTGACCCTGAGGTTTCAAAATCAGAATTTTTTCTTTTTCTCTAGCCGTTTATATTCAAAGGAATTCAAATTATAGCCTTCCTGATTAATATTAAAATTCCTTATTCAAGTGACACAAGAAATAATACCACAGAAATACATGTCTTTAAACAAATGCATAGCATAACAAAATACGTATATTATTTTATTTCTTCAGGAAACTAAAGCCAACACTTTTAAATTTGGTTGCGCAAAAAAAATAATTTTTTTCTGAACTTTAATTTAGGAGATATACTTAATTAAAGTTAAAAAATGTTCAAGTGGCAGGCAGTGCATGTTAACTTCACTAATACTTAGTGCCATAGACCTAATTTTTTTTTTAATTTTGAAAAGCCTTAAAAACTTCAATGCTTCCCATTTCATCTATGTGGGAACTTTCGTCCTTAATTTTTAGATTATACGTGTATTATTTCCCAAATGATTCCAAATAAAATTTCTGTGAGAAGACTAAATAATTGATCTATCGTTATTCACGTGACTTTTTTGGTCATAATACACTTTTTCTGATAATTACATGAGTTTTTAGCGGCCATTGCTATGTTGATAGCCCATTTAACGAGCATTTCCTTTTCCGTATGTACAAGAAGGCCATCTTTTAGGGCATGGTTAGATGTAAAACGTTTCGTTATTCTATTTACTTTAGAAATTGGTTGGATATAGTGACCGGCAAAACAACAACAGACGAAAAAGTATTTCCCTGTATTTCTCAATGTCTTTTGGTATATTGTACATTAAGACGTTTTCCAGTTTTTTCAAATTAAACTTCACGGGAGAAAATTACGGGTTTTCCTAGAGCCTGGAGTAGTTAAAGTTGCTGGATTAAAGTCAATACGTCCACCAGAAGGAAAAGGATTAAATACATGTTTCACTAATGGTACTAAGAAACATATAAGAGGTTTGTTATGGTCTGTGGTTTTTAGCCGGTTATTATGTCGGACCAATTAATAAAATAAATGAAATAAAGAAACATTTTATGTCTAACCATAGACCAAAAGATGCTATTCTACCACATACGGAAGATGAAATTCCCGTTAAGTAGAGGTATCAAGATAGCAACAACCGAGAAAAAAGCCATATAATTGACTGAAAAAGTGTGTTCTGATCAAAAAAAAATCTAATTTTTTAAGTGATAGAAACAATACTTGGCCTTAATCTCACAGAAAATATATTTTGGATCATATGGGAAATTGTAGATCGCGAAATAATACGCGTATAATCTTAAAACAAAGGACAAAATTTCCCACATATATGAAACAGTAAGTATTAAAATCGAAGTGTCTCACAGTGGGGTCAAATCAAATTGAAATGTATGGAAGAGTTGTAGAGGAGGACCTAAGCTTTCAGAAAAATCATCTTGTAGTAACCCTGTGATAACACGAGATAAGCTACAGGGTGTCAAAGTTGACTACCTCGAGTATGTAAAAGTTAAAAAAAATCGTAACTTGTACAAATGAAGTCCGATTTTAAAGATTTTTATATTTCTAGAAAGTGCTTGGCAAGATAAAGAAAAAATAAGCTTACTCATCTAAGTTATCTCTTACAGTTAAAAAAATATTTACGCTTGAATTTTGAATTTTTGATTTTTTGGCTCGACTTTCTTTCGTTTTTCGGGAATAAGTCCGGAGATATATGAGGTAAAAATTTTTTAAAAATATTCTGTAATTTGCTACACATTTCAAAATAATATGCTGAAAGAATTTTTGGATTATCTCAATTCGTCTAGACGTGAAAAATATCCAAAGTCAGCACTCTGAAATTGGCATGAAAAATGGCTATTTTTTTACAAAAATATAGTACAATTCATTCACTTTTTTCTCAAAGTTCCGTTAATAAAAAATTTTTTCCTTATTAATTTCAAAAGATAAGGCTTCATAAATGGTTAATAAAGAAATTTTGAATTGATTTAAGTTTGCACCCTACATCCAGCATTGGCCGAAAATTGTTAATTTTAAAAAATAGTTTCATTTTTATCGATTAATAAAAAAATGTCACGCGAGCTTTTTTAAATTTGGTACTCATATTTTTTATAGAAATAGATTTAGAATGATTTAACACTAAACTGCTTTCCGCCCGGCCAAAAACGAATGCAGGAGTGGAGATTTTGTGTTAAAAGTCAGTTTTTTTAACGACTATTTTTAAAAGCATATTAAAAGCATATTAGCATAATATTTTTAATATTATTTCTTATGTAATGTATAAAACACAAATCAAGCTTTCATTCCTAAAAAAATCAATAAAATAGCTCCAATAACCTATTTTTGGTAATTTTTCAAAAATAATTAAAAAAAAAAAAATAGCTGAAAATCCAAAAAAATTTAATTTTTTTAATACAACTCCACTAATTTTGCAAATACTTTAAAAATGTTAAAAGAATATAAAAATAGACTTATTTACCAATTCAACGATATATAAAATGTTGATATAGGTCATTTAATAATAGTAATATAATGGCCTCAAAACTACCAAGTCACATCAAAAGTAGCAAAATTCACTATTTTGTTCCGTATTTCCATATGTGTGTATACTTAACATTTTAGTTTTCTAATGTATTATGTAGGTATATATTTGTTATTATAAAGTAGTAAATTCTTTATTTGAGTAATGTTTATTTAATTTGTTCTACATATTTACATACTTATTATACATATATCACGTATATTTATTTTATTAAGAATATATTATCGAAGATATTATTAGAGATTTTCTTGAAAATAATCAGAAATATCAAACGTTAGCAAATTTTTAACTTCCTTAGCTTCGGAATCCTCTTTTTCTATTTCAAGAGTGATTTTTGGTAGCCATCGTGTTCTTATAGAATATATAACTGGATCTGATGATATTAATAAATATTCCATTAAGTCCATATTTTGCGCTATTTTCGAACATTTTCGGGTATTGAAGAGTCGGAAATGTTTAACATCTTTATTCCGGGCTTCCTGTGCTTCCTCTGTTAGCTCTCCCAATGGCAAAATACTATTTTCTATTATTTTTTTACCATGAGCCAATACTTTGTGAATTGTTGGAGTCATTGATTTCCAGGGGTATGTAATGTTAAGTAGTTCTTTAGTTTCGTAAGCAAAAATTTTAAATTTGTCCGCATTAATTTGTTTTTTGCTATTAATGGCTGCCAATATAATTTTAAAACGCTTCAAAATATTTAAGTCAATGCCTGTGATTGAAGATGTGAGTTCCGGATTTTCAAAGAAACGTCTTGCTGTATTTCCATCATTTGAGCTTCCATAGCCATGTAGAGGTTTATCAATTATTAATCCGATTTGTTCTTTGAATTCTAATTGAATTCTTTTCTTCTCCTCTTTTCGTAATTCGTGAAGTTCCAAATTGTTTTTTAATGTAGCATTTTCCTGCCCGGGAATATTTCTGTACTTCATATCATATGCAAGATGTAAGCAGAACTCCAAAAATCTTATCCTTGCATGGAGTGGTGATATTCCAAATTTTAAAGAATTTTTATTAACAAGGACTTCAGAATTATCCTGAAATTGTGAACTTATTTTTCCACATATATTACATTTGCATGTAGATGTAGTATCTGTTATAGCGTTTGTAACTTTTCCATCAATCATCGTTAATTGTTGTTGAAATGTAACTTTAATAGTTCTGTCTGATACTTTTACATATATTGGAGGCAATGCTTTAATTTCTTCTTCCAATTGGTTGACAATGCTGTTTATTGTAACTGTGGATTCTTTTGTGTAATCAAAAAAGATTGGACGGCACAAAAATTTGGAACCTGGAGTTAAATTTATCCATATATCATCAAAAAGCGAGTCATTTCTTGTCGATGAGGAAGGCTTATTTAAGCGCATTCGAAGTGGTACCAGAGACGCTATAAACAGCGAGGAATAATTATTTCCAGAATTACTTCCATCCAGTTGTTTGTATTCCGAAAATCCTGATATTCCATCGCAGCCCCATTTGTATATTAAAATAAGTTCAGAGTCTTTGCATTTTTCAATGTTATCATTGCTGAAGGTAGATATAATTCTAGAGGCAGTATTTTCAAGTAATTGCAATATATTAACTTTAGCACTTTTAACAGAAGCATTGATCGGGTGCTCCATAGACTGTAAAATATTACTTTTCGCTTCTCTCACTGATTTGCTACTGGGAAAGATATCATATCCTTTTTCGCTAACAGATTTCCTCAAAATCTCGTATTGGTTTCTTGATAATCCTAAATTTAATATTAGAGCTAAAGCATCTTCAGAGGTAAAGGACGATGTTGATTTCGGTGTCACTATGCTTTGGATTATCCGATGTAATCGATTGGGAGAAGCTGTTGGTAACACATCTATAACTTTTTCTACTTCCTTTGGTTGCGTACGTGTTACTAAAGCTTTAAATGTATCTTTTATTTCGGCATTCGTATGTAAATTTAGAATAGATTCCTGTTTGGTCCTCTTTGTTCTTAGCTGAACTTCGTCGTAACTTTTTTTTGGTCGACCCTTTTTCTGCTTTCCGATGAAAATTGGTATTTCTCCCTCCAACCACTCTTCATTTTTCTTCTTGAACTTTAGTATTGACCAATCTGAAGCTTGCATCCTTTTTTCGTGTGATTTATAAAAATTTTCAAGCTTTAAACTGTCTTCTACAGTAAGAGTTAAACCAAAAGATACAACTGTATCAATGAGTTTTCTTATTTTTTCTGGACGATTTATAATATCAGATAGATTATCCCAGATTACTTTGCAAATAGAAAAGTGTTTTAATGTAATCTCCATAATGGCAAATTCACTAATAAATCTGCATATTTATAAGGATACTTATATATAGAAAAATAATATTTATATCTGGTAAATGGTGACAGGCAAAAATGAATTAAAAAATTTAAATTTTTGCTCAAAACCCCCAATTTCATTCAGTTTATTTTTATGACCTGTAGTGTTAAACAGGTAGGTCAAAAAATGTACCTATGCGATTGTAAAAAAATCATTTTTGTTATAATACATTAATTAAGTAGCTAGGTAAATTATTTAAAAACTTAAAAAAATGTAATAAAAAACGAAGGAAAATATACTTATTTATGTACTTAGGTAATTTTAAAAACCTTTTCAGTAGAAAAAAATTATGAACACTTTAAATAAATTCATTAATAAATATTATTATCTCGTAACAAAAATAAGCAATGCAGTTGAGTGTTACGTATACACACATATGGAAATACGGAACAAAATAGTGAATTTTGCAACTTTTGACGTGACTTGGTAGTTTTGAGGCCATTATATTACTATTATTAAATGACCTATATCAACATTTTATATATCGTTGAATTGGTAAATAAGTCTATTTTTATATTCTTTTAACATTTTTAAAGTATTTGCAAAATTAGTGGAGTTGTATTAAAAAAATTAAATTTTTTTGGATTTTCAGCTATTTTTTTTTAAAAAATTATTTTTGAAAAATTACCAAAAATAGGCTATTAGAGCTATTTTATTGATTTTTTTAAAAATGAAAGCTTGATTTGTGTTTTATACATTACATAAGAAATAATATTAAAAATATTATGCTAATATGCTTTTAATATGCTTTTAAAAATAGTCGTTAAAAAAACTGACTTTTAACACAAAATCTCCACTCCTGCATTCGTTTTTGGCCGGGCGGGAAGCAGTTTAGTGTTAAATCATTCTAAATCTATTTCTATAAAAAATATGGGTACCAAATTTAAAAAAGCTCGCGTGACATTTTTTTTATTAATCGATAAAAATGAAACTATTTTTTAAAATTGACAATTTTCGGCCAATGCTGGATGTAGGGTGCAAACTTAAATCAATTCAAAATTTCTTTATTAACCATTTATGAAGCCTTATCTTTTGAAATTAATAAGGAAAAAATTTTTTTATTAACGGAACTTTGAGAAAAAAGTGAATGAATTGTACTATATTTTTGTAAAAAAAATAGCCATTTTTCATGCCAATTTCAGAGTGCTGACTTTGGATATTTTTCACGTCTAGACGAATTGAGATAATCCAAAAATTCTTTCAGCATATTATTTTGAAATATGTAGCAAATTACAGAATATTTTTAAAAAATTTTTACCTCATATATCTCCGGACTTATTCCCGAAAAACGAAAGAAAGTCGAGCCAAAAAATTAAAAAAATAAAATTCAAGCGTAAATATCTTTTTAACTGTAAGAGATAACTTAGATGAGTAAGCTTATTTTTTCTTTATCTTGCCAAGCACTTTCCAGAAATATAAAAATCTTTAAAATCGGACTTCATTTGTACAAGTTACGATTTTTTTTAACTTTTACATACTCGAGGTAGTCAACTTTGACACCCTGTAGCTTATCTCGTGTTATCACAGGGTGACTACAAGATGATTTTTCTGAAAGCTTAGGTCCTCCTCTACAACTCTTCTATATATTTCAATTTGATCCGACCAGTAGTTTAGGAGATTCAGATTTATTACCAAAAAATTTGCGTTTGACCCCACTGTGTGTCTCTATGTGTAAAGTTTTATAAAAATTAGGTATATGGCATTAAGTAATGAAAGAAGTTAACATTTGTATTTAACAAATCAAAAATGATCTTTAGTTTTGTCTCGCATAAAAAATGTATATTTTATATTTCTTTGAAATTTTTAAATTTAAATAAAGGAACTTATTGCTTTGTTTAAGGAGTTTTGGATCAAGTGAAAATAAATGAACAAAAAGAATTAAAATCAAAACGATTTTGATTTCAATTTTCATTATTCACGTGTATTTTTAAAAATGCTAATTCGTGCTTTAGTTTTGTCCGCCATTGTATGTGTAGTTATATACCAATACCAGTTGTTAGATTTATATATATATATATATATATATATATATATATATATTATTATAAATCTATGTCTCGAAAGCATGTCAGATCGTTTGATATATATTATATATGGCAGTTATCGGAGGGCCATTTCAACCGATGGACGGAGGATCCTCAAAACATTAACTTTTTTGCTCTCCGACAAATTGTGGAAATTGCAAACGGAATGACAAACTTATACATATATACATACCGTTTGCACCTGTGGTGAAGGGTACTAATTGTATCAAAAAGGATTCATAAAATAGGAACGTCAAAAATGTGGGAAAAATTGAAAAAATTTGTATAGAAGTTGACCGGTATAGTTAGAAAATTCTATTTTCAGTTAAAAGGCAGCAATCAGAAACATTTTGAAAATGGAGAAAAATCACCAACAAAATTTATCAAGTCGGAGAGTTCTAATGCCATTAAGTCAGTTATAAATTCGCTGAAAACATGAATTTCATAAAAGAATGTGAGAAAACAATTGATAAAAACTAAATGTATTCAAAACACTATTTTGGAAAGCCCTGGTCTTTTAACAGGGACCAGGAAAAGCAACAAAAGCTCATATATAAAAATAATTTATTGGCATGCAGATTAAATGGTGTGTATAATTTAGGAAATGATAAATGGCTTCCGATTTTAGCCGAAAATCGATTTTGTGCAAATAAAATCGGTTGTTTGCAATCGATTTTATGTTAACGATTTTCTACTGAAATCGATTATTGGGTTTTAAAAATCGATTTATCTGTTTGCACTTTAAAAATTCTGAATTTTGACAATTTTAATAAATTACTTTGGCAGAACGAAAAAAGTATTAGTGTTTTGTATAAGCATCTGGAAAATGCTATAAAATTGAGATGTTCCTCTAAATGCTAGATTGATTACTGCTAATTCATTTTAGCTAAATTTTTAATGTAATTTTGGTATTTTTAAAGAATTTTGGCACAATTTGAATTGTTTGAGTCGCCTTAGATTTGTTCATATTTAATGATTTCAACTGAAGGATAAAAGTTATTACTGAAAAAAAGGTAAAAAGGGAAAATTTTATTAGATTAGATAATTTCTAATTTACTTCAGATTTTAAAAACCTTTGCCCGTAGCCAAAAGTAAATCAATTTGATATAAAATAAAAAGAATTAAGTTGCAAATATTCATTCAAGAGCATTCAAAAGATATTAATCTTTACAATCAGATAAATAATATTTTCTGCATTATTTGTAATTTTAAATGTGTCAGAGAGAGAGCTCAATAAGTTCACAATTTTACGTAAAAGGTTTGAGAATAAGTTAAAGTAATAAAATATAATCGATTTTATGGTTAGATTAATCAATTTTGAAAACCGAAATAAAAAAAGTTAATCGAAAAATCGATTTTTAGCTTTGTTTGCAATTCCCTAGTGTAGTTTTTTTTTTTTTTTTTTTTTTTTTTGTTGTAATTTCGTAATAACAATAATTTTTTTTTTTTGTAAAACCCATTAAAGAAATATACAAAAAGCAAAATATAACAAAAGAATCTGCATTTTATATGGGAGCTATGGTCAATTATGGTTCGATTATCATAAAATTTGCTAGTGATTTTTGTACATATAAAACGCATTTATTTCAAATATTACTATTACCATAATACAAAGTGATTTTGGAAAGTGGACCTAATATGGGAGATATGGACAATTATATACCGATCTTCATGAAATTTGGCATGCTGATATGAAATTTATTTGCTTCGAATTTTATTGAAAAAGTGACATATTTAAGGTATTTATAAGTGTTAAGTAAATAATATGTCGTTTGTAAAACATTACTTTCATAACGTTAAAAAATATTTTAATTTCAACAGCGGGAGTAATCTTGATTTGTTCCATATTCTTAAAAAATTTGCTTCATATTGATTTTTTTGATCCAAAATTACACAAAAAATTGTTGGTCTGGTTCTAATTTAACATTTCTACGAACGGTTAAGTCAGGGTAAGTAGAACACCGACTTCGCTAAGCAAACTTTTTAAATATCAAACATTTGTTAAACACTATTATATCAGTCACATCAAGACAATGAGTACCTTAATTTACTATTCAAGGCATTAGATCAGAATTAAATTAAAAAACCTAATTTTTAACGGATTTGTTTACTTTTGATGTCACACATGACGATATATACATGACATACATGTACGTATGTATATAAAATTGCTCTTTAACACAAAATGTAAAATTAGTGTTACCTGATATAAGAGCTATCGATAGTTGAGCTGGATTGAAATCTTCAAGATATTTCCCAAGATAGGTGTTTAACACCCAGGTTATTAGTTCATTTAACATTCCAGTTATTGAAAAAATAAATAATTGTTTAACGCGATCTTTACTATTTTACTTATATTTCATAAGTTATACGCGATACAAAATATCTGCAATAACATTGTTTTTAGTTTTCTAGGGTATGTAGTTAATAAAAAACACGGGGTAGTACATAAAAACTCTTTATCACAGTTGTAAAATTAGGTATAACCATAATGTAATTATAAAGTGACCTGTGGACGAGAATATAACAAATTAATCAAATTTACGTTACTAAAATTACTATATTTTGCATCGAAATGTGGAGATTTTGTTAACAAAGTACTCAGGTAAGATAACAAACTACGCAAATAAAATAACAAACTACTGTATCCGGTAGAAAACTTTTTTAAAATTTTTAAACAAAAACCTTGTAAAAGATTAAAAATAAGGCTGAAATACCTTCTTTGAGGCGAAACAATGTATATTTATTTATTTATTAAAACATTTATATACATAATAAATTATGAGTGTAAATAATGGTGTATATTTATATTTCATCTGGAATCGCTGCCTCAAGGTAAAAACATCGTGTTAATTTTTGCTTGAATAATTAATTGAATTTTTAAATTAAAAAGTGAAAAAAAACTACTTAAATTTGCTTTAGCTTTCTTTTTTTTGGCAATGTTTGCTCAAAAAAGAAGAAAGCATTGGGGCAATAGCCCTAAATTCAAGGTGCCAAAAACTATAGACGGTCCCAGCACAAGTAGCAACAGGTTTCAACTTCTGTCTGAAGACGAAGAAGAAGAAGCAGTTGCTATCAAAGAAAAGATTCCACCAATAATTGTGGACTCTACCCATAGTTTTTCAACTGTGATCGGATTAATTGGGGAAAAATATACTTACAAGCGGATGTCTATTGGTACAAAAATTGTATCAAACTTGTTATCACTGTACAATGAAGCTTTGAGTGTTCTCAAAGACAAAAAATTCCAGTATTATACGCATGGATTAAAGGATGCAAAAACTTTTAATTTGGTTTTATTTGGATTGCCACAACTGTGTAGATGACGCACTCTATCTCATTGAGTTTGATCGTCAACATGTTTCAAAAATAGAGAAAACCTCTAAAGGGCAATAAAGTTCCCACACAATGCTCCAAGTGCGCTATGTATGGCCATGGTGCTAAAAATTGTAACCGTATCGTAGTGTGTTCAGCCTGCGCCGGAAACCATGATTATGCAGTTTGTTCACTCAACAAAGGTTATAGTGATGGTAGTATAATTTATAAATAGTATAATTATAAGAACTTAAAAAACGTTAACCATAGAGCTGATGACCCAAAGTGCCCAAGTCATAAGGAATATTTAAAAATTCGTCATAGTATCATATTTTAAAGAAGACGATCATGATTTTCCTCAATTGCCAAGGCAAGAACCCCACAGTAATACACGTAATTCCCGCGATTTTGTTAATTTGTATTCTGAGGTAGCTAAAGGCAAGAGCTACGACAACAATAATAATGATGACATTTCCAATGAAAGACTTCTGGAAATATTTTTTGATGCTGTCGGTGGTTTGCAAAATCAAAATAAGTACGACAAGCTACGAGTTTTGGGTATGATGCTTAAACATGCCATATAATTCAACCGGTAGACCCAATATTCATGTTATGCATTGGAATGCCCAAGCCATAACAACTGAGTCAGCAGCTGCCCAGCTGGAATACTTTGTACACAAAAGGAAAATCTATATTCTCCTTTTAAATGAGACTTTTTTGAAACCGTACCACAAATTTCAACTTGGTGGTTATAAAATTTATAGAGAGGATCGATCTACTCATGGCGGAGGAGTTCTAATTGCAATCAAAGGTAACATTAAGCATACGTTGTTACCAAAAATAAAAACAAGTACTGCTGAAAATATTTCAATACAAGTTATGATTAATAGAAGGTCAGTTATATTCACTTCAGCGTATAATCCAGTTCATACTAACAATTTTAAA
This sequence comes from Protocalliphora azurea, assembly GCA_932274085.1. Classification (NCBI taxonomy): domain Eukaryota; kingdom Metazoa; phylum Arthropoda; class Insecta; order Diptera; family Calliphoridae; genus Protocalliphora; species Protocalliphora azurea. The sequence continues at coordinate 57,700,810 of OW026522.1, read as the reverse complement.
GCTGATTTGGATAAATTAACTTCATTTTCAAAAGACTATTTTATTTTCGGTGATCTGAATGCCCAACATATACATTGGAATTGTATGTCAAATAATTCGCCTGGTAACGATCTCTACAGCCACTGTCTTCAATCCAGCTACTACATTTATTACCCAAATGGACACACTCGCTTTGGACAAAATATCAACCCAGTTCAAACGTCCACAGTAGACATTCTTTTATCTAACTCATGTCTCCATTTTTCAAACCTTGAGACACATCCAAATGTTTTACAATCGGACCATGTACCTATATCTTGTGTTATTTCTGGACAAGTTCAAAACATATTCAGTTCCCTTGTATTATTGAGCAGACTGGCCAGCAATCAGAAACTGGGTGGAAAATGAAATCTCTGAAATTAGTAAAATGTTAATTAGTCAGAGAAATAAATACAAACGTAAATTTCAAAGCTGTAGCGATTTTAATTATAAAAATCAAATGAAAAGCATTTTGAAACTATTAAATAAACTTATTGATTTTCACCTTAGTAAAGACCGCAATGAATTCTGGTCAAAATTTATTTCGAATTTGCCCTCGGGCTCTAAAAAGTATTGGAAAGTAAAAAAAGCACTGAAAGGAAACAAAATGTCTTTTACTGATCTTCAAGTAAACGGTGAAGTTTTAAAAACTGGCAATGAAAAAGCTAATTCAATAGCATACCTATTTGGTAATTCACACACCATTACTTTAAATAATTATTCACCTATGGACTCGGCCATCCAAGATTCATTCATGATCTTAACGATACACTTCTTGACAGATCTAACGTAGAGCTTACCAATTTAGATGAAGTTAAATCGTTTGTACTTTTATTGAAAAATAATAAAGCCCCCGGTTTAGATGGCATTAATAGCATTATCCTTAAAAAGATGCCCGATTACTTTTTTGAAACTCTATGTAAACTTTTAAAATCTTGTTTAATATAAGACTATTTTCCAACTATTTTTAAGAAGGCAAAAGTTATCCCAATTCTTAAGCCAGGAAAGGATCCTTAATTACCGTCTGGCTATAGACCCATCAGCATCCTAAGCCTATTGGATAAAGTATTTGAAAAAATAATTAATAAGAGAATTTTAGATTTTTCCAACCAAAATAATATTATTAACCTTCAACAGTTTGGATTCCGCAAGGAGCACTCCACAGTACATCAACCAAAAAGAGTCGTTAATTTTATTGAAACAAACAAAAGAAATCGTAAGAGCACTGGAGTTATTTTTCTTGACATTGAAAAAGCCTTCGATTCAATATGGCATGAAGGCCTGGTTTTTAAACTAAATTCCTTCAATTATCCAACGTACTTGCAAAAGATAATAAAGAGTTTTTTAGATCAGCGCTCATTTGCTGTATTTATAGATAACACGCTATCTAGTGATAGACAAATCCCTGCGGGTCTGCTGCAAGGATCGGTATTATCACCTACTCTTTATTCAATATATATTTCCGATTTTACTATTCGCAAGAATCAAGAAGTAGCTTTTTACGCTGACGACAGTGCTTTTATTTGCTGCGGTAAGGTGTCAAACGCAATAATCAAAAAAATGGAAGGTTGTTTAAAATCTACCAATAAATACTTTGATAAATGGAAGATAAAAGTTAATGTTAGTAAAACACAAGCTATTATATTTCCATATAATAGAACACAGAAACGTATTCCTACAAAACATTTATATTCTAGGGGATAGTATCAAATATCTAGGTATTATCTTAGAAAAAAACTATAATTTGAACAACACATACAGTATATTTGTGATAAAGCAATCAAATGCAGCCGTCCACTTTACCCCTTACTTAATAGAAGATCTAAACTTAATTTAAAAAACATGATCCTTATATACAAAATGTGTATTAGACCAATTATGACCTACGGATGCCAAGTCTGGTTTAATAAAGCTGCTAAAACTTACACAAGAAAATTACAGATAATTCAAAATAAAAATCTGAAAATAATTCATAACCTACACCCCAGATATTCTACTGATCTACTGCATAGAAACTTTAGCCATAAAATGTTTAATTCATTTGCAAGGGAACTGACTGTCATTTAATGGAAAATGCAGAACGTCTACATATGAATTAATAAGAAATTTGCTAAACAATCACTAAGACTCTTTTTTACTTAAAGAGTTATAATTGATGGTTGTTTTTAAAATTTCTTATAACGTTTAAGTATGTACAAGGTTTTTTTTTTGATAACTTTTCCTTAACACTGTGTTATTAGTAGTTTCCTTATTTAATTATTTAGGTGTTAGTTGTTGTAATACTTTTAAATAAATTCTCATAACAATGTGATTATTTTATAAAGGTTTCAATAAAGTCAATAATAATAATAGTAATAATAATAATAATAATAATAATAATAATAATAATAATATTTATATTTACATGTATATTTATTGATGCTATTATAATTAAAATTAAAAATGCAAAATAACGATATTTTAATATTTACTTATATATTATTTTGGACTATAAGGCAAATTGATTGATTTGTTCCTGGACCAAACCACTTGAACGTGATAGAGGAACATCCTAGCTTCATTTTGATATACATTTTATTCACCGCTCTAATTTTAGGTAGAACAAAGTTAAAAATAAACTTATTTCACTCAAGCAACATTTTGGGCTTGAATTGAGTGATTTGTTCCCGGTTCGAACCACTTGGACGTGATAGTTGAATATCTCAGCTTCAACCTGATATACATTTTAACCACCGCTGTAGTTTTTATTAGAACAAAGTTGTCAAAAAAAAATATTTTTTCATATTTCACTCAAGGAACATTTTGGACCCTAGGTCGAATTGAGTATTTTGTTCCTGGATCGGACCACTTGGAGAGGATAGAGGAGCATCTCACCTTCATTTTGATATATATATTTTATTCACCAATATAGTTTTTGGTAAAACAAAGTTTTTGAAAAAAACCGGTAATGGAGGAGCCGAGGGCTGGGTCATTCTGCAACGTACCAGCCACTAAAATAATTGTAATCGATCTGGCAGCCTAGAAATAAATATATTTGCATTTTAAAAGCTTGGCACATTTGTTATACTAACATGGCCACTAGGACGAATTTTTACAAGATAGTTTCGACTAGACATGTAACCTTTAGTTTTCTGAAGTTTCAAACTGGAAAAATTTGAACCAGACTTTGTTAAATCTGCCTTGGTAACCGTCAAATTTCAGTTGCCATCAAAGAAATAGCAGGAATTTAAAAACTCCCATTTTTAAATTTATTTTTTATTATGTGGAAGCACTATTACTATACATAGTTTTGTTTAAAAACCGAAAAAATCACTTTTTTCTTTTAAGTCACTTACTTTAAACTCACACATATTAACTTTATAAAAATAATGATTAATTATTATTTTTAGTCACTAAAAATCATATTTTTTAGTCACTTAAAAAGAAAAACACTTACCCTGCTGTTTCTTTGATAACAACTGAAATTTGAGGTAAGGTCTTCACGAGAGATTTTTCTATCATAACAAGTAACAGAACGTTTTGTTTATATCTGCATATATGGGAACACGTAGATAAAATTTTATTATAAGAAATCATTTCCCATTGTTTGTCGTGAAGGTAGGTTAGGTTTAGGTTAGGTTGGAAAGGGTGGCGCATTCACGCCTACACCCAGAACGGCCCATTGTGATCCCTTTATGAAAGGAAGAAAAAGAAAAGTGGAACCTATACCCAATCAATGAGTTATGATTGTTCCTAAGCCATTTTATTCCCATTACAAACCCTATGAGGTTGACAAGTCCTTTGCCATTAACCTCACCTAGTTCATGTAGTGAATGGCTTCCAAACCACTTCAACCTACTACGCTGAAGCCCTACGCAGTGACAGAGTATGTGCTCCACTGTCTCTAGCTCCTCAACATCATAGCACGTTCTACAAAAGTCTGATGTGCCAATGTCCCACTTACTCATCATATTCCCTATTGAGAAGTGACCCGTAACCATACCTACTATGACTCTAAGACTACCACGACTCATACCTAGAATATGCTTGGAATCCGCCAGTTTTAAGCTAGGCCATAATGCCCTAGAAACTCTGCAGTCCGATCTGTCACTCCAGGCTCGATTCGTGTTGTCCAGAGTCCACTCCCCTATGGCCCTAAAGAAGGACCCAATTGGAATCTTAACAGATGACTCTATGAAAGACCTATCTAGCTCCGAGCCACTGCGAGCTAGCTCATCGGCTATTTCGTTGCCAAGAATGTCACAATGGCCAGGAACCCAACAGAGTCTCATAATATAGGAATCCATTAACCTTCTCAATTCCCTTCTGCACTCAAGTACCAATCTGGACCTAACAAAATGACTAGTCAGAGCCAATAACGCTGCCTGACTATCAACATAGATAGTAATCTCAGACCCTCGTTCAACATTCCCTTCAATCAAGCCTAGAGCCTTATAAATGCCAAGAATCTCTGCTTGAAAGACACTACAACTGTCAGACAATTTGTAGGATCGTCTGATATCAGTTCCCATAAAGTATACACCTGCACCAGTGCCAACTTCCATTTTCGAACCGTCCGTGAAGACCGCACACCCTCCATAGAGCTTTTCTACTCCATCCCAAAGGTCCCTGCTAGGTAACACCAAGGCGGGAGTAGCCCCGAAGTCAATCGTAGTCCCGACATAATCCGTAGGCTCAGCCAAGGATAGTGTCCGACCGTTGAATTTGACTTCATCTAGTATGCTGACATGCCCCGCTCTAGAGGAACCTAATAATCCCAGTTCCTTCAATCTAAATAGGCCACGGACAGCCATACCCCTCACAAATTCCTCAATTGGAAGAACGTCATGCAGAGCACTCTCAACGAACTTACCCTTAAGATAAGCATGTTGAGACTCGCTAATGACCTGAGTTCCTATGCTATTCCTAAGATAAAGATCGATCAGTCTTTCTATTGTCTTCAACAGAAAAGACGATAGGCTGATCGGTCTGTAATCCTTGGGCTTCGAGTGAGTCGTCTTACCCGCTTTGAGTATGAAAATGACCCTTACCTCTTTCCACCCTCTGGGAATGTACTTCATTCTAAGACATTCCCTAAAAACCTCCGTCAATAGAGAGATGGCTCTTTCATCGACATTCTGTAGCATGGCCGGAAATATTCCATCCGGGCCAGGAGATTTGTATGGCTCGAATGAATTTACCGCCCATAATACCTTGTCTCTAGTGATCATCTCCCTTATCACATCGGTATCCCCAGCATCTGATTCGGGTTGTAGGTTATCACTGACGCTACCTGTCCCTCCAACAGATTCTGTATCCTCACAGCCTGGAAAATGAGTCTCCATAAGTAAACTGAGGGACTCTGAGCTAGACTCTGTCCACGAGTTATCCGCACGTTGTATGTATCCAAGTGCCACTGGGTCCTTGGATAATACTCGCCTAAACCTAGACAACTCGTTAACAGAGTCCACCGATTCACAGAAATTTACCCATGAAGTCCGTTTCGCTCATCTAATGTCCTTCTTATACTTAGAGAAACTATCCCTATAACTATTCCAATCCTCTTCGCTCCTCGTTAGTTTGGCTCTATTAAACAGCTTCCTAATTGTAGACCGCTGGTCCCTAAGTTCCCTAGTCCACCATTTCGGCTGTTTCCCTTTCCCAGGATAAATCACTGGACAATTGAGCACAAAACTATTCCTAATAACATTCGTGAAATTATTCACCGCCAACTCGATACCCTCAACTGAATCTCTCCAGTCCTCAGTATCCCTAAGGTCCCTACAGACTGACCTCCTAAAGGACTCCCAATCTGTCCTTCTCGAGTTCCTATAGGGCTGCTCCCTCGCCTTCTCAAAGTCGAGACCAAAAGATATCATGCTATGGTCGAAAAAAGAGTAATCCAAAACTACTCTCCAATCCCTAACATAATTTCCCCCACGGTTAGCCAGCGTTACATCTATAACTGTTTCCCTATCCTTCGCTCTGAACGTAGGAGTACTACCCCTATTACAGATATGCAGACCATAACAAGTTATAAAATCGTATACCAACTCACCTCTTTTGTTGATGTCCCTGCTTCCCCATTGATAGTGGTGAGCGTTCGCATCACATCCCAAGACCATGTACGCGCCTTTCCTCCTAGTGTGCTCCGCCAGCTGCTGCAGAGCGATACCTGTCGTGAAGGTAGGTTGTCAAAATTAATAAATTGTTTTTTTTTTTCTTATTGAGTTTTTCTGTTATTTGTTAATTAATTTTCAATAAAGAAAAAATGAATGCGAAGCGTACTGTAAGTCAGTTAAGTGCTTTTATCAATGAAATTAATTAATTGAAATTTTTTATGAGGAATTGAGGAGCGAGCGAAGAATGTGGGTTAATCCTTTTCTGGCCAAAGGGAACTCCATAGTTTAGAATCTCATCTTCTGCCTTTTAAACGTGCAAGATTTTTAACAGTTACTTAATTTGGTCAGTAATATATTTTTTTCTAATATACAAATGTATATGTATATACACAAAATGATGTCACACAAATTTATCAAATTGTTTGTAAATCCATTTAAAAATTGAAAAACAGGATACAGTAATGAGGTCTTCCATTAGGTCACGCATCCATTTGGCAATTACACTACGCTTTTTAGCCACCGTAGATTCATTTAGATCGCTGGAATACTTGACCCACATTTCAAGAAAAGCGTTGAGTAAATTCATTCCCGAAGTCTTGAATGCCATTATAGAACTCTATAACCTCTATATTTAAAGGTAAGGTTAAAAAAACACATTTTTGTAATTTTTGTTTCTTTTTTTGAGAATTTTGTACAGTTTCCTTCAGATGAAAATGAATGGCTTTCCCTTCAGACTATTTCAATTACAAAGGCTTCTTCAGCATTGTATTCTTTGCTGTAGTTGATGCAAACTCCAATTTTTTGTATATAGAATTCGGCAGAAATAACAGAGCTTCTGGCGCAGTAATTTTTAAAAATTCAACCCTACATAGGGCGATGAAGGAAGGAAGATTAAAAATGTCATTTGATAGTCCTCTCAAAGGACAACTAACTAATACTCCATATTTTTTCGTAGGCGATGACATCTTTGGTTTAGATCGTCACGTTATGAAGACTTACAAGCGTAACTGCAATTTATCAACTTCTCAATGAGTTTTCAATTACAGGTTAAGCCGAGCAAGTATGCCTGTCGAGATGGTATTTAGAAAACTGGCTTCCAGATTTGGGATATTTCACCTTCCAATTGAGGTCCAAATTGTTACCTGCGATTTGTTGGTAAAAACATGTTGTGTACCAGAACTTCCAACAACTATGTCATTTCTTTCACCTCAAAGCCATGACACGGTTGGGTTTGCCAATGAAGTCAGAGACAATGTAAGTAAATATCTAGTGACGGATGGGGATGTATCATTCCAATGGCACAAAATAAAAAAACAAATGGCAAATCCCGCAACCATAACTTAATATAACATTGACAATCTGCTCCTGTAAGACACAATCGGCTATTTTCAGGGCCACAAAATCAATATTAAAGGGATTTTTTTTTAAATTAATCTTTACAAAATAATAGCCTTTAAACTTCTGCTTAGATAATAGTAATAAATCGAAACAGAAATCGCTGATTTATTGTTAAATCACATCCTAATACTAAAAAAATAAAATTTCAAAAATAAGTAAATAATAAAAATACAATATTTTAAATTTGATTCAGAAATTTTATTTCAATGCTTTTATTTGTAATATAAAATTAAAAAACAGGTACATTTCATTAGGAACTTTTATACAAAAATATATTATTTCATATATCATATTAGTTTCAATATGCCAAGTAAATATATATATTTAAGGTTTCAATAAGAGATCGTCTTCAAAAAAATTGAAGGACTTTAATATGTACATTTAAGATGGTCCTTTTTGCGAGCTACAGTTTAACGTGACTAATGTTATGAAAGGGATTGCCATTTAGAATAATTTGACCAAATTTCAACTTCCTACGATAACAGGAACAGGATGCTATACGGCTATTTAAGTCGATGATCCCAGAACAAATCTTAATTTATTTTCTGAAGTGCTTTTTGATACTATCATCAAAGTTAGAGCTATACTGAAGCTCGGGGATAAATTCGACTAAGTCATTTTTAGACGTATCCTAAATATTGAAAATAAAATATGTTAAAAAATCGGAATTTTATTATTTTATTACTTACCTGTGATAGATTGGAGATTGTTTTTCGTAGAACAACCACGTTTTCCAAAAAATTCATTTCTTCGAAGTAGAAGAGATGAGGCCTATATAAATCATCAGCTGCTGAGCCAGATTTTTTTGGATTCATCCACCTTTTTTCTGTTACGTATGCAGATCTGAGATTTTTATTTTTTTAACTTCCTCATTTATTTTGTTCATGTTTTTTGATATCTCATCCCAAGCATTTTTCTTCAAATCAACACGCTTATATTCTGGACTTTTGTAATTCCAAATGCATGGAAATTGCCAATAAAAAGCAATTTACTCTAAAAATCAGTAGCACGAATTTTAAGTATTATAAATCTGTGACTCCATATGCAATTTTTTATTTAAAATTAGTATAATAAATAAAAGAAATAAAAAAAATAATTATCTTTCCAGCAAACTGGACGGTCCTAGAATTCTGTGGAAATATGTTCATAGTTAGGAGATTTATTAGCTTGAAATCGTTATTCCGGGAGGACAACGTAACATATTTAATTTAATTATATTAAAATGGCAAAGACGTTAAATCGTATCCAAAGACATTAGTTTCTGTTAGAGTGTATCTCTACTTTTTACAAAATACTTATACATACCTTACGAAACGATTCTAGAATTTCTTGAAGACTTCTTAAAGCAGGTGCAACCACCAAAAAGATTATCTGCAGCACAGAAATTTATTAATACAAAAAAAAAAATAAACACAACTTATTTTTACCAATAAATGCAATTTACTTACCAATAAATACTTTCAATTTATCTTTCTTTAATTTAATATAACTTTCAGCACATAAATTGTTTAATTTTATGAATTTACTTAAATTGGCGGAATAATTTTAATGCTTCTTCTTAAAAAAAAAATAAAAGTCAAAGAAAAAAATGGCAATTAAAATGACGTTTGATAGCAAAACACTGCAATAATATAAATAAATTTGGTCCACACGTGATAAATTCTTATCACGGTAAGAATTTGACGTTTGTTATGATAGAAAAATTTCTCTTGTAGACCCTAGCCCGGCCCACCCCGGCACCAACATTACCGGTTTTTTTTTTAAACTCTCTTCTACCAAAAACCATAGCGGTAAATAAAATGAATATTAGATTGAAGCTGAGATGTTCCTCTATCACCTAGAAGTGGTCCGGCCTAGGAATTCGGCCCAAAATGTCCCTTTAGTGGAATATGAAAAAGTTTTTTGAAAACTTTGTTCTACCAAAAACTATAGCGGTGAATAAAATGTATATCAAAAGATATCATCCTCTACCACCTCCAAGTGAGTGAAATATGAAATTTTTTTGAAAACTTTGTTTTGCCAAAAACTATAGCAGTTAATAAAATATATTTCAAAATGAAGGTGAGATATTCATCTATCGCCTCCCGGTAGTCCGGCCCAAGAAAAAATCACTCAATTCGACCTACGGCCAAATATGTCCCTTAAGTGAAATATGAAAGTCTTTTTTTTTGAAAACTTTGTTCTGTTTCACTTCCAAGTAGTCCGGTTCAGGAACAAATCACTCAATTCGACCTAGGATCCAAAATGTCCCTTAAGTGAAATATGAAAACTAAAAAAACTAAAATGTATATCAAAATGAAACTGATATGTTCCTCTATCACGTCCAAGTGGTCCGATCCAGAGGCAAATCACTCAATTTGACCTAGAGTTATATGTTGCTGTTAGGTATCACCGGAAAGGATATAACCTGTGCATTGTCACTAATCATAAAAATATAGATTTTGAACCATCAGTCATAAATAAATGCTGCAGCTAGGTATCACCGGAAAGTATACCTGTACATTTTTAACCATCAACAAAAGATAAATACATTTGTTAAATTTAGGTAAACACCATAAATGTAAACTAATAAAATACTTATTGATTAAGTTAAAATAGACATTTTTGTTTGTTTTGTTACTTTAAATTCATTAATAGAAATATATGAATGCTTAGAAAAATATAAAGATTTACATAAATTTGGGAAATATGGCAACCCTATTAAAAATAAAAAATATTTATTAATTATTTTTATAAAAATATTCTGTGTGTAGATATTATTAAAAGTATACAGAAATATTCATAATTTTCCAAGTAATTATTCACGCAAATCTAAATGCAAAAGTTGCAAGTTTGTAAAAATATAGTCATATATACAATAAATTGGAAATATAAAAGTTTAAAGGCGCATATTTCTGAAATTATGTTGACTTGAATCTTTTTGCAAAAGATCGGAAATTATATATGCTAAAGGATAAGCTTAATTTGAAATACATATTTTTAAAATTTCTTTCGCTATTTAGAAATAAACCAAACAAAAGGCCCAATTTGGGATTTTTGGAAAAAATAAAAATTTTTTAATTGTAATAACATATTTGTTTATAAAGATATCTTAATGAAATTTGCAGGAAATGTGGATCTTATTAATATAAATAAAAGCGCGTTAACCAAATTTCAATCAGGGATAGGGTTTTCCTGAATTCCCAAAAAACGAATGAAAATTCCCAAAAATGAGATTTTTTATATTTTTGGCTATAGAATCCACATTTTTCCGAAGTTCCGTAGATTTTTATTCAAAACTTTTAACAACATATTGAAGATTCTTAAAATATATTCCGCTTGTCGATTTGTGCTTTGGGAAAATATGGTCTAAAATCAAAACTTTCATATAAAATGGGTCGAATTCGGGAGGGTGTGTACCATGACGAATTGAGTTATTTGGCTTATTTTTTATCTTAGAGTCATCTCAGTGAAGTTACCTTTCAGAGAAGTGGAAAATTATTATATGTTGCTAAAGAAAATTTTATTTTAGACAAAAAAGAGTGTAGATACTTTTTCGGCTGAAAAAAACAAAAAGGCGTCATTTTTGCAATTTTCAAATTCAAAATCGTTTATTTTTGGAATCGGTAAAGATATAGACTTCAAATGTTTTTTATTCAATAGATAATTTTATTTTTTAATAAAATCGGTCAGAAATACTAGGATATATGTGAAAAAAACTGGACCATGAACAAGCAAAATTATGGTGCTTAAAAATTCAAACGCAAATAACTCGAAAACTATAAGAGATAAATAGGAACAACAAAGAAGAAACAAAAATTTTGCAAGCGATTAAAAATTTTTTATGTCAGAGGTATCTAACTTTGAGCCTCCTTAGCTCCGCCCCTGTGGGGTTTGTTGTCCACCCTTCCAAACTTAACATTGTACTCTCCTCTGCTACGCCTAATAAATTTCATGAAAATGCAACCAGTCGATCAGAAGTTACAGATTTATTTCCACAAAATTTCGATTCTGCCCCACTTTGCAGTATGGGAGAATGAACCATGAGTATTGAGGTAAGTTGGTGATTTGTCGTTCAAAACTACAAAATCTGAGTTGTCTGTATATAGTACGATCCCCAATTTTTGTACGGACTATTGAAGTTTTCTGTCATTATTGTTCAAGTGTTACTATTAAAAACATTATCTAGATTTGTGGTAGTGAAATGAGAGTTTGGTGAAATATATACACTATAAATTTTTAATTTAACTTTTGAAATTATTTCTATACAAATCGCATCGAAATCGTTATTGATATGAATTTGTCTTTGTTGAAGTAATTTGTGAGCAAGAATTGCAATTCCATCGTATTTAGTTGCAGATGTATTAATAGCATATAGGTTGAAAATCATGGGAAATGGAATGTTTTTTAGGGAATGGAGGTGTGTTTCTTGAATTGAAATAATTTTTGGATTATGGGTTTAATAAGGATTTAGAGTTCATGATAATTATTTAAATAACCGTTAATATACCGTTGTATAGTTTTAAGGGCCATCATTGGAATGTATAACAAAATAAAACATAATTTTACTTGGGAATATTTGCAGTTTCTTAAAATAAATGAACCTCGTGTGAAGTTGACAGATCTCCAGGCGAACACGTCATTATTTAGATTTGATATACCACACTGTCAAACCTTGTTGCTAACAACTCCCCTCCAAGTGCTGTAAATTTTTAGTAGCCTAGTCCATGTGCCCTGTCAATGCATGGATGGTCCAACGCTTTACGAGCATAATCGTGGGAACAAAACTTATGAAACCAGACAAACAAAAAAGAAACAAAATGATATAAGGAACAAAACGGAACAACAAATAGCAGGATATGGCAAGTCCACCAAATGCGAAAAACCAGCTTCCAACTCTGGAAGCAAAAGCAATGAGGTGCCTTGAGCTTTACACCCAGCATTTCAAAAGCTGCTCTGGACCGCGCCGGCACAAGACCGGCGAAATCAACTCGGGCAGCGGCAACCCAAGTGCCTATTGTAATCAAAGGAGTTGCGAACAAATCTTTGGGTTCCCTAGCATTACCTCCCCCCGCCAGTGAAGGAAATGCAACTGAGCCTCCTGCCCGAAAGGACAGGAACTTGGCCGACGGAGCATCCAGAAAAATTGCGATCATCATGAGCAAGGAGTCACTGCCAACTTTTCTCGAGAAAAGTGGGGAATATTTACTATGGCTTTGATTCAATCTTCCTACCATTCTAAAGCAGCCTCGGCAACGTTGCTCCTCCGAATGGTAGAAAAAGGAGAGAAGCAATAAACTCAGTATCTTCATTCTCTCTGATTTTAGCGAAGAGGATGCTATATTAGCGGCCTGGGAGACAAGCTCTGGCACCATTTTTATTGTCTCCAGCAACATAGCCCATGATCATTGCAACCCACTACCAACTATAAGGTTCACGAAATAACCAAGACGGTTAAAGAAAACAATATACCGCTCGTAATTGAAGCTGACGCTAATGCCCATCATGTCGTTTGGGGAAGCTCCGACACAAATACAAGGGGTGAGTCTTTATATGATTTTTTTTTTCTTTTTGGTAGTTTGGATATTCCAAACATTGGGAGGCAACCTTTATAGTAGCTAATAGAAGGGTGGTTCTAGATATTACACTAGTTATTACTAGGCACTTTAATATGATTAGGGATTGGAGGGTCTCCAATGACCGTTCATTCTCTGACCATTTAATATAGAAATTTGTTTACCCATGGTTAAACCCTTAAAACAGGAGGAAAACAAATTGGATAGAACAACAGATATTCTGTCGCAACTCCTCCCTAATCCCCCGACCATAAATTGTCGTTATATTGAGTCCTGTGTCAAAACATTAATAATCGCATTCGACAAAGCGATTTCTATTGCATGCAGACCCAGAACCTGCAGAGGCAGGAGTAAACCACATTGTTGGAACTCCGAGATAGGCGAAACTCGTAAAGAATGTCGCCGTCTATTCAATGAGGCCAAGGGACTAGGTGACTGATCTACTTATTAACAAGTTTAAAGTTAAATTTTTGTGGCGGCATAGATGGCCACTCTGAGACTAATCGTTTTTGTAAAATTCCGGCATCATCACCTACTGTTTCGAGATTCATCTAGAAACCATGTGTCAGTTGGACAACAAGGGGTCAAGAGACCTTTGTTGTCTTAATGGACGCTCACTTTCTTGGCAGCCTCCCTTTAAAGGAGTGCTCTGCGATATCTTCAGAGATAATCAACAATGTTCCCATTCCTATAACGGGTGGTGAACTGAGATGGGGCCTAAAGAGCTTTGCCCCATTTAAATCTCCGGGACTTGATGGCATAATACCTGCTGACCTGCAGTACAATGCGGATATAATAGCTCCCTTGTTAATTCGGATATACTCAGCATGCTTGTCATGTTCTTATATCCCTGAGTCGTGGACTAGATGTACAGTGGTCTTTTCCCTAAACGGGGTAAGACCTCACATACAAGACCGAAAGACTGCAGACCTATCAGCCTGTAGTCCTTCCTCTTGAAGACACTGGAAAGATTGATTGACCTACACTTTCGTAGAACGATAAACCCTGGAGGTTTATACTGAGTGCCCAAATTTGCTGAAGCGGTTGGAAGTGTATATATTTCCGTTTATAGGAAAAACATTTCCTTCAAATTGTCAGATCACTGCAGCATTCTTCAAGCAGAGATATCGGCCATAAAGAGAGCGGTGAACTGCTTAATGTACTATAGGGTATTCGGAGTGGATATCCAAATCTGTACAGACAGTCCAGCCGCGATTAAATCGCTCTCGGTTGGCTTTTCGACATCCAGGTTGGCACATGAATGTTGCACATTTCTGAGCGTGATGATAAGACCTGGAGCCGGTTTGGATTAGGGGTCATTCAAGCACCTCTGGTAATCTTATTGCGGATGGACTTCGATATGAAGATATAGACAAACTGTTTGGAGTACTGCTTTCGTCCTGTAGATCAATAATTCAGCGAAACTTATCGAGGGTTGCATGGTCCCATTTTGATGAATCTCGATCTAACTTCGTAATGGGACTACCGAAGTATGAGTAACGAATCCTAGTAGCCGTCGTCACAGGGCACTGGATTTCTGCTGCGCATGTTAGGAGGCTAGGGCTCCCTTTTAACGAATCTTTTATGCCACTGTTAATATATTATCAAATCTCTCAGATGTTGACATCAGATGGATTAATTCTTTCATATATTCGTCGAGCTGGCTCGATTCGAACGCTGTTACGGACACGCGTATTAATAATACATGATCCCTCAGGATTTCACAATGGGACTAAATTGGACGCAAGTGAGCTGTCTCCTATTGATTACCACTAACCTAAGCTAACCTAAAATAAATGAACACCCTTACTAAATAATATAAAATAAAGATTAACATGCTCGTGCGTAGTTGACAGATCCCCCATCGAGCGCGTCCCCAGGTGGCGGATAGGGGGAGCTTTATCATTATTGAGGTTTGACATACCATACTGTCAGACCGTGTCTAGTCACAGTTCGCGGACCAAAACTGTCACCACTTGTAAGGTTAAGGTGGCTGGTAGCTGTGCCGAGAACCTGAATGGCTAGTTAGTGGTTAAAGAAGACTAACAACTCCCCTCCGACGCCAGGGCACGGGTCGGTTGTAAAAGTTGAGTAGCCCAGTCCATGTACGCCATCAATGCATGGATGGTCCAACCCATTACGAGCAAAAAAATTTTAATGGACAAAAATAAAAATATAAAAAATAATATAAATGAAAAGAAGGAAGACGAAAGGAAAACAGCAAAATGTGGTAAGTCCACCAAATGCGCAAAATCGGTTTCCTATTCTGGAAGCAGAGGTGCCTCTGAGTTTCGCATCAAGCACCTCAAAAGCTACTCTGGCCCACGCCGGCATAAGACCGGCGAAACCCCTGCTTCGGGGACTGCATGCCCGAAACCAACTAGGGCGGCAGCAACCCCAGTGCCTACTGTAACGAAGGGAGCTGCGAACAAGTTTTCGGGCTCTCAAGCGTTACCTCCCCTCGCCACCGAAAGAAATGCGAACCAGTTTTCGGTTTCTGGAACTGAGCCTCTTGTCCGAAAGGGCAATAATTCGTCCCAAAGGCACATTACTCCCTCCTGAAGGGCCTTTCTAATAAGGCGCGCCGTCGAAAGATTTATGGACCGGTTAGGTAAAAAGCTTGCCGAGTCGCTTACTCCAGAGGAACTTGTTTTCCTCAACTGGGCCAAATTACTGTTGGCCGAATTGCAGCATAACCCTCTCCCCACGTCCAAGGACGGGCCTAAACAGCAACGTTCGGAGGAGGAGGCTCAGCCGCAAAACCAACAGCCCGGTACCAAGCGTCCAAAGCCCTACAATCCGATAAACGGGTCGTATAGTGAAGTTGCCAAAGGCCATCTCATACGAGCTGTCATCGATAGGAGCGATCCAGATTGCGCTATATCCCACACAAACTGGGATATAATGCGTAAGAAGCTGATGGGAGTCTTCTGGAAGGTTCTGAAAGAAAACCCCTGACCCACCCTCCATTGTGATGATGTGGGATGGTACCGTAAACGTGTAAAGTTAATGGCCTGCTCAAACGAACAATCGGCACTGCTCCTGAAGCAGGAGATCGCTCTTTTGGATGGCCTATGGGAAGGTGCTAGTCTGGAGTTGATTTCCATTAAAGAGGTTCCACGTCGGTCTAGGGCCATGGCCCGAATACCGGACGTATCATCCAAAAAGGAGGAGATATTGGAACTCATTCAAGTCGGAAACCCTGAGATCCCTACAGGCGACTGGAAGGTGGCCAGAATTTATGAATCCGACGGAGCATCCAGGAAGGTTGTGATCGTTATGAATAAGGAGTCACTGCGATCCCTTCGTGAGAAAAGTGGAAAGATCTACTATGGTTTTGAGTCGATCTTCTACAGGTCTACCGAGAGGATGACAGAGACAGACCGGTTCAGATCGATGACGATCTAACTCCGGAAGTAATGTCTTGTGAGGAGATTACTAGTTCTCTTACTCAAGAGAACACTCATTCAAGTTCTGAGTTTGTGGGTGAATTTTTTGAGCGAATGGACGAAGTAGTTGACGTCACAATCATCCCAAAGAACACACATGGTGAAGATAATGCAAGTTAATCTTCACCATTGTAAAGCAGCCTCTTCTGCGTTCCTCCTCCGAATGGCAGAAAGAGGAGAGGAGCTAGCACTAGTCTAGGAACCATGGATCATTGGCGATAAGGTTTGTGGATTAAAATATGATCTTGTATAGTAGCAAGCAAGAAACTCAGTATCTTCATACTTTCTGATTTTAGTGATGTAGCAGCGACCTGGGAGACAATCTCTGGAACTATCTATATTGTCTTCAGCTATATGGCCCATAAGCAATGCGAATCACCATCAACTAAGGTTCGCGAGATTACAAAGACGGCTAGAGCAAGAAATATAATGCTCATAATTGGAGCTGACGCCAAATACAATGGGTGAGTCTTTATATGATTTTATTCTTTGTAGTATTTTAGATATTCTAAACACTGGTAAAGAACCGGCCTTTGTAGTGACTAATAGAAGGGAGGTTCTCGATATTACGCTTTGTCAGTACTATGCACTCTAATGTGATTAGGGATTGGAGGGTCTCCAATGACTGTTCATTTTTTTGATCACTTGTACATTGACTTCAATTTGGAAGTCTGTTTAGCTAGGGTTAAGCCCTTTCAAAACAGGAGGAAGATGAACTGGACAGTACAACCGGCTATCCTGTCCCAAATCCTCCGACCATCAACGGTTGCGATGATATTGAGTCCTGTGTCAAGATGTTAATGGACGCTTTTGATACGGCGACTTCTGTTGCATGCAGACCCACAATCTGCAGGGGTAGGAGTAAACCACATTGGTGGAACTCTGAGATAGGCGGGACTCGTAAAGAATGTCACCGTCTATTTAATGAGGCCAAGAGACTAGGAGACTACCTACAAGTCCTCAGTTAACAAGTTTAAAAACCAGATAAGAAATGAGAAACGTAAATCCTGGAGAGCTTTCTGTAGCGACGTAGAAAGCTACTCTGAGACCAGTCGATTTCGCAAGATTCTGACATCTTCACCAAGTTTCATCCAGAAACCATGTGGCAGTTGGACAATGAGCGGTCAAGAGACCTTGGATGTCTTAATGGTCACGCACTTTCCTGGCAGTCTCCCTTTAACGGGACACTGCAATATCTTCAGAGGTCAGCAATGATTCATTATCCCTATTCCCATAAGGGATAATGAACTGAGATGGGCTCTGAAGATCTTAGCCCCCTTTAAATTTCCGGGCCCTGATGGCATTATATCTGCTGACTTGTAGTATAATATGGATTTAATAGTCCCCCGGCTAAGTCGGATTTACTCAGCCTGCTTGTCATGTGCGTATATCCCTGAGTCATAGACTGGATATACAGTGGTCTTTATCCCTAAAGGGGGTAAAACATCACACACAAGACCGAAGGACTTAAGACCTATCAGTCTGTCGTCCTTCCTCTTGAAGATACTGGAAAGATTAATCTACTTACATCTACATAGAACGATCAACCCATGGGCTATTATCAGCGTCTCAACATTAGCCTTATATGGGTTATAATATACAGTACAGGGTAGCGAACAGGGGTACTCAGCAAGGAGGAGTTTTATCTCCACTCCTCTGGAATATCACCGTTAACTTATTGCTCAGGGAACTTGATTCACTGAAGTTTAAAACTGTTGCTTATGTGGACGATGTTGCGGTGGGTGTATCTGGGAAATGTCTGCAAACTCACCACCTGCAAACTGCTATGGGGCTAATTAGTACATGGAGTACAGTCAGTGGCCTTAGCGTGAATCCAGGAAAAACGGAACTTGTCCTCTTTTCTAGAAGATACAAGATTCCATCGTTCCCACTACCACGCCTAAACGGCGTTAAGTTAAAGGTGTCAGACAGTGCGAAGTACCTAGGGATTATAATGGCCTCCAAACTATCCTGGCTCCAAAATACACGGGCAAGAGCCCCAAAGGCCGGTAATGCCCTTTATGTATGTAGAAAGGCCATCGGTAAGTCCTGGGGAATAAATCCCAGGAACACGAAATGGCTCTTCGACACGGTGATTAAGCCCATACTTATATATGGAGCGATAGTATGGTGGAGAGCTATGGAGAAATCCACCTACATCAGAATCTTTGATAGGATTCTGAGTAGTTCAGCGCTACTCATAACAGGAGCGCATCGTACAGCTTCATCGAAAGCCTTATTTGTTCTAATGAATAATAATGGCCAAACAGATAGTCATTATGACGGCGACAAAGCTCGAGAATATAGGTGCATGGAATGATGGCAATTTCGGCCATGCGACCATTCTGGAATTCCTTTATAGCATTCCTAGCAATATCGATTATTGTATCCCCACACCCTTTCTTGGTGGAGACTTCTCAGTAACAAAATCAATTACCCCAGAATTAAGGGCTGGTTCAGTTGAGGTTTATACTGATGGGTCCAAATCTGCTCATGGGGTTGGGGGGAGTGTCTATATTCCCGCTTATAGGAAAAACATTTCCTTTAAATTGCCAGATCACTGCAACATTCTTCAAGCAGAGATCTCGGCCATAATAAGGGCGGCGAACTGGTTTATGTACTATACG
Source organism: Protocalliphora azurea (assembly GCA_932274085.1). Classification (NCBI taxonomy): domain Eukaryota; kingdom Metazoa; phylum Arthropoda; class Insecta; order Diptera; family Calliphoridae; genus Protocalliphora; species Protocalliphora azurea. The sequence continues at coordinate 57,681,662 of OW026522.1, read as the reverse complement.
GTATTCAGAGCGGATATCCAAATCTGTACAGACAGTCAGGCCGCGATCAAAACGCTCTCGGTTGTCTTTTCGACATCCAGGTTGGAATTAAGAGTGAAAGAGATAATTAAATGAAGGGAATTATTAAAGTAAATTAAATTAAAGTAAGACAAATTCTTTTAAAAAGAGATCTGATGTTAAATTTATAAGTAAGTATATTATTAGTATCTACATAAATGAGCAAATTCATTTCTTTTGTTACTGAGTGGGAGAGTATGTTATTATAGAGTTTTTTGGAATTTTTAGATTTTTTTATTGTGTAAATTAGTGTTCCTTACATGAAAATAAGGAACAGTGAAGTAAAATAATTACGTGTTGTAAGAATTATATAAGTAAATGACATCATGATCTGTTTTACTTATTCCTTTTCGATTTTATTATAGGTTCGTTTCCAGTTCCAGCTTGCGAAGATGAACTAAAATTATCCGTTTCCATTTCAAAAAGATAGTTATCCAAATCATTAGCTAAATGTGAGTAGCCCTTAATAATACGAAGTTTTTTGGCTTCTGTTGTTGGTGCTATGGTAGAGAAGGTTACCATGGAGTAGTGAGTGTTTTTTATAGGGGTGACGTTATCTACATAAGGCTTTCTATCGTGACGATGGATTGAATTTCTTTTTATTTTAGAAACATTGGGCAATTTTTGTCATTAGTGGACTGATTTGTGGCTTCAACGTTAGAAATTTTGCTTATAATACAAGAAGTAGCATTGCAGAATTTTTCATTATTTTCAGGATTGGTATGGAAAGCATTAGAGGACTTTTCATCATGAAAGCTGAATCAGTTTGTTGACTTGTACGAAAGTTTTGGTTTGAATTGGGATAGTACCATTAAGTGGCTTTTTGCACCGTAAAACTTCACTTTTTTAATTAGACATTGGTAAAAGTTTCCGAACTGTTTACCCTTTCCATTACCAGGAGCTTTTTTCCTGGAGTCGAATTAAAAAGGTTATTGTTTGGATGTTAAATTTGATAATTAATCACGTGCGTATTTATTTATAGCGAGCGCGAAAGTACAGTTAATTACGTCCGATTACAAAAAGAGGGTTATATCGACTGGTTTATTCCGTATTATTGCATCTTATTATATTTGACTATATTGAAACATTTATAAAATAATTACTTACAATATTATGAGGATTTACTTAAAAGTATTACAACAATTAACATCTAATTAATTAAATTACTTACAATGTTATCAGGATTTATTTAAAAGTTTTACAACAATTAACATCTAATTAATTACGGAAAGGTTGTCTAAAAAATCTATTACATATTTTAAACGAAATTTTAAAAACAACCACTAAATATCACTATGCAGTAGATCAGTAGATCTAGGGCGTAGATTATGAATTATTTTCAGATTTTTATTTTGTATTATTTGCAAGTTTCTTGTGTAAGTTTTAGCAGCTTTATAAAACCAGACTTGGACAAAATTCATCATTGATGTAAAGGGTATATAAAAGCTTGTAAATTGTAATTGTTGTTTATAATTTTTACAATATTAATCCAAAACCCAAAAAGTTGATATTTTCTGAATCCTTATTGATATGGAAGTCGATATAACGATGTCCATCTATCTGATGAAATCACTTTTTTAAAAGCCCCAGTTATCGGATAAATATGCTTTATACATCAAATTATAGATAATATTCTTTAGAATTACACTGGTAAAAATCAACAAAAACGGTCCATTAATGGCCGCAAAAAACCGAACTTTTCTAAGCCCCTATATAAGCTAGCGACTTCGTTTCATTAGTAACTAAAATATCTGTCAAAACAATTTTGAACTTTGTGAAGATTCTATATAAGCTTCGGAATTTGTTTTTGTACAAATCTGTTGCAAATATTTTTCTAAAATTTATTAACCATATCTATCCATAAACAACAGAGTTATAGGCAAAAATCTGAAAAAATTATTAAAAATATACACTACAAACATATATAAATGACTTTTAATCTTGTTGTTTTATTGTACATACACAATAATTTTTATGTATGTTTGAACGTTTTTTATTTAGTTGGAAGTAGAAGCATTGCAATGGCTCAGTATTGTTGTTTTTTTATATAAGCATTTATTTATTTATTTAATAGCCAATGAAATTACAACTTTTTACAGGCTAGCATATATATTATTCTTAAAACTATTTACAATAAAATATTTTCATAATCATTCAATATCAAAAACTTATTATTTAACTTAGTTAAAAATACTCCTCTTAATGCGGATTGGATTTAATGAGAAATCAATATATGGATAAAAACTGTTGAATTGATTACATATATGTCTCATGGGATCAAAGTTGGCATAATTGGTTCGAAAATATTTTAAAGGAGTATAATTTCTAGTTGGAAGATTTGGGATTACGAATTGGATCTTACGAAGCAGGAACTCAGAATTAATTGAACCGTTTACTAAATTAATTACAAATGAAATATTCTTATATTTTCTCCTACTTTCAAGAGTAGGGAGATCAATAAGCTGGAATCGACTTTCATATGATGGTAAATTAATATTAGGATTGCATGGAAGATTACGAAGACAAAATAAGAGAAATTGTTTCTGGACCGATTCAATTTTCTTTATATGAACTTCGTATTGAGGATCCCAGGCCAGGATCATTAAACTCTCTTCCCCAGCGATTGAGGAAAAATAGAACTCCTTTTGCCTTATTAATGATTTGCGAAACGCGGGAATTAAAGGATAGTTTACAATCAAGCAACACACCAAGATCTACAGAGTACTGGACTTCTTCTGTAGAACATCATGTGTTTACATAGTTAAAGCTATGGAACAGCTTTACATCATCAGCATATATTAATATTCTAGAATTGTTAATGCAAGCTGGTAAATCATTTATAAATATTAAGTGTAATAAGAGGCCGAGATGACTACCTTGTGGAACACCAGATAAAACAGGAATGGTTTTTGATGTACATTCTATGAATAATACACATTGCCATCTATTTTTAAGATATGTGGAAATCCATTCAAGGAAAACAGGAGAAAATCCGAGTTTATCCAATTTGAACAATAGGAGATCGTGATTTACTTTATCGAAAGCTTTACTGAAATCTGTGTATATTGCTTCTGTCTGTAAACCGGAATCAAATGCAGTTATAACTGAGGTTGCGAACTCCAAAAGGTTAGTAGTAGTGGAACATCCTTTTCTATACCCATGCTGAAATGGGGAAAGATAACAAACAAAATTTCGTTAACTATCGAACAGTTTTGGAATAACACTTAATTTAACAATACCTTTATAATTGGAAATGTTCCGGATTTAAACAAAGGTATAATATAAGATTTCCTCCAAACTTCATATACCATTAATATTGATATGTTGAATAAGTAGGTTATTAGAGATATAAGAAAATGTAAACATTTTATAAGAACACAGCTTGGAACACCGTCAGGTCTACATTTATCAGAATATTTTAGATTATGTATAGTCGTCAGTACCGTCTGTTAGGTCACCGTATAATACTTATTAATATGTTGTTAAATTCATTGTTTTATTTTATATTTATTTCTATTTTATTTTGAAATTTTTTTTATTGTATTTAAATTATTCATATTTTTGAGCCACTCATCCCACTGTAATTTGATGTAAATTTTGTTTCTATGGTCAATTATAACTTATTTTGATTATTAACCGTTAGGTTATATTTTATTTCTTATTTTGTTTTGCATTACCATCTCATAATGTGTTGTTGTAAACAAAAATTTGTTGCGGATGGGAAGAATAAACCCCATTTTATTCCTAGGACCACGCCACTGAAACGGGGGTAAGCGTATAAACCCCTGGGCCACGCCTCTGGCCATAAAAAAAATTTTGCGTGGGGGGTCCTAGGAGAACGCTTGGGACGAGGCCTATAAACGTTTCCTCATTTGTCCCACGTTTTAATAATTTTCAGGGAGGGGGGACTACTTGGGTAGGAGCCACCACTCCAGCTCATGTCCCGGTGGATTTATTTGTTTTTTTTTGAAGTAAGGAGAGGGGCTTGCGGCCAGCGGAGACACAACCTCCTGCCCGAGTCTCCAGGTGTTGTTAAATAAAAACGTTGGGGAGGGGCTAATAAGTTCGGAGCCACCACTGCAGCCCAAGTCCCGGTGGATTTCTAGGTCGTTGTAGGAAAGGGCCTTTAAGAGATGGAGCCACCACTCCTGCCCAATCCCAGTGGATTTTGCCTGAAAAAGAAGAAACAGAAATTTTATTATTTGTTTGAAAACATCAGTATCGGAACGATACATACAAACCGATTAATATTCTTGCCAAGACCTGAAAGAATAAATGTCATTATATAGAAATGAAATGGATAAATGACAAATTACTAACCTTATTGCCCGTTTGTTTGGTGTTTTTCCAACTCCCAGTTTCATCCCAAAAACCTGAAAAGAAAGTAAAGGAAAATGTATTAAACATCTACTAACCTATCATTTCATCCCTTAACAAAAATTTTTAGAAGACCTGAAAATAAAAGAAAAAGTTATTATATGGAAAAAAATAATAGATGAGTGATAAATTACTTACCCTATTGTACATAGTTTGCTCCTTTCCACTTGTGTTTTTTTGTCGAGAAACCTGGTAGAATAGAGGGAGTTAGTATAGGGAAAATAGGCAAAGCAATATGGGAATAACAAACAACAAATGATGAAGATAGAGGCTAATAATCACTAATATCAATAATGAAAGTCCGCCAAAATTTAAATTTTTTTTTATATATTATGAAATAATTATGTAGAAGTTATTTAAATTTGTCATGACCATATATGACAATAATTTGAGGAATACCCGACGACATGATGTCTGCAAAACCCCATATATATGAAAATCGAGCGGGAAAACAAATTTACATATGTACATATGTATAGGTGATAAATGGGATCGCAGCGGGAAAATTAGTATATTATATGAATGGGGAAACTTAGGCGGGAAATTTAGCCGGCGAAAATCATTTGGGGTATATAGGGAGTAATATAAAAGGAGACAAAGTTGAGATGAGAAACTTAAACATAGTGTGTTTGGTGCTGTGAAGTAAAACTTAGTTGTAAAAATTTGAAAAAAAAGGTTGCAAAGTAAGAATTGGAGGGAAAAGAAAAATCAGTTTTTTTTCAAATCTATAATTTTTCTTATTTAATAATTTAAATAAAAAGACGGAAATAAAAACGTAAGTTACCTTTTTGAAATAAAAATAGAAATAGTGCAACTAGTATTAATCATGGTTAAAAAAATTATTAATGTTTGACAATTCAAAGTTCTTAAGAAACTTGATTTTTTGTTAACGTTAATAATTTATAACTATTGATTGGAAAAGCTTAAAGTTTAATAGCGTACTTAATAGAGTTGTGGTTTAGTCGATTTTTTTTTGTGCTTTTGCCATAGCTGGCTATTGTCTTGTCCAACAAGGAGAAAAATCCTAAGAAACAAAATCTGGATAGGAAGAACAGAAAAAAGAGGAAAACAAGGAGGCATAGCCAGGTAACACTTTTTTGTTATATTTATAATAAATTCCCTAACCGAAAAGGAGCGAAGCAAAATTCAGCTAATAGTCAGCATATGCAAACCGAACACAAGTGCTTATATAAAGAGGAAAAAAAGGCAATTAAAAATTATAAGTTTATTAAAGGTTTAAAATCTAAAAAATAAAAAATAATACATAATTTTGTTAAGGCTATTTGCCGAGATTGTATTACTATTAATAATTCAATTATAAAAAAAAAAAAATGAGAATAATCAAAAATAACAATAATGAGAATAGTTAATTAAAAGTTAAAAAAAAATATATATATATATTTAAGATAGATTTAAGATTAGTGTTGTGGATTTGTGGAAAAAAATTGTGTCCTACGTGATTGTGTGTGTCGATGTGTGTGTTAGTTTTTAATAAGAAAAAAAAACAGCCTGGAAAAAAAGAGACAATTTCAGTAATTTGTATATATATATAAGATAAGAGATATTGAGATATTTACAAATTTAGTGCTCAAATTAGGCGCGAAAAGTCGTTAGAAGAAGAAGAAAATATTAGCGCAGAGTCAGCTTCAGGGAGCTCCTTTAAGTGTGGAAGTTTTAAGCGTATATCCTAAATTGGATACTAGATTGTTAATTTGAGCTCTGAAAGGGGAAAGAAAAGATTTTAATAAAACCAGTGTGTTTCAAATAAATAAATAGGAAAGAAAAAATTTATGAATAATAAAAAAATATAAAAAAAGTAACGGCTGAAAAAAAAGGGAATATAAAACAATATAAGAAAAAGAAAAGAATTAGATTAGTAAATTGCTAGAAAAAAAATATTATTTGTTAACATTATTTTTAGTATTATTAATTTTAGTATTGTTATTATTATTCTTACCTTATTATTTAGTTTTTTTTAAGTTTAAATAAATTATGATGTATAGTTGAATTGTTATATAAAAAAATGTTGGCTTAATTATTTAAGGTAAAGGTGATGATAGACCGGTAAGTGAAGGAAAGGTCAGGTGGGATTTGGGGTCGCTAAAGAAAATTTGATTGGATATTTTCGCGACTAGGTTGGGAGGGCAGCTAATGAGACCAACACCAGTCTCATACCATCGGTTCTTATGCTTTGTTAGGTGGTCTTGATATTTAAGTTTCCGTTTTTGTTGTTGTGTTTTGTTTTTTTTGTGTTCGGGCACGCGTCAGGCGAGAAGGGTTGGAACCACCTGAGAGTCAATGAGAAGCTAGTCGGAAACCTCGCTTGTTCAACCGGTCCGTAACAAATTCAGTATAGGTACATATTTTATTTATTGTTTTGTTTTTTGCATATATGTGAATTTCTTTTATTTGTCTCTCAACATAAAATAACAACAACAACATAGTAGCCCTTATTTATTTACTTATGATCGTTTGTTTAGCTTTAGTTTAAGAATTTGAAAATAAAGAATTTATTGTTATAGTGGAAGTCAAACAAGCATCTTGTCTTGTCATTTATTCTCGCGTTTCACAATCGCAAATTTCTAAAATAATTACTCGGCCCAACGAACATTTTCAGTGGCAATATAAATAACAAATCAAAGAAACTGATTTGCTTTATATTGCTGCCGGTAAGGAAAAAGCTCCTTATCGTATATTTTGGCGCCCAACGTGCGGCACGAGTAAATTAAACTTTTTTTTCTTAATTTTTCGTTGTGCGGTCCGTGGAAATTCTTGAACTTTTCGTTGGAAATCGTTCTCGTTAAAAAAAAGCTTAAACCAAACGTGTGCAGTGCTTAAAAAAAGGAAAAAAGTCGTGTCGCCATTTTAATAAAATTTTTTTTGGACATTTTGTGGTTCATTTTTTAAAAAAGAAATTGTGCTTTTGTGGTTCGTGTTAAAAAAAATACGATGTCGATGGAAGAAATAAAGCAGCAACGGGCTAATACGAAGAAAAGTATTACCCGTATAAAGAACCAAATTGAAGCCAATGTAAAGGGTGAAGGCAGGACACCATACTCAGCTGAATTAAAGTGACGACTGAGGATTTTGGAGTCATATTTTAAACAAATATTAACGTATCAAACCCAAATTGAAAAATATGACCCAGACGACAACGGTAGGCCCGAAATTGAGGATTTGTACATCGCAGAGAAAATGAATATACAAATGAAGCTTGGTGAGGATTCGTTTCCCTGTTGACAACCATAAATTGCCCCAGCTCAAATTGTCCACATTTAGTGGAAAGTACAGTGAGTACAAAAATCTTATAACGTCGTTTAATCAAGTTGTTGATCGTGAATATGGCTTATCGAATATTGAAAAATTTTACCATTTGCTCAACTGCCTTCATGGCCAAGCACTGGAAACGGTCAAGGCTTTCTAAAGTACAAATGAAAATTACCCTAAAGCAAAAGAAAGGCTCAAAAATCGTTGCAACAATAACTCGCTCATTTTTATGGAAAACATAACCACACTTTTTGAACTACCAGCCATGTCCAAATACAATAGTGCACAATTACGTAGTCTCATTGATAATGTTTCTGCTCTTTATAGGTTCTTGAAAGGCGTTGCCATGTGAATTCTGGTAAGTCCAAAAATAAATATTCTAAACCTGGCTATAGCTTCACGGTTTCAAAACGCGTTTGCACACTTTGCTCTAAAGATGACCACACTATTAGTCGCTGTTGTCGTTTTAAAGATATGAATTTCGGTCAACGCTTTGAAAATGCAAAACGATTAGGTCTCTGCATTAATTGTCTATCGAAAGGGAATCAAGTAAACAACTGTTCTTCTTCATTCAAGTGCAAATTTTGTTCTCGATCGCATCATAGTTTACTTCATCGGTCTCAACCAGCTTCTAGGCCCTCGTCCACAGTTGCTGAACCATCTACATCTCGTGCTGCCTTGAATGAAAATCCCGCCTCGGTCCATGCCCATATGGAAAAATTCTCGCCGGAACAGGTGCTTCTTGCTACTGCCATGGTTCTTGTTCGTATTGCTAATGGTTGCTATCAATTGGGACGCGCTCTGTTGGATTCTTGCTCTCAATTGAATTTCATTACTGATGAATTTTCGCAAAAATTACATTTGTCTCGCAAAAAACAAACTACTGAAGTTGCTAGTATTGGTAACACGCATAGCAAAAGCAAATATAGATCGTCCACAAATGTTAAATCTCGTTTTACTGATTTTGAAGTACCTCTTTTGTTTTGTGTGACCCCTCACATTTCGTATCAACCTGATTCAGAATTAGATGTCTCGTCGTGGAATTTGCCGAAAAACACCCAGCTTGCTGACGAAAACTTTTTCAAGTCAAAACGAATCGATTTACTTATTGCTACTGAAACTTTCTTCGATATTTTGTCAGTTGGTCAAATAAAACTTGGTCCTAACTTGCCCAAATTACAAAAAACACTTTTTGGATGGATAGTTGCTGGTCGTTATAATTCAAATCATTCCAAAAGTTCTAGTTCTTCTTGTATGCTTTCAATAGAAGAAGAGGTCGATTTAAAATTGCAACGTTTGTGGGAAATCGAAGAAGTTGAATCTGGTCCAACTGTTTTGACTCCAGAGCAAGTTGATTGTGAAAGCAAGTTGATCGTAAAGCTTCTGGTAGGATTGTTGTTAAATTGCCATCATTGCGTTTTTAAGCCCAATAGTACCTCCACGAAATTAAGAGTAGTCTTCGATGCTTCATGTCCCTCATCGTCCCATAAATCTTTGAACGACATTCTTATGGTTGGTCCAACTATTCAAGTTGAGTTGTACAAAATTCTACTTCGTTTTCGGCTTCATCGCTACGCCATCACAGCTGATATGGTCAAAATGTATCGCCAGGTCCTCATTGACTTTCATGATCGTAAATTTCAATATATTTTGTGGAGAAATTCAGAGGAAGAAGAAATTCGTACATATCAGCTAAATACAGTTACCTACGGAATGTCAGTTGCCCCTTATCTCACTATCTAGAGTCTTCATTATCTTGCAGATCAGTATAAGACCAATATGAACTTGGCGCAAAGATCATAACTTATGGCACAATTATACTCTAAAATCAAAAATCTTTTCGCAATACCAAATCTTGAAGTTTTTCTCTGGACAGATTCTCAACTGGTTTTTAATTCTTCAACATTATCCGTTTTTGTTGGCAACAGGGTATCAGAAATTCAGGACCTTACTAATGCTTGTAGTTGGCGACATGTCCCAACTCATTTCAATCCTGCTGATATTGTTTCTCGAGGTTCAACTGTTCAAGAACTTTCCTCATCTATATGGTTCAATGGACCAGCATTTCTCGCTCTAGATCCTGCTCAGTGGCCTCCAAATAAATTGGATAAATTGCCCGAAGAAAATCAACAAGAAATCGATAGAGAAAAACGTAAAACTGCATTGTGCCATTGTGCCGTGTGGAGTCTTTACTTATTTACTCCCAACGGACGTGTCCCCAGGTGGCGGATAGGGGGGTTCGGATGTAATGTTTCTGATCCGATTGTAGTCAATAAACTGGAGATCACTTACCATTGGTTACAGATCTCCATGTGCTGACTATAGTCGGGTCCTACGCATTACATTTAAATCTAGAAACTCATAGAAGTTCTCGCGGACCAAATAAATTAAGTGCACTTTCAAGATCAAGGTGAGAGGTAGCAGTGCCGAGGATCTGTATGGTTAGTTAGTACTTAAAGAAACTAATCGTTAACAGCTCCCCTCCAACGCCCATGGCACGGGTTGGTTGTAATTTTTAAAAGCCTAGTCCGCTCACGCCGTCACTGCGCGAGATGGTCCACTTAGTACGTGCATTTTCGTGGGACCAAGATTAGTAATAAAGAATATTTTGAAACAAAGGATGTGGAGAGGAAGAATAGGGCAGTTTCAGTAGGAGTTTCGGACATTGACTCTGACTTTTTAAGGATTCACGGGGACATAATTGCTCAGGAGGGACAATTATTGAGTGAACTGGCCGAAACGGACGACCTCTTGGGCTCACCTGGAGACTCTCTCGGGGGGACGGGCACTACGGAGAAGTTGGAGGATCTTACTCTTGATTCTGATGAGGAACATTAAATAACAATGATTTCAGTTCATGCTCAGGAACGGAGTTCTCCAGCATCCGAGGTGTCACCCGCACGGGATGATGGACAGGTGGATTCAAAATTAGTTCGGCAAGACGCGGTGAAACCAGGTGTAACTGCCGTCGTCGACAGCCGAACAAAACAAGAAAAAGCGAAGAATGGCGTCAGATCCTCCTTGATATTTCTTAATAAGATGGCCAAGAGGGATCTGTCGTCAGTCAGTGGTAGGGATAAATACCTTATCAAGAGACATAGGAAGAGTGTGATTAGATTTGAAAAAATCTATGGCTCGACCTCCGCTATCTTAGGAATATCTTATCCCGAGGAACTGAATGCGATATTTGACACCGCTCCGGAAAATGCTCGGGAGAGTATAGGAAACGTGTCAGATGTCGCACTGAAGTCCAAGGATAAAGACAATGATAGCAGCCGACCAAATAAACCGATCACATCTTCGGAACGATCGGTTGAAACTGGGAAGCTGGCTATCACTGCCAAAAAGGGGGCTGATCGTAAACCATCCGGCAACTCTGGTGAATCAATCACCAAAAGAGCAAGGTCTGGAGACGACCAACCCTCTACCAGCAAGAAAGGTGCGGCAAACAACACTCCCAGCTCTCTTAAAGGTCTTCAAAAGAAGATGATAAAGAATGCTGGAAGTGGGGCTGGTCATAAGCCATCTGACTCTCGTAGGGATCACCGTAAGGAGGTCGTTAAGAGAGCTAGGTCTGGCGATGACCAACCAGTCCCTACCGCCAAGAAGGCGAGTCACACACCGGTGGAAACTATACTGACAGTACTGGTCAACCAGAACGAGGATCTGGATACTAGTCAGTGGAAGTTGTTAGCTTCTCTGACTTGTAAAGAGAACCTCGGAAGGGACTTCAGGTTTGCTATAGACCATGAGTCCCTTAGGAAATTGGAATCTATGGGGGGAATTGCTAATTTCGGTCTGGGCACTATCAGGTTCCGGTATCCGAAATTTGACAGTACCAACAAGGCTGCAAGTGGTGCAAATTAACTTGCATCACTGTGAAGCAGCCTCAATCGAATTAGCAATGAACCTTATCGACTCCAAAGTGGATGTGGCCTTAATCCAAGAACCCTTTATCAACAACACCAGAGTATGTGGATTAAGTGTCAAAGGATATACACTTTTTGTACCATCCACTGAGGATAAGGTAAGAACGTATACTAGCTAGGAATGAGTTAAATTTTATAAACTTTCATTCTTTTAGCAATGGAGACCTAACGGTCGTGAAAAGAGAGGATAGAGACGGGAGGAAACTCGCACTCGCCTCCGTTTATATGCCTTACGATGTGGCCAACCCACCGGGTGATATAGTGTGCAAAGTAACAGAGTATGCAAAGAGAAGAGGCGTATATTTGGTACTCTGTTGCGATGCTAATGCACATCACTGCCATTGGGGCAGCGCTGATATCAACGAAAGAGGTGAGTCAGTTTTCAATTTTATAACTACTAACAATCTTTTTATCTGTAACTTGGGTAATGTGCCCACATTCATAACTAAAGATAGAGAGGCAGTTATAGATATAACACTGACGAACTTTAGGGGCGAATACATTACGAACTGGAGGGTAGACAGTGAATGTTCCTTTTCGGATCATAACAGGATATCCTTTAGTTTAAATTTCGCGAGACCGAAGAGAGAACCATATAGGAACTCCAGGAGAACCGATTGGAACTCCTTCAGGGCCATTATGGATAGGGAACTAAGCACCGCTCCGGGATGGCAATTGTCATCAGAGGGAGTTGAGAGTTTAGTGGAGGACTTCACGGGGAAAGTTAGGAAGAGTTATGAACTAACTTCTCCGGTAATATTTCCGGGAAAGAGGGAACAGCCTAAATGGTGGACCAAGGAACTTAGGAACCAAAGGTCAACCGTCAGGAAGTTGTTCAATAGGGCGAAACTGACACGCAAGTGTGAGGATTGGAGCAGCTACAGTGAAAGTTTTAATAGGTATAGGGCAGACATTAAGAGGGCAAAAAGGGACTCATGGAGGAACTACTGTGAGTCCATCGACTCTGTTAATGAGTTATTCAGATTCAGGCGAATCTTATCCAAGGATCCTAGTGCTCCTGGATATATTCAGCGTGCGGATAACTCATGGACGGAGTCTTGCTCTGAGTCCCTGAGTTTACTTATGGAAACTCATTTTCCAGGCTGTAGGAACTTAGAGGCAGATATACAGGCGGGACGATTCTTGGGATTCTCGGAATGTGTATCTGATAGGGAACTTATTGAAGTAGTCGGTGACATAGTCTCGATGGGTAAGGTAGCATGGGTGGTGAACACCTTTGAACCTTACAAGTCACCTGGTCCAGACGGTGTTTTTCCAGCCATGTTGCAGAACATCAGTGACACGGCACTAACATTTCTCACTGAGCTTTTTAGTGTATGTCTGATTAGAAGATATATTCCAAGGAGGTGGAGAGAGGTTAAGGTAATTTTCATACCTAAGGCGGGTAGGGCTAGCCACTCGAAACCTAAGGATTTTAGACCGATCAGCCTATCGTCTTTTCTTTTGAAGACATTAGAGAAATTGATCGATCTTTATCTGAGGACGACAATTGACAACCATATCATCAGTGGGGCTCAACATGCTTATCTAAAGGGTAAATTTGTTGAGAGCGCGCTACATGATGTGGTGAGTTACATTTAACGCGGCCTGCAGTATAGGGAGTATACATTGGCAGCGTTCCTTGATATAGAAGGAGCTTTCAATAACATTAAGGTTGAGGCTATTAGAGAATCACTAGAATCATTATGCATTCAAAACTTCCTAATCGAATGGATTATTTTGATGCTGAATAGCCGAATAATTAATTCGAACTTGGGAGATGCATGCATAAGGAAGATAGTGACTAGAGGAACTCCGCAAGGAGGAGTTCTCTCGCCCTTGCTATGGCTCTTAGCCGTCAATGTCATTCTAAGACAATTTGACGCAAGAGGACGGAAAATCGTTGCCTATGCTGATGACGTAGTTATACTGATCACGGGTATAAATTTCTTTCCACGATCAGCGACGTCATGCAATATGAACTTAACGAACTGTCCTCATGGGCCACTAGTAAAGGTTTAGGGGTCAACCCGGAGAAGACAGAGCTAGTTCTTTTCACCAGAAGGTACAGGATTGAGCAGTGTAGGCTACCGGTACTAGGGGGGACAGAACTAAGACTGGCAAAGGAGGCAAAATATCTTGGTGTATTCCTTGATAGTAAATTATCTTGGAAGAGGAACACTCAGGAGAGGCTTAAGAGAGGTCTCAACGCCTACTACACATGCAGGAACTCCATAGGTAAGAGTTGGGGACTCAAACCGATGGTAGTAAATTGGATTTACACCTCGGTGGTGAGGCCAATTCTGACGTATGGATGTCTTGTATGGTGGGAGGCAATGAGAATAGGAAGTCGTAGGAATCTTCTGTCTAAAGCCCAAAGATGTGCTTCGATTGACATAACAGGTGCCGCAAGAAGCACACCTCAGGCGGCACTTGACGTCATTCTGCATCTCCTACCCATTGAGGAGTTCGTGATGGGAATGGCTGCAAGGAGCCTGCTTAGACTTAGTGAACTAGGACTTACAGGATCAATCAGAATAGGACATTCCAAACTTTTAAACGAGGTTAATCTCGGTGGACATGCCCTGGTTCCCTCTGGATCCTCGGACTATATGTGCACGGAGGTCGATTTCGGGGAAAATCCTATACTGATTATTCCGAGTAGGAAGCAATGGTCGGATAGGGAGAAACTATTCGGTGGTGTATCGGTATTCACTGATGGTTCCAAAATGGACACAGGCACTGGTGCAGGTGTGTATCAGGAAAACGTATAGACTACCGGATAGTTGTAGCGTGTTCCAGGCGGAAATTCTAGGTATCCTTAGGGCCACAGAATTGATTGCAGGGAACATAGAAGTGAATACAGAGGTAGCTCTGTATGTGGATAGCCAGGCAGCGCTGAAAGCCTTGAAAGGACACTTTTTCAAGTCTAGGCTAGTTAGCGACTGTAAGAAGGCTCTTAGGAGATTGATGGGAAATTATCATATCAGGATTGATGGGAAATTATCATATCAGACTCTGCTGGGTACCGGGTCATTGCGAGATAAATGGCAATAAGGTAGCTGATGAATTAGCTAGGAACGGCTCAGCTTTGGATAGGACTGCAAGTGAAAGCGGTGTGAGACCATCTCTAGGCTTTTACTTCAGGTTAATTAGGGAGTGGATTCGGGATAGAACCAATCATGCATGGGAAAGTTGAACGGACTGCAGATTATCAAGGGTCCTATGGCCCAAACTTGATAGAGCAGATACAAATCTACTTTTGGGCATGAAAAGGGAAAACCTGAAGACTATGATAGGTATTCTGACAGGTCATTGTCCCATAGGGGGAATGATAGGGTATTGGGATAGAGGTTCCTCCGGTCTTTGCAGAATGTGCGAAGATAATGAGGAGCTAGAGACGGTGGAACATATCATATGTCACTGTCCATGTCTACAACTAAGTAGGCAGAAATGGTTAGGCAGTCGATTCCTTGACGAATTGGACAGTATATCGACAATAGAGCTCGATAGACTAATAGGATTCGTCATGGGAATAGGCTGGCTAAGAGGGGGTCGTAGGCGTGGAGCGAGCGACCTGGGGCGGTAGTACTTTTCCTTTTCTGATTCTTTCTATTCTCTTCTATACTTTCTTGGTCTCAGCTTTTTTCTCTATCATTTTCCTTCCTGCTCTTTTCTATACCTTATCTGTAGTTTCTTTCTGGTTTCTTTCTATATTTTTTTTGAAGGGACTCACAACGGACCGTTAGGTCTCCGAGTGGATGCACAAGCACTCTTATGAGTGCTGGGCAACCCTTCCCTACCTACCTACCTAAAGTAAAATCTAATAACAGTTTGGATTCGATTGCAAGATAGAGTTCATATTTAAAAATCATTCGTATTGTCGCCTGGATGCTTCGTTTTGCTTATAAACCAAAAACTAATATTTTTTGTTCTGATTCTTTGCAGCCCCAAGAATTGGAAAATGCCTTATTTCGTATTGTCTTTAACATCCAGAAACTCCATTTTCAAGAGGATATAAATCGTGCTCTAAAGAAAAATGATCCCGAAGGCGCTCTAAAGTGTCTCAACCCTTTTCTTGATTCCTCACATGGCTTCAATTTGCTCAAAGTTGGTGGTCGCTTGGAGTTAGCATCAATCACTGAAGGTCAAAAGTATCCTATAATTCTGCCCTATAAAAATCACTTTGTGAGCTGTTATGTACGCCATCTACATATTAGCAACTATCACGCTGGACCTAAGGCTCTAATGTCGTTAATTCGCTAGAAATTTTGGATCATCAACTCAAGAAATCTATGTCGTTATCGCCCAAAATTGCTACAACAAATGATGGGAAATTTACCCGTAGAGCGTCTCAACCCTTCAAAGCCCTTCGCCAGATGTTCTGTTGATTTTTGTGGTCTAGTCAATACTTACTTCCGCATCAGAGGAAAGGTCCCATATAAAACCTATATTGCTGTTTTTGTCTGCCTCGCAACTAAAACAGTGCACATTGAAGTTGTATCGAACTTGGAAGGCGGTTCATGTGCAATTTTTATCTCGTCATTGGTATTGATTTCTTAAAACATTTAAACAAGGAATATATTCAAACCAGTTTTCAGAACAAAGTAGGTGATTTAATTTGGAATAATAATCAGCATGTATCCACATACAAACTTATGTAGTCATCAGAAGAAGGAAGAAACGCTTGCTATGATAGTTTAATTTTCTGCTTACATTTTTGTAGTTTAGAGAATAATGTAGATTATTTTTGTAAATATAAATATAAAAATATGAAAGCATTTAGTTGCTTTATCACAAATATATTTTATGAGTTTTTTAAATGATAGTTTTTTATCTAATATGCCATTTATACCAAATGAAAACTAGTAGTTTTTTTTTTGCCCCATTCAGTTTTTGATTCAAAAACTACATAAATTTCCTTAGTTTTTCCATACAAATCAAAAAAATTCTCGACCTGTTTTTATGAAAAACCAAATAAAAACTACATAAATAACTATTTATGCAACATCCTGTTCAATTGATTTCGCAACATAAAGCTTTTCTATAGATGTAAAAGTACAATAAGATAATTCCTAGATATTTGATACTACTCTGCAGTGGAATAAAAACTCCTCTAGAATATAAATGTTTTGTAGGAATACGTTTTATGGAAACATGTTATGTTATGTTTTTCTAACATTAACTGTAATCTTTCATTGAGTCTTATTACTTGTTCACTTTTATTTGAAAAATTCTGTGTTTTGGGATTGACGAAAAATAGGAAAAAAGATGTAAAAACAAATATAATTAATTTAATATATGTATTCAACTTTTATTTTTTGACTCGTGCTGTCTCTTCCACTATGAAATAATAGAATTTTAGTGAATCTTTTTCTACAAAATAACAAAAACACTAAACTAAATAAAATATTTGCAACTGATAATTTCGGTTGCAAATGTTCATTTCAATAATAAAAGTTTTAACAAATTATGGTTTTTATTTTTGTATACAAAATTTTTTGTTTTTTGTAAACAAAAATGTAAAATGTAAAAATTAAAGTTAACATAAGAGATGCAAATGCAAAAACAAAATGCCTGTCGATTTTTTAGTGTTGTAGATGTTGTAGAGTTGTCGCTACCTTACTTACTGTGCCATGATTTTGATAACCTACCTTGACGACAAACAACAAAAATGATTTAGTATAATAAAATTTAATCTTCGTGTTTCCATATACATATACTGATATAAACAAAAATTATTTGGTATAATAGACGTTTATCTACGTATAGCTCCACCGATGTTTTTTTACTTGTTAAGATATACATTTTTCACACCTAGACCCGCTGTAAATTAAAATTTTTAGACGAGATGATTATTTTGTGTTCCGTTTTTAGACAGTGAACTAGATTGTCGAATTTTTTGTTCGAAGACACAGTTTAACGAAAATATGAGGAAATGTAGCCAAGAACTTCCTCTACCAAATCCCCCTTTCCTATTTTTTCACATATCCTTGTTAGAATCCAATAGTTCGGATGTTGATTTAAATGACTTTTCTTAAACAGTTTTTGAAAATTTTGTTCGAACACATAAGTTTACCGAAAAAAGCTGAATAGGGAAAAAGTAGCCAAAACCTTCATCTATCAATCACAACTTTCCGATTTTAGTTTAGACCAAATGGGTCGAAAAATGGTTTGAGTGACTTCTCTTAAAACAGTGGGTAGTTCTCGCACTCGTGATGGAAATAAACTTCGAAGCGAAATTAGTTTTGATAGTACTTATTTTTTTAATTAGGTTAGGTTGCCTTGGCAATCCCAGAGTGAAGGTCGACCTTTTTTTTATCGTACTGTGGACTCGTTTATCCATCTTTGTTGAGCTATCCCCGACAAGTTCTACAGTATCATTTCTTCCATTTCTTCAGTTTGAAGAAAGGAAGTTCTGATTAGTTCATCCGCAATAATATTTCTCGGGGTATTTGAGTGATCCCTTACCCAGATCAACTCTCGTCATCTCATTTAGTGGTGTCCGGCACTCATTTACCAGCTTGAATGTCGAATAGACACTAGAAAGGTATTTGAATATCCACTCCGAATACCCTATAGTACATTGGCCAATTTACCGCTCTAATGATGACCGAAATCTCCACTGGAAGAACACTGCAGTGATCCAGCAATTTGAAGGAATTGTTCTTCCTATATGCGGGAATGAAGACACCTCCCCAAGCCCTTCAGAAGATTTGAATCCATCAGTATAAACTTCAATTGATCCAGCTTTTAGAGTGGGATCGACTGAAATTGAAACTGAGAAATCTCTGTATAGAAAGGGTTTGGGTATAAAATAGTCAATATTGTCACGGATGTCATTTTAAATTCTTAAAATGGTTGCATGGCCATAGTTTCTACCGTTCTATACACCTATGGTATTGAGCCTAGTCGCCGACATGATGGCAATTTGTTTGGCCGTTTGATCCACTGGTATCCAGTTCATCAGAACGAAAAATGCCTTGGATGGTGTTACACGAAGCGCATCTGTAATTAGTAGCGCTGATCTACTCAGAACCTTGTTGAAGATTTCACAGAAGGTAGATTTTTAATCGCTCCATACATAAGTATAGGCTTGGTCATTATATCAAAGAGCCATTTTGTATTCTTAGGATTTAATCCCCAAGATTTCCTTATGTCTTTCCTACACATATAAAAGGCAATATTTACCCTTGACGCTCTAGTTTGGTTGTTCTGGAACCAGGACAGTTTGGAGTTCAGTATTATTCCTAGGTACTTGACACTGTCCGAAAAATGTAATTTTGTACCTCCTTAAAAAGAGAACTAGTTCCATTTTTCCTGGATTCACGCTAAGGCCACTATTTGTACTTCATTTACTAAATAGGCCTAGTGCAGCCACCGCAACATCGTCTGCATACGTCACGGTTTTGAACCTCAGGGAGTCAAGTTCTGAGCATTGTGTTAATGGCAATATTCCAAAGATGTGAAGATAAAACTCCCCCTTGAGTAGTGCTTCTATTTGCTACTCTATATATATTAGCCCTACTGGTTAGAATTCTTTCTATGATGCCAATAATCGACTGATATATATTCAGTCTTTCCAGAGCCATTTTAATAGCATCCAGTGTCACATTATTAAAGGCTTCTTCTATCTCAAGAAAGGCTACTAATGCATATTCCTTATGCTCGAGAGTATTTTCTATATACTCTACAAGCGAATATAACACCGTCTCAACTGATTTACCTTTCATATTGGTTGATTATTCTGCGACGGTGCAGGTCGATCGGCCTATCCAGTGTTTTCATATAGACTAATAAGTTTGAAGCCCTTTGGTTTCGTATGGGAGGTCTTACCCCCTTTTTGGAATAAAGACCACTTTACATCTAGTCCATTACTCAGGGATATAAGAACATAATCAACAAGCCATGAAACTATTATATCCGCATTATACTTTAAGTCTGCAGGTTTGATGCCATGTGAACCCGGGACTTAGAAGGGGAAAAAATGTTCAGAGCCCATCTTAGTTCATCTTCTGTTATTTAAATCTGAACGTCATTTAGATCTGAAATTGGCACAGAGCTCTCCGTAATAAGGCGGCTACTAGGAAAATGCACATTCA
Source organism: Protocalliphora azurea (assembly GCA_932274085.1). Lineage (NCBI taxonomy): Eukaryota > Metazoa > Arthropoda > Insecta > Diptera > Calliphoridae > Protocalliphora > Protocalliphora azurea. The sequence goes on along the minus strand of OW026522.1, from coordinate 57,661,930 downwards.
TTAAGACATCTAATTTCTCATGGCCGCTTGTTGTCGAGCTGCCACAAGGTTTCTGAATGTAACTTTGAACAGAAGGATTTCACGCCGCTACAGAAGGCCCTCCAAGATTTGCGTTTCGCATTCCTGATTTGATTCTCATCTGATTCGTCTGCAGACCTTAGGTCTGCAGGCTACAGAAGTTGCTCTGTCAAATGCATTAGTTAACAATTCAACAGAGGTCTCAGTTTCCCAACGATTACAAATGTCCTGGAAGTTCGGGAGGAATTGGGACAGAATATCATATTGTTCCATCCAATTTGTTTTCCTCCTGTTCTTAATGAAGTCAATGTATAAGTGAGAACCTCCCTTCTATTAGAAACTACAAAGGTTGGTTTCTTACCATTGTTCAAAATATCTAAACTACTACAAAGGATAAAATCGAAAAGAGACTCAACTCTTGCATTGGTATCCGAGCTTCCCCCGACGATATGGTGAGCGTTGGCGTCAGTTCCAATCATGAGTGGTATATTTCTATCGTTTGCCGTATTGGTTATTTGGTGGTGGCTCTATGTTATAATGAGCCATGTAGCTGGAGACAATATATATGGTGCCAAGGTTTGTCTCCCAGGCCAATACAACCGTATCTTCAGAGAGAATGTAGATACTAGGTTTTCTGTTTCGTACTACGCACGATCCTATCCTACCTGACCCTGCATATAATTATTCGCACGTAGTCCGCAAACTCTTTCACTTGCGATCCACGTTTCTTGGACAAATGCAGCATTACCGCATTGGAGAGAAATTCCGGGGTTCTCCTTCAGAACTTTCCAGAATACTTCCTTCAGCTTTTTACGCACTAAATCCCAATTTCCGTGGGAGATAGCACAGTCAAAATCGCTCCTATCGATGACAGCTCGTATGAGATGACCTTTGGCCACTTCACTGAAAGATTTGTCCATCGGGTTGTAGGGCTTCGGAAGTTTGCAGCTGTGCTTCCTCCTTTAACCGGTACCGTTTATGCCCGTCCGTCGCCGAAGGGGGAGGTTTTCGCTACAATACGGCCATTATACATTTGACCCAATTTAGGGAAACGAGTTCCTTTGGAATTAGGGATTCTACTGGCTAATTGCTTTATAATTGCTAAAGTGAAATCAACCTATGAATTATTATAAAATATATTGATAAATTTTTAAAAACAATACATATCGTCCATTTTAATAAATTCCCAAAATATTTTCCTTGGAACTATTACTAAGTTTTCTTACTCGTAATTAAAAATATTGCGAAATGAAAATTTTGCTGTATAAATGGTGAGTTAATATTCATAGAACAGAATTCATTTCGTTCATAGAATTTTCGATAATAATAATTGTATTTTCCCTATCCATCACGACAAATAATGAAATATATCTCTTTATGCAATTTGTGTATAAATAGCAAATTATTTATTTGAAATAATAGTGCGTATAAACGTAATATATAAATGTTTGGAAGTAAAAAACTGTAGCTGTAGACAATTTTTCATTTTAAATAAAAGAATTAATAAACATAAACATTGAAAAAAATTCATGATTTCTATAAAATAATTAAAAACAAGTTAAAAACAAAACGAAAGATTTTGGGGAAATTTTCTTTATTATTTTTATAACTTTTTTAAATTAAACTTTTTTAAAAATGTATAAACATATACATTTATTTATAAATAAAATATTGTTAACAAGGATAGACATATATATTTATATCTCTATCCCTCTTTTACTTATACCATGATTTGGCACATGATGTAATTATCAGGGAAACCACAAATGTGCAATTGCATGTTTTTTCCTGAACAAAGTATTTATCCGTTTCAGAACAAATAAAGTATTTTGGCATGGAGTTTTAATTAACGCTTTTAGAATATATTTTGATATTTGGAGGATAAAATGTATACCTCATGAACTGTTTTTCAAATTTGAATTTATAAAAAAAGATAGGAAAACCAAAAATAAAATATTTAAACCAAAAATATTTAGTATTTAAAATTAGCTATATTGGATACCATTTTATCTCTGACGAACTTGACTTGTAGCAACAAGATTGAAGATTTAGAAACAGATTAATTGAACTTATTTAAGCCAATTGTAATTGATCTTTATTAAAACTATTTTTGAAATGTATTACAGAGCACTTGCCCGAATAGCATCAAATAATGTTGTAAAAATAATATGTATACAGACCTAGCAAAAAAAACGTCCAAAAAAAGAATTTTTTCATAAATGCATATTTTGATCTTTTTTGGAAGTTATTAATAATTACTTCAAAAAAAGTGAAAATAAATGTATTTTTAGCAAGAAAAAAGGTTAATGATTTTTAAGGAAATTAAAATTTAAAAAATTTTAAAGCATTTTAATTATCTTTTAATAAGGTTTAAACAGATTTTTTTATTGAAAAAATTGTAAACATAGTTTTAAAAGAAATACTTTAAGAGCAATGAACAAGAAGCGTAAAAGAAGAACATCCTTCCAAAAACAACCATGGTTTTTAGCACTAAGTACTTCCCTCCAATGACAACAAAATGTTAAAATCATGACTTTTTCGGCTCTTTTTCAGTTATTTTTTTTGCTGGGTATGTATTTTTTTAATGAAATTATATCGCTCATTTACTTAAAGAACGTTATAACTCAAATTTGAAGAAACCGCATTCAAAGTTTTCAAATTCCATTTACCTTAATAGAAAATTAATCGGTGACCATAAAAGATATGTACACGATATTTTTATAGAATATAATTCTTAATATAATGAGTATTTCTACATCATTAACTCGAAAATTATTTGTTTGAGTTATGGCGTTCTTGAAGTAAATGAGCGATATGATAATTTTGATAATTTCTAAACTAACAATTAGATAATACGATACAATAAAAAAGATGTGGTTTCAAATTTCGATATCGTTAATAATTTCAGCTTTGCCTTATTTTAAACATTAAAATGTTTATAAAATACTTTGTTTTAATAAAAAGACATAATTTTTGTAAATAATTACAAAAATTTGTTGTTTTGTAAGTTTTTAGAGCATATTTTGCGTTTTTTACGTGATATTTAATGCGCATAAAACCTTTTTTAATTTGTGGTTTCCCTGGTAATTATGAAGTGACCGGACAAAAACAACAATTTCTTGAATTTTTTTAGTGTAAAACCACAACACAAAACGTCAAAATGCTGTTAACAAAAAAATGAATAAATGAACAAAGAAGAGCAAATGATTTGACAGCTTCGGGTGGTACGTACAAGAAAAAATTGTAAATCGGCTATGCTTTCGAGGTCATTTTTTTATTGCAGTATGATTTGACAGAATTTCTGTAAAATTCTTTGTGTCGTTCTGTTATTAAAAACAACTGATTCCTATTTCTATGTATTCTGTGGGCTCGACGTTAACAGCCCGTTTGACGTAACATAATATCTAAGATTTTTGTGTCAGAGAATGTCAAATTCGCTCTCTGAGAGAATTATTCAACGTGTAGATTCAAATATTAGTATTATAAGATGTATTATGAGACCGTTGTGATAAGATTTCTATACACAACCATCTTATAAGATGAACTGTCAAAAAAAATACACGTATACGAAAGATTGCTTGTGTGTGTGCATGTTTATTTTGGAAGTTATTGAAAAACAATGTAATTTTGTAAAATTTTTTCCTTTTAGTGTTTGTTTTACATGTTAAAAATCATTTTTATAAAAATTGTGTTAAAAAAGTGAGAATTGCTTAAATAAAAAGGACATGTTTACTCTGTAACTGATTGAAAATAATAATATCTTATAGGATTTATTAGAATAAGTGTACTCCTTATTTAAGATTTAACATAATATAAACAAAATGGTTACTCTCCTCTGCCGGCGTCATCTCACATATTATATCAGCGTTAATCTCAGTTGTAGACCTGGGGTAAAGAAATATTACAAATATTTTCTTATGTCGCACAGTGGGAGAGAATCTCCAAAAATTGCGCTTAATTCAGGGAAGGTACACCACGCATTGTACATCGAAAAATACTTTTTAAATTAAAATTTTTAGCGTCAGTTTCTGTCCGTCCGGCATTCCGTGCCTCTGTAGATCGCAGTTTTAAAGGTTACTTTATGAAATTTGCTACTTGAGCCTATTTTTGCCAGTAACGTTACACAATAAAATTGGCTAAAATGTAATCATTGTTGCACTCAGCCCACATATTAGAATTTTCCCGAAAATAGATCAAATGCTCACAAATATGTTAAATGTGTCCATATTTAAATAAAATTCATCACAGATGAGTTTTGTCTATGCAAAAATCATACTACCATACGGGAACCCCTCTCGGAATTACTTTTTCCTTCATAATTTCTATATAAATGATCACTTAAATATAAAATTTGGTAAAAATAAATGTTATTTACGTATTAATCTTATAGCGAAATTTCAGAATGATCGGTCCATAAATTATCATAGGTTCCATATAAGACCCTCTCATGTTAATGCAAATTCGCATTTACGTTTGCGCAAAACTTGCTCTACTTTTACTTTTTTACTTGTTTTAAGTATTTTCCGAAAATTCTACATGGTTCTCTTCTTACATAATGCAAATAATTTAGTTAATAACATTTTTATTTTAAATTTGTATTACCTCATTTTTATTAAGTTTCTGTTGTAAAGTCTAGTTACAAATATTACACCATTATCTGGCATCTCTGCCACAAGATAAAAACATCGTGTTAACTTTTGCTTGAAAAATTAATTGAATTTTAAAATTGAAAAGTGTAAAAAAAACTAATTAAATGTTTGATCAAAAAAGAAGAAAGCATTGGGGCAATAGCCCTAAATTCAAGGTGCCAAAACCTATAGACGGTCCCAGCACTAGTGCCAACAGGTTTCAGCTTCTGTCTGAAGACAAAGAAGAAAAAGCAGTTGCTATCAAAGAAAAAATTCCACCATTAATTGTGGACTCAAGCCACAGTTTTTCAATTGTGATCGGATTAATTGGGGATAAATATACTTACAAGCGGATGTCTATTGGTACAAAAATTGTATCAAACTTGTTATCGCTGTACAATGAAGCTTTGAGTGTTCTTAAAGACAAAAAATTCCAGTATTATACGCATGAATTAAAGGATGCAACAACTTTTAAATTGGTTTTATTTGCCCTGCCACAACTGGACACAAAAATTATTGGCGAAGAATTTGTAAGCTCGCTCAACATGAACCCGGCAAGCATTAAGGAACTAGCAACAAAAAGATCTAGTGTAGATGACGCCCTCTATCTCATTGAGTTTGATCGTCAACATGTATCAAAAAGAGAGGTTATGAAAATAAGATATTTTTGTAATATATCTGTGTATTGCGCTATGTATGGACATGTTGCTAAAAATTGTAATCGTATCGTAGTGCCTTCAGCCTGCGCCGGAAACCATGATTATGCATTTTGTTCACTCAACAAAGGTAATAGTGATGGTAGTATAATTTATAAGTGCTACAACTTCATAAAGAAGAACTTAAAAAACGTTAACCATAGAGCTGATGACACAAAGTGCCCAAGTCGTCAAGAATATTTAGAAATCCGTCATTGAGTAACATCTAAATCTAGGGCGACCAGCAGAAGAACTAATGTATCATATTTTAAAGAAGTCGATCATGATTTTCCTCAATTGCCAAGGCAAGAACCCCATAATAATACACACAATTCCCGCGATTTCTAAGGTAGCTAAAGGCAAGAGCTACGACAACAATAATAATGACGACATTTCCAATGAAAGACTTCTGGAAATATTTTTTGATGCTGTCGATGCTTTGCGAAGATGTCAAAATAAGTACGACAAGCTACGAGTTTTGGGTATGATGCTTAAATTTGCTACATAATTCAACCGGTAGACACAATGTTCATGTTATGCATTTGAATGCCCAAGGCATAACAATTGTGTCAGCAGCTGCCCAGCCGGAATACTTTGTACACAAAAGGAAAATCGATATTCTCCTTTTAAATGAGGCTTTTTTGAAACCGTACCACAACTTTCAACTTGGTGGTTATAAAATTTATAGAGAGGATCGAGGAGGAGGCGGAGGAGTTCTAATTGCAATTAAAGGTAACATTAAGCATACGTTGTTACCAAAAATAAAAACAAGTACTGCTGAAAGTATTTCAGTACAAGTTATGATTAATAGAAGGCCAGATATATTCACTTCAGCGTATAATACAGTTCATACTAACAATTTTAAAGCTGTTGGATAAATTAACTTCATTTTCAAAAGACTATTTTACTTTCGGTGATCTGAATGCCCAACATACACATTGAAATTATATGTCAAATAATTAGGCTGGTAATGATCTCTACAGCCACTGTCTTCAATCCAGCTACGACATTAATTACCCAAATGGACACACTCGCTTTGAACAAAATATCAACCCCGTTTAACCGTTCACACTAGACATTCTTTTATCTAACTCGTGTCTCCATTTTTCAAACCTTGAGACACATCCAAATGTTTTACAGTAGGACCATGTACCTATATCTTGCGTTATTTCTGGACAAGTTCAAAACATAATATATTCGGTTCCCTTGTATTATCGCGCAGACTGGTCAGCACTCAGAAACTGGGTGGAAAATGAAATTAGGTGTGAGAACATTGACCAACCCGTTACTAACTCAGGTTATCTAGATTTTTATTTTAACAAATTAATATTTATAGTTAAAGAAACGTTCAATAAAATACCTGTCGGTCATAAATATTCGTGGCAATGAGAAATCTCTAAAATTAGTAAAATGTTGATTAGTCAGAGAAATAAATACAAACGTAAATTTCAAAGATGTAGCGATTTTAATTCTAAAACTCAATTGAAAAACATTTTGAAGCTATTAAATAAACTTATTGATTTTCACCTTAATAAAGATCGCAATGAATCCTGGTCAAAATTTATTTCGAATTTGCCCCCTTCATGTAAATGGTGAAGTTTTAAAAACTGGCAATGAAAAGGCTAATTCAATAGCAGAGCTATTTGGTAATTCACACACCATTACTTTAAATAATTATTCACCTATGGACACAGCCGTCTCGAGATTCATTCATGATCTTAATGATACACTTCTTGACAGATCTAACGTAGAGCTTACCAATTTAGATGAAGTTAAATCGTTTGTACTTTTATTGAAAAATAATAAAGCCCCCGGTTTAGATGGCATTAATAGCATTATCCTTAAAAGGATATCCGATTACTTTTTTGAAACTCTATGTAAACTTTTCAACTCTTGTTTAATAGAAGGATATTTTCCAACTATTTTTAAGAAGGCAAAAGTTATCCAAATTCCTAAGCCAGGAAAAGATCCCAAACTACCGTCTAGCTATAGACCAATCAGCATCCTAAGCCTATTGGACAAGGTATTTAAAAAAATAATTAATAAGAGAATTTTAGATTTTTCCAACCAAAATAATATTATTAACCCTCAACAGTTAAAAATGTCGTTAATTTTGTTGAATCAAACAAAAGAGCACTGGAGTTATTTTTCTTGACATTGAAAAAGCCTTTCGATTCAATATGGCATGAAGGCCTGGTTTTTAAATTAAATTCTTTCAATTATCCAACGTACTTGTTTTTTAGATCAGTGGTGCGATTCAGTAACTTTTTTTTAACGATAATCGAATCGTTAAAATTAGTAAACAACAAAATTGTCGATTTAGTTATTCTCTAACACTTTTAACGATATTTGTTTGCGTTAACTTAAAGACAAAAATTTTTTTGTTGTTAATATATTGACCAAAATTAGCCGAAAAGTCAACCCAATGATTCAGTGGTTGTTTTGTGGTTGTAGTCTGTGCTTCCATGTTATAGATGGTGCTTCTACGTTTCCGAATCTTCTTTTAGGAGTAGTGGTCATTTTGAAGAAAACCATTAACAGAAACACATCTTAATCAATATCAAATACATAATTTAATCAATTACGGTCTTAAAATTGTTAAACAAACTTCGATTTGTTTCAAATTTATTTGTTTTTCTTTTTTATTTGGTTTTGAACCTTACTATTATTTCGGCATTTCCTTGTGGAGAGCTGCCACACGAAATAATAGTTATATGCAATCGTTTAAGAGTACTTAGTGAATCACATAATCGTTACTGCAAACAACAATTGCTATTGACAAGTTTTACGATTGTCGAATCGTTAAAAGTTACTGAATCGCACTACAGCACTCATTTGCTGTATCTATAGATAACACGCTATCTAGTGATAGACAAATCCCTGCGGGTCTGCCGCAAGGATCGTTATTATCACTCTTTATTCAATATATATTTCCGATTTTACTATTCGCAAGAATCAAGAAGTAGCTTTTTACGCTGACAACAGTGCTTTTATTTGCTGCGGTAAGATGTCAAACGTAATAATCAAAAAAATGGAAGATAGTTTAAAATCTACCAATAAATACTTTGATAAATGGAAGATAAAAGTTAATGTTAGCAAAACAAAAGCTTTTATATTTCCATAAAATAGGTCACAGAAACGTATTCCTACAAAACATTTATATTCTAGGGGAGTTTTTATTCCTCTACAGGATAGTATCAAATATCTAGGTATTATCTTAGATAAAAAACTATCATTTAAAGAACACATACAGTATATTTGTGATAAAGCAATCAAATGCGGCCGTGCAGTTTATTCCTTACTTAACAGAAGATCTAAACTTAATTTAAAAAACAAGATCCTTATATACAAAATGTGTATTCGACCAATTTGACCTACGGATGCCAAGTCTGGTTTAATAAAGCTGCTAAAACTTACACAAGAAAATTACAGATAATACAAAATAAAAATCTGAAAATAATTCATAACCTACACCCCAGATATTCTACTGATCTACTGCATAGAAACTTTAAGCATAAAATATTTAATTCATTTGCGAGGGAACTGACTCTGTCATTTAATGAAAAATGCAGAACGTCTACACATGAAATAATAAGAAATTTACTAAACAATCACTAAGACACTGTTTTACTTAAAGAGTTATAATTGATGGTTGTTTTTAAAATTTCTTATAACGTTCAAGTATGTACAAGGTTTTTTTTTTTTTTTTTTTTGACAACTTTTCCTTAACACTGTGATGTTAGTAGTTTCCTTATTTAATTATTTAGATGTTAATTGTTGTAATATTTTTAAGTAAATTCTCATAACAATGTAATTATTTAATAAAGGCTTCAATAGATATTACACCATCAACATATTATCACATATTGTATATACTATAGTAGTTACTATAACAAAAAAAAAAAAACTTTATAACTCTCATTTAGTTTATGTAAATTGAAATATAAATAGTCAAGATTGGAAGCACAAATTGGAGTAAACATTATTAAAATATAAAATTAAAATTTTAATTAAAATCCATTACAAAAAAAAAAACGAGATTATATTTTTTTGCTGCTTTTTCTTCTCTAATAGCTGAAATACTGTTTTCTCCCTTAAGCGTCTAAGTACACTCATGTCACTTTGATCCACCGTTGTATATCCTGCCCATTGCAATGCCTTGTTAAAGATTTCAATTGCCTCACTTGCGGCAACTTTTTTAATAGGATCATCGATAATGCAGTCATCGTCATCACTTTCTTCGTTTTGCACAATTTCATGGATTTCAGTGGTATCATCAACCCAGGTATCATTATTCCACTCTTGAACCATTGGCATGGTAAACTCAACCTAAAAGTTAGTAAAACAATGTCTTAATTGTGATTTCAAAGTTTATCGTAAAATTCTTACCTGAGGACTTAAGTCCTGAAGGAGATCGGCTGACATTTGCATTAAAGAATTAATGTCTGCATCCCATTTCTCTTTTAGAATACTTAGTGGAATATTATCTTCAGGGTCCTCCTCCTTTCCAACTAAACTTAAAATATTTCTCCAGCATTTGGCAAGAGTTTCTGTGCTGACCCGATCCCATGCGACAGATAAAAGGGTGACAGCACCTTTCAAAGTTACATTTCTCATTGATTGAAGCAAATCAGAGTTTTTAGCTGCTATCGAAGCTAACAAGCTGTTTCTGTAGTATAATTTTGTTATTTTAATCGCATTTTGATCCATTGGTTGGATTAGGGGGGTGACATTTGGTGGCATAAACATGGCAATTATGTTTTCATCTTCAGTTTTTAATTCTGCTTCGCTTGGATGAGAGGGAGCGTTATCGATAAGTAATAGTGCCTTCATTGGCAAGTTCTTCTTCTTTAGTTAAAAGCAAGAGCTTTTAGTCATACATACATACATACATTTACATGTCAACGAAGAATTTTCTTACTTGTGGTACAAAGGATTGATGGAACCAATGCTTAAAAATAGCTGACGTCATCCAGGCCGATTTAGAATTCTTATAATCAGTAGGACAAACGAAGCGTGGAATTTTGGTCTTACCAATTATCAAAAGTTTAAGTCTATGTGCACCTGATGCATTTGCGCTGCTTCTCCATCTTTGTACCAGGAGCACTTTTCCAGAATAAACTAGACTCATCAGCATTATAGAGTTGGTCATTGCATAACTCCATTTCTTAAATTTTTTGTTTCAATTTTAGCTTAAATGGATCCACCAATTTAGGCTGCGATGAGTGTTTTTTCCATAACTGGAAGTTCTGATGATTTTAAAGTTTGTCTTTTTCCCGATCCATGGTATGTGCTGTATACACAATTCAAAATTGCTTCTTTTTTCTTTTTAATACTTTATATTGTTGACTTAGCGATATTATACTTTTTTGCTAAACTAGTCATACTCGTTCCTTTTTGCAAACTATCTAAAATGTCTGCCTTTTCTTTTAACTCCAAACATTTAGATTTTTTTACACTCATGCCGACTGATTCACTTCACATAATAAACTAACTTCAAATTTCTTTGAAATACAAACAAAATAATTTGGGGGATATGCACTCATTATTTATATAAGGGAATTCCCAAAACTTTAAAATTAAAATTTATGGCCTGTTCATGAATTTCGAAAGAATGAGTACGTTGTTTTGGGTTCATCAACTACACTTCTGTACGAACGTTGATGCGAACGACAGCTCGAAAGAAAACGTAAGTGCTTTCATACAAAATCCGGTTCAACAATGTCGAAGGAGTTGTCAACATTGCGAATGCAAATGTCAAAATCACTCACTTGTTGTTTTGTTTTCGAGTAAGAAAAAAATATTGTACTAAAAGTTAAAAAAATTTAAAAATAAATTATTTACTAACGTAAAAGTAAAAAATGGACACCAAATGGTAAGTTTGTACTAATTATACTGCCTAGAATCAGCGACCATTATAATTTGTTCATGACTTCCTATTTAGTTTAAAAAAGTCTACAATGCAGCAACTTCAAAGATTGGTGGATTATATGGAAGAAAATCCTGACCTAGCCAGAGGAACGCCTGCGTTTGGAACAAATAAATTGTCAGCAGAGAAGCAGTGGAAGAGTCTCTGCGAAAGCATAAACGCCCTTGGGCCACCTACGCGTACAATTGCAGAGTGGAAAAAGGTAAGTAGCGTATTTTCACAAATTTAATTACATATATAGCTCGGAAAGTGGAACTGGGTTTTATTTACTATTTTAAATATTTTTTAATTGTCTTACCTGATCCACCAGTTGGTTGCAATAACTAATGATTTAACATTCTTTTTACAGACTTGGGCAGATCTAAAATCACGAACAAAGAAAAAAATCTCCGAAAATAGCAAAAACCTGCAAGATACTGGTGGCGGTCTCTACCGCTACAATTATTTAACAGCATTGGAACAGGTAATAGACCGGACTTTGTTGATGTCGTCAGCTGGAGCACCCTGTGGTCGAGTTTTCGGTGATGAAATTAAAAGTAGGGCACCCGAATCAATTGAAGATTGTTTTCAATCGTTGGTGAAGACACCACCAAGACTTGGTAAGGCTGTGGCGGTAATTACACCAACCGGAATGAGAAGTCAGGAGCATATAGTGGAAGTTATGTGTCACTCACTACCAGCTGACTGTTCACAAAACTTGCAGCAAAGTGAAAAACAAACCACAACCACAAACGTTCCCGCGGCTATTGGGTCTACGTACCGGAACGACTAGGAGCATCAATTGCCCCGACCAAAGATTGTCTACCCAGCAACACAACAACAACAAACCAAAAGTGCTTCTAAGCGTCGTCCATACCTCAGTGGTAGCGATGATGACGAGCCAGCTTGCTCTTCAACAAAAAAAAAAAAAAGAAAACTGTTGATGAACAGTTGTCCCTAATTCGTCGGCAACTGCGAGTGGCAGAGACAAATGCAGCAACAGCTAAGGAGCAGACTGATGTGATTAAAAGGCTAGCGAATGCTGCAGAAATACAAGCTGAAGCAGCAAAAAGAAGAGCGGATGCAGCTGAAGTGCAAGCGACATGCATGAATGCAATTTTAGAAAGCATCCAGCGATTAGAAAAAAATTTTGAATTGTTAATTAATAAGAAATAGAATTAAAAGTAATTCAATCAAAAGTTTATTTATTTATGTATAAACAGTCAAATCCCGATAATTCGTACCCCGATAAATCGTAATTCCCGATAATTCATAATAAACTGTCGGTCCCGCTATTTTTTGCGTGGGTTTTTGCTTTTACTTGTGTGTGTGTTTATTTTCTTAAGATCAGTTTGATACATGAATAATTTTTGTATATAATTTTTATATATTTTATTTTTTTTATCGTTTTAGTAAATAAATTAAAAAACCCCGTTAATTCGTATTTATTTTATTTTAACCCCGTTAAATCGAAAAGCCCTATAATTCCCTTGCCATTACGAATTATTGGGATTCTACTGTTTATATATTTCTATTTACATTTTATTTATAAATTTCTTCTTTTAAGCTTTTATGTGGTAATTTTATTTTTTGTTTATCTTTAATTTCATTTTAGTTTGTTTTTAAATCTTAATTTTAACTCTTTTGTTTATTTAACTAAATAATAAAGAATTGAATTTTTAAAGTTATTAACAAAAGTAAAATTGTTATATTCGGTTATGCTGAATCTTATATACCATTCACACTATGGTTGGAATAGAAAAGAAGTTTTTATGTATACAGTCTGTCAAGACAATTTTTTGACATTGCGAAAAAAAGACAAGACGTCTTTTTAACAATACTGTACTAACGCAAAATTTCGAAATTTTCAGAAGAAGCAAAACACTTTTTAATTTAATACAAAAGGCATATGAGAAATAATTTTTTTTATTAACCGTCTCATTACGAAAAAGTATACAAAATGGTATTATATTTTTACAGCGATTTTATATGAATATTACGTGCCGATGTTTTCCAAAAAGTGAACAAATTCAAGTTTTGAGTTATACACTACTTTTGAACAAGTGCGATATATTAAAAAAAAAAAACAGCAAAACAATTCATTGTATATAAGTTAAAAAAACATTAGTGTTATTTTCATTAATCCAAATGATGATCACACATTGAAATAAATACTAATTGCTTGGCCCACAATGTCGAAAAGAAAATGTCTTTTCTATATTTACATTAAAAAACAAATACAAATTTTGGTTTTTTATAACTGTTTTTAATAAAAATATTAGCGTGGCAGTTATTTTTTTTTTATTTCTTATATTCTTTCCCCCCAAATCGGTTCAGTTTAATTAAAAAAAAAAAAATGCAAAAAAATTTCATAGCAATAAGTTAGGTTTTTTTATTCAAATGAAATTTGTTTGTATATGACTATCTCTTTAAAAAAACATTTTACAAGAATATGATATATGGCAATATTTTAGCACTTCTAGTCAACAACATTAGCCTCAAAGAAAGTTTTTTGGTAAAATTAATATTTTAGAAAATATTGAAGAAAATAGAAGTTTTTTTTTTAATTTAAAACTTTTTTTTAGCCAATTTTTAAATTTAAAAAATTTTAAAAAAACCAAAAAAAAATATTTAAAAAGATTGATCAAATAGCTATCTAAGCTACTTGGAACAAATTTTGCTAACACCAATAGGTAATAAGTTTCATGGATGAGAAAGAACACCTGTTGAAGAAACGGGTTTAGGGGCAAGGGACTAGTTCTTATAACGGCATTTATTTATGTATATAAAAAAAAACACCAATTTTTAAAACGTTATAATATATTTTTATTGAACGACAGTAAATTATTTTGTTTATATTTGAGAGTAATTTCACAAGGGTAAGTCACAAAGGTAAATATTTTATATAAATTATAAACTTAAGGTAAGTATTATTTTCACTTTAATACCCTGAATATTTTTCTTTTTATATTTGGGTTTAACCCTTACGGTGACTCCAATTTTGATGTGAACGCTCGGCTGTTGCTTTACGAATGACCTTTCTGTATATTGTGGTTGAAGTTGGCTGTGGTTTGGGGGCATTAATAATTGGCTTCATGGCTGGGTATTTTGTTGTTCATTGAAATGAACATCCTCCCGGGCCTGGCAACCTGTGAAGTAAAAGGATAATTATGTTTATGTGTTCAAAGAAATGGGGTTAGTGTAAATTAGGGTAATAAAATATATGTAAAGTACTTCATCACATATTTAATTGGTTAATGATCCCATGATCAACCATCCAAGGGTGGAGTCTTGTGCTATAAGGGATCTCCCATCAATATGGATTACATTTGGCTGGATTATACTAGTGTACAGATCACCTCCAATCTCCATTGCTACTGGTGTATTCGAATAGAACTCTGGGTCGGCAAGGGAGATCCTACTCACTTTGTTTTTGATGGACTCATCCATTGCATTCTGGTAAGGGGTTTTTGGCAAATCGTTCACCACCTGCATGCAGATTTCATACCTTACATTTAAGGCGATGCTTGAAGCTATCAAGGCTTTGACGTAAACTTCGTCATCAATTTTAAAAGGGTTTAACCAGCTATCCTTCACAAATGCCAGAGAAATGCGAGATTTTGTTAGGGTAGGATTTAATATGGCTCTCGCTTGCTTATTTCCTTCCTCCATAATCACTTCAACCATTACCGTGGGAACGAATGTTTTCGTCATGGAGGTGGTTATGATAGTTGTCGTAATTGGTTTGGTTAATGATCGTCGGGGAGCAGGTATGGGTGTAGTGCTCGTGGCAGGGGGTGTTGCGGAACGTTCTTTCATTAAATCTTTTAAAATGCGTTCTGGCCCATGCAGTATAGTGTGATGTTTTCCACTGCATTTGTGACAACGAGCCTTGCTGGAACACTTCCCAATTAAATGGTTCCTGGCCAAAAAATTCACACAATAGTGAAGACTTACTGCGGTTTTGTACTTCTGTGCCAAGTTCATTTTAATAAATTTATTGCAGTCCGTCAAACGGTGATCGGCCTGACAAATACCACAACCAAAATAACGTTTCGGTTGAGATTGTTTTGGTTTGCGGTTTGAGTGGCGAGAGGTGTTGTGGTTCTGTGAACGAACTGACTTGCGGCTAGAACGTTGGTTATGCTTGTTGCTATTGCTAGGTGCCATTCTCTGTGAAAAATAATATGCATATGAATGATTAAAAGTATGGAATGAGTTAATGGGTTAGAGTGAGGGGTTAATTCAAAGTAGTTACACATAAGTAGGTTAGTGTATTGAGTTGGTTAATTAGTTGAAGATAGGGTTATACTAGAAGTACTACACTAACTAGTGGGTAAGATGACAATTTTGGTTATTGGTCGTGTCATAATTCCAGTTGAAGTTCGTAGGTCAACAACTCGGTTTCTTTGATCAGAACCTGGGTAAGTCTTTACAACCCGTCCAAGTAGCCATTCGTTCGGGGGTAGGTTGTCTTGTTTTACAACAACAATGTCATCAACTTCAACTTGACGTTTAGGGTTCTTCCACTTGTATCTTTTATGGAGCTCTTTAAGATATTCATCTTTCCATCTTCTGCAGAAGTAATGATGTTGAATCTTCAACTTTTGCCATCTGTTTGCAAGGGTAATATTCTCATTTCTTAAATCGGTTTTTCAGGGGTTAATATGGGTGAGCCAATTAAAAAATGACCTGGGGTTAACGGGTTTAAATCTTGTGGGTTTTCACTTGACGGGCTTAAGGGTCTTGAATTCAAGCATCCTTCAATTCTTGCTAGAAGTGTAGTAAGCTCTTCAAATGTATATTTTAGGGTGTTCAATTTCTTTAAGTGTGATTTAAAACTTTTAACGCCTGCTTCCCAGAGTCCGCCCATGTGTGGAGCTCCGGGGGGTATAAAATGCCATGTCAAATTTTGTAGACTGTTCATGGATGTGACAGTTCCTTTTAGTTGTTTGAT
Organism: Protocalliphora azurea; assembly: GCA_932274085.1. Lineage (NCBI taxonomy): Eukaryota > Metazoa > Arthropoda > Insecta > Diptera > Calliphoridae > Protocalliphora > Protocalliphora azurea. The sequence goes on along the minus strand of OW026522.1, from coordinate 57,645,724 downwards.
GAATTCCTGTCGCTCTTTTTTTAACAACTTATTAGCTACAATAAAATTTGTTCCATTACCTGAGTATATGGCGACAGGGCATCCCCGCCTCGAAAAAAATCGGGCAAATGCTGCCATAAAGGCTTGGGTAGATAGGTCAGATGTTGGCTCTAAATGGATAGCTTTTGTTGCAAACAAACAAAAACACATACGTTTTTAGTCCCTTTAGTTATTCTACACGCTCTACCATTATAAACTCTGATATCAAATGGTCCGGCAAAATCAACTCCAACATTATAAAATGGTCTAGTTAATTGTGTACGTTCTGGCGGCAAAGCTGCCATGAACTGGGTGGTTTGTCTATTCCGATATTTCGTACATGCTAAACATTTGTTAACTACAGAACTGATAAGATTCTGAAGTTTCGGTATCCAATACCCAGAACGTATTAATCTCAACATAAGTTGATTTCCTCCGTGTAGGGTTACCAAATGCACATGTTGGGTTAATAATTTTGCAAATGGACTTGCATAGGGTAATAAAATTGGGTGTCTTTCGGAATATGACAAACTTTTGGAATTGGCCAGTCGACCATTTGCACTCAATATATTGTTAGAGTCTAAAAATGGTGTTAGGGTAAGTAGGTTACTATGTTTGGGTATTGGGTTTGTCCTTTTCAGACAATTATATTCGTCTTTAAAATATTGAGCTTGGCATATAATAATTAGTCTATCACGGGTTGATTTTATTTCAGTCGCATCAAGTTCAATACTTGGGTGGGTAAGTAATTTATCAAGCCTTTCTTTGACTGATTGGGTATTACTTCGATCAAGAATAATTCTATAATTTCCAATTGTATTTCTACGGGTATATGATGCGCGATCACAAAATCGATAGACATATGACATAACTCTTAAAGCTTTAGATAATTTTGAAAATCGTGACAAAATATCTGGGTTAGGGTTATTCGTATTTTCCAAGGAAGGGTTATAAGGGTGAGTATTAACCGTTGTAGAAAACGATTGACTAATTTTAGCTTCAGCTTGAGTTATAAAGGGTTTATCTGTTGTTGGCCATTTCGATGCAGATTCTTTTAACCATGAGGGAACATTCCACCATAGATTGTCATCCATCAATTCATCTGCATTGCATCCTCTGCTAGCAACATCAGCTGGGTTGTCGTATGAGGCAACATGATTCCAATTATCAATGCCTACTGTTGTCAAAATTGTAGAAACGCGGTTAGCTACGAATGTGTTCCATGAGTTGGGTTGTTTATTGAGCTAAGCTAACACAATTGAGGAATCTGTCCAAAAATAGGTTTGGTGCAGGGGTAATTTTAACTGTTTAAGCAAATTATGTGTCATATTAGCCAACAACACAGCACCACAAAGTTCTAGTTTGGGTAATGAGATAACTTTGATCGGTGCAACTCTCGTCTTAGCGAAGAGTAGGTTTACGGTATTTGGACCGTCTATGGGTGTGACTCGTGCGTATAAAACTGCAGAGTAGGCTTTTTCAGAAGCATCTGAAAAACCATGAAACTCAATTTTTGCTGAAGGTGAAAAATTAATCCATCTTGGAATACGAATTTTATTTATATTATCATAGAACTGCAAAAATTTTTGCCATTTTATTAGGGTTAGTGGGTTAAGACATTCATCCCAAGCTGTGTTATCTTGCCAAATCTGCTGCATGATAATTTTAGCAGTAATTACAATCGGCGCTAACCAACCAGCTGGGTCAAAAAGACGAGCTATATCTGATAAAACAGTTCGTTTAGTGTAAGCTGATTTTCTCTCTATTAAGGGTACATTAAAGAAAAATGCGTCCTCTTTCGCATTCCATCGAATGCCTAATGTCTTTGCGTTATTGGATTCTGGTAGGGTAAGCAAATCCACATCAAGTAAATGATCTTCTGGTAAATTGTTTAAAAGTTCTTTAGTGTTGGAAATCCATTTCCTTAGAGGAAAACCAGCAGAGTCAAGAGCTTGGATCAACTGTGATTGAGCCTCTTTAGCCTCTTCAACAGTATGACCACCAGCTAAAACATCGTTAACATACATATTATTTCGCAACACTTGTGAAGCGATTGGGTGGGTATTTTGAACGTCTTTAGCTAATTCGTGTAGGGTTCTAATAGCTAAATAAGGGGCACAATTGACACCAAATGTCACTGTTTGCAGTTCATATTCTTGAATGGGTTCATTGACGCTTTCACGGAATAGTATACGTTGAAAGGGTGTGTGAGTAGGGTTTAAAATAATTTGCCTGTACATTTTTGTAATATCGGCGTTAAATACTATCTTAAAAAAGCGCCATTTCAAAATGTTGCAGGGTAGGACCAGTATATAGAGCATCATTTAAGCTGTTACTATTTGATGTCTTGCTTGAAGCATTAAAAACAACTCGAACTTTCGTTGTGACACGATCGAGTTTAACAACAGCATGATGGGGTAAGTAATAATGGGTGTTTGAAGATGCATTTGGATTATTTTTAATAGCTTTCATATGACCTAAATCAATATATTCTTGAAGGACGTTATCATATTCTATCTTAAGTTCGGGTTTCTTCATTAAATTCTTCTCATTTCTCAAAAATTGTGCCATTGCTATATGGCGTGAGTTTCCTAACTCAACTGGTGGGTGTCGAAATGGAAGATTTACTTGATAACGGCCATTGGGTAAACGACGGGTAGTTGCCGTGTAATTATCCTCGCAAGAACATTCTTCCTCGGAATTATTGGGTTCTGTGGGTATTTCTTCAATTTCCCAAAATTTGTTCAAACATTTATCAAGTGTTACAGAACTGAAATATGAAACTATGGGTTGGGTATTGTGTGATTTTTGAACAGGTCCCGTTAAAATCCATCCAAACTCAGTTTCCTGAGCTATTAAAGTGTTGAGAAAGTCTTTCTTAACACCGGGTTTTAATATTTGTGGGTAAAAATCGCTACCAATAATGAAATCTATAGGTCTACTCTTATAGAATTTTTGGTCAGCTAATTGAATATTCTCCAAGTCTTTTATGGGGGTGGGATCTAAATTTTGGGTGGGTAAGTTTTTTGTAAGGGTTTTTACAACAATTGCTTGGATATTCAATTTGAAATTATTTTGGGTGTTGGATTTCAACATAACTTCGCAAAGTTTATTGGAGCGAGCTGATACCACTTCATTCAATCCTGAAATTTCAGCAACAATGGGTGTAGTGGGTAAGTGTAATTTTCGTCTAAGTTTATCAGAAACGAAGGAAAAATCGGAAGCTGGATCAATAAGCGCTCTTGCTGAGAATAATTCTCCCTGGACATCAACGTTCAGTACTACTGTTCCCAGTAACTTCGTTCTATCATCTAAATGGGTTTGTTCGACAGGGTTTGGGTTGAGAAAGACTGACCTGCATTTCGTAATGTTGACGGCTGATTATCGTCAACTTGTGGGCTTGGGTTTGAATTTGGTTTGTGCAAAAGAGTATTATGCCTTCCACCACAATATCTACAGGTAAATGTGCTTTGACAATCTTTGATTACATGAGCAATGGCTAAACAATTGTAACAAATTCCATTCTTTTTTACAAATTCTATCCTCTCGCTTACTCCTAATGAAGTAAACGTTGAACATTCTTTAAGTGTATGATTATTTTTGCATAGTTTGCAAATAGACCCATCTGGTTTATTTTGGGTATTTGGGTGATTTTGAGTATTTGAATACTTTTGACTATTTAGGTTATTTTGAGTATTAAATTTAGAGAATTTGTTCTCATTTTGAGGTTTGTTCTTCGGGTGGGTATCATTTGTAGAATGGGTTACATTGTGAAATGCTCTGCCTCTTCTATCGAAAATATTCCTATTTTCCTGAGCATTTTTGGGTTTTGGGTGTGTATTTGGGTTAGGGTTAGTGTTAGGATCTACAATATCATTAACTGATGTTAGTTCCTTGAAAGTGTTTGTCAAAAACAGATCTAAGTCTGTCCAAGACGGCATTTCAGCACAATCTTGCAGAGTTTTTTCAAACTCTCTTCGGGTTTCTCTGGGTAGTTTCATCGAACAGAGATATACAAAGATAGGATCCCAATTATCCGTATCAATCTCTAACGAATTTAAGTTTGAAATGCAGTAGTTTATCTTTCTTTGGAGTTTTCTTATAGAAGCACTGCACATGGTGTTTACGGCGGGTAAATTGAAAAGGGTTTTTAATTGTGCATTAATTTGCATTCTTCTGTTCTCATATTGAGACACTAGTTGGGACCAAGCTATAAGAAAACCTTCATTTGTTAGAGGAGCATTGTCTACAATTTCTTTGGCTTCGCCGCTAGTTTTTTGCTTTAAATAAAAAAGTTTTTCAACTCCACTTAAACGTGTGTTGTTTCCATATATTGCCTTAAAAAGGTCTCTAAAGGAAGCCCATAACTTGAAATCACCACTAAAAGTGGGCATATCGCAAGGGGGTACATTAAAGGCTACGGAATCATTGTTTTGCGAAGCCGGTGGTTCGGGTAAAGAGGGTCGGGTGTTGGTACGGGTAACTTCCTCAATTGATTCGTCAATTGTTATCATGCTGGTTCTATAAAAGTTCTTAGCAGATCTGACGTGTTTTACAATTTCCGTAAAATTAATATTTTCCGCCTTTTCTGGGTTATTCAATTCAGAAGACTCCCTAATTTGTCTAAATTTATGGTCGATATTCTTCCATAAATCTTCAAGCTCGCGTTTCTTAAACTTGAGCGCGGGTAGTGATTGGGAACTCTCTGGGGTAGCGCGATAATCCTCATCGAAAGATTCCAAATCGATTTGGATGTAGCGCATTAAATCGGCAGCCAAAGATTTTAATGAAGACATTTTGGGTAAAAAAAAAAACAATTATAAATCGACAAATAAATAAATGAAACAAGTTATTTAATCCTTGTCGTGTATAAAATTTAAAGTCTTAAAGCTTAAAAAAAATTTAAAACTTTTGTACCAGCAGACAAAATTTCCAACTGGGTCTTTTATTGTTAAAAGTATACGCTACACAAGAAAGTAGGTATTATTATTTCCTTATAGGAAATATATATTCCGAAAATGAAATATCTTCGTTAAACTTGAAGTAGGGTGGGTGGATAAATAGAAATATATTTTAATAATATATTGTCTCAATATATAAAGAAGTTTATCGCAAAGAATGTTGGAAATAATAATTTACGTAAGTTGCAAAAAATACAAACTTACCTTGTTTGCTGGGTATAGGGTACAAACCTTAACAAGAGATCAAAAAAAATCTCTTGTGTTTTAGTTTCTTCTTTGTTCTTTCTTCCCGCTGTAATATGTTGTGTTGATTTACAGTGTTGTTGTTGTAATATGTAGCTGTTAGTATTGTGTGTAGGTGTGTGTATATATATCTGTTATGAAGTTTTTATTATTTGTAATTTTAGGACACTTGTATATTGTTTTTATTTATTCTGTTTGTTGTGATGATATTTTTGGTGGTGGTTTTTTGTTCAAAATAAATATTGTTATGAATATGTTTTTTGTTAATTTTGTGTAATTTGTTTATTTATATTTTGTTTTATAGTTTATGTATTTTTAACAAAATTATTTTTTTTTTTTTTAACAAAATTAGTATTTTTAAGGGTATGTTTTAAATTCTATAAATAATTTTTATTTTTTGAAATATTTATTTTGTTTTTTAGAGTAAATGTATATATTTATTTTTTGTTTACAATATTAGTTATTTTGTTTTGTTTTCACTGTTTTGTTTTTATTCTTTGTTTATTGTGAAAAAAATGTTATTGTATATTTGTTGTTTGTAATTATTGTGTATTTATTTTTAAAATTTTTATTTGTGTTTTTATATATTTTTACTTGTGCACGATTTTATGTTTTGTTTTTAATTTTTGTTTTGTACTTTGTGTAACTTTTTCTTATCTTTGTGTTTATTTATTGTAATAATATTACAAGATTTGTTTGTTTATTTGCATTTATTGTTTGTTGATTTTTATTTTAGAATTTTGCGTAGTTTTTTGATTTTTATTTATTGTAAACTTTTATTTATTAATTTTGTTTTAGAGTTGTGGACTGTATTTTGTCTATATTCACTGTTTCACTTTTAATTTGTTACACCGAAAGGACCATGAAGAAACGGGTTTAGGGGCAAGGGACTAGTTCTTATAACGGCATTTATTTATGTATATAAAAAAACACCAATTTCCAAAACGTTATAATCTATTTTATTGAACGACAGTAAATTATTTTTTTTTTTATATTTGAGAGTAATTTCACAAGGGTAAGTCACAAAGGTAAATATTTTATATAAATTATAAACTTAAGGTAAGTATTATTTTCACTTTAATACCCTGAATATTTTTCTTTTTATATTTGGGTTTAACCCTTACGGTGACTCCAATTTTGATGTGAACGCTCGGCTGTTGCTTTACGAATGACCTTTCTGTATATTGTGGTTGAAGTTGGCTGTGGTTTGGGGGCATTAATAATTGGCTTCAGGGCTGGGTATTTTGTTGTTCATTGAAATGAACACCTGTATGTCAAACTTTTCTATTTTCTTCAATATTTTCTAAAATATTAATTTTACCAAAAAACTTTCTAAGTGTGTATCTGCTATGTAAAACTTACCACCATTGCATTTATATTATAATATCCTTTACGGTTGTAATATAGACGCTTCAGATTATAGCCCGGAAATTTTATTCTTATATGCGTGCCATCAACGCATCCGATGATTCCAGGAAAGCCCGTAGAAATAAAAAACACTTGTTTAATGATTATTTCATTTTCTGGGTTAGGCATTTTAATCCACTGCCCACATACGTACTCCTCAAAAAAATTGAGACATTCTGCAATGATTCCGCAGACAGTAGCTTTGCATGTGGATGAGAGGACTTCATTTCCTACGCTTTGCTGATAGCTCCCAGTAGCTAAAAAGCGTAAAAATGTCGCTAACCTTATATATCCACGTATATAAGTGCTTCTAAACGACGAGGAACTATTTGCCTCGAATTTCTCCAAGAGAGCACGAAAAATTCTTTTGAAACTCGAAAATTCGCAATAAAACTAATTCCAAAGAAGATTTTGGTAAGAAATTAATTTACATACATATTTTCATAATTGTACAAATGTTTAATGTGTACACTTACTGACTCGTAGGCTGTTCCAGGACATTATACTTATCACGTAGTTCTCTTCGAAACAGTACACTTTCCTCATCTTCCTCCTCAGTATCCAAGAAATGTACGGCGACCGTCAACATATCCATTGTTGTTTTGTTTTTGTTTTTTTTTTTTTTCTTTATAACACACTTAGCTTTTTTGTTTGCTTTTTTAATCACTATTTTTTTTTTTTTTTAATAAAACTATGGCAGACACAACAATTTATTTTTTTGTTTTTAAACTGGTATGTTATTATTATTTTCCTTTTTACAACATGACGTTTGTATACAGCTGATCACTCTTAAGAACAGTTGTATTTGTTCTCATACAAAAAGTAGTATTTTTGGGACTTTTAGAGGAAATCGCTATAAATTCTGTAAATAGATGAATTGGCACTACTTTGAATTGTTAATACGTAAGATACAAAAATTGACGTACGCAAGTGCATAAGAACGAAAGTGAGTGATATCCATGAACGCAATTTTATTCGAATTCTAGTGACTTCTTTTCTTTCGCTTTAGTTTTCTTTCGAGATTGTTAAACAGGCTATTAATGTATGTATTTCAATGTTGTCTACATGCTTAGAAAACTATATATATGTGAAAAAATTTTTCACGTTATAGAGCTTTCTGTGTTTGTTCACGTTACTGAGTAGGCAACGTAAAAAAAGTCTTGTTCACGTTAGGCGGTGTTTACGCGAGTGGACTGTATTTTTATTTTGTTATTTTTAAGACACACTGTAAAAGTATTTCTTATATTTTATACACTAATATCAGTATAATTTCATTTGACCATGAACTTGGCATAATTTAATTTACTTTGCATACAATGCGACTAAGCATTTTTGTTATTATTATTATTTTAAATACATTGTAATATGATCATATTTTTTCTTACCGGCACACTTTTTGAGTTTAAGTTCTTTCTGTTGACAACAACACATTTTGTTTAGTACATTAACTGTATATTCAATTGATTGAATGAAATTATGCTGAATAGCCGTAAATTTAGTATATAAGCTTTAAAAATTATTGAATAAAAAAACAGAATCATTCTAAAGGTAAAAAGATATAGACCTTTTAAAAAATCGGTATTTTTTTATGCTGGAAAGAATCGGCAGCAGTGCTTAGCAAGTACTGAATCAACACTTAAATCGGCATTTTGATGCTGGAAAGAATCGGTAGCAGTGCTAAGAGAATACTGAACTAAACACTAATATTAATTTAAAGGTCCAGGTTTACGAAATGGCGATCCCGCCAAATTTTTAAAATTTTGTATTTTTAAATATTTGTACCGATCCAATGACAACTAAAGAAGAGATCGACAACATTTTTAAAAAATGGGAACAACTCCTAACAGAGGTGTACATTCCAGAAACAACTACCACTTCAGAAGTACTACCAAAATATACACCAACTCCAACTAATGCAGGACCGAAACCAATCACGATAGAACAGTATCACACAAGGCAACAAGAATACAGGGGTAAGATCCAAGAAAACAGGAGCAAATTAACTCAACCAAAGAAAAGTGACGGAAAAAAGAGGAAATTCCAAGCGGCCTGTAGAGATTTACAGAGGATAATATATACAAACCAGGAAAAACAAATAAAGATTTTAATAGAGAAATTAATAGCACTAAAGAAAGAGGGTTGGAAATAATATTCATCTAAAATTAGACAAACAAAAGAAAACGCCTTCCGCAATTATAAAAAAAAATTTCTCATGTCTTCTTTACCAGCAAAAACAAAACAAAAAGGAATGAAATTGAAATTATAATTAGCAAAGCTTTTATCAAAATATTAAAATAAACTCAAAAAAATTTATATATTAAACATAATGGGTAAAACAGAGTCGAAATTAGAAAAGCTTAACGCTAACGTTGTTAACAATGTAGAAATAGTAGACCATACCCAAGAAATAAATTCCCTATGGTTACTATTATTGATTCTTATCATACTCAGCACTATTAATTTGCTAATAATAAATGTATCAATTAAATAGGAAATCATTAAAGAAAAAATATTCAAGCAGAGCTGACAACCTGGATAAAATATAAAATTTTTTTAAACAAACAAAACCATTTCAAGAATGTAAAGGAAAACAATAAATTATAATTATGGAAATATGAACAAGACAAAACAAATTTTTATTAAACATAAACACACTTATAAATTAAAGACACCCCATCCAAAATTAATGGATTGGAATACTATAATTCAGAAGCTTAGATTAATACGAGAAAATTTTGATAAATCTTATAAGTGTCTAAACACAGATAGACCAACCAGGGAAGATACTATAGACAAACATATACAAAATCTGTTGCATTATTTCGAGGAAATTAGAGTAGTATTAAACGTTCATTATAACCGCCTAACAGTCGCTCATAAAAGCGCGGCTGAAGCATTTCTTTTAGACGTTAGGGAAAAATTATTTAGAGTCACAACAAGAAAAGATATAGAAATAGACATCCCAAATTCCTTGCATGAAAAAACATATTATAAAAAGAAATTACTAGTAATGCCAGAAAATTCAACCTCAACAGAAACCTCAAATACTACACAAGCAAAAATGAACATCACAGAACTAGCTTCAATTTTAAAATTAATCCCTATAAACACGGGCAGAAAAGAGGAACTCAATCAGTTCATTGCAAACCTAGAATTGATACAAGAAACTCTAGAGGAAGCAAAGAAAACTAGTTTCTTCCAATTTGTTTTACGAACAAGGTTAGACCAGAAAGTACAAAACAGGATAAGACAAAACACAATACCAACAGATTTAGGACAATTAATTACAGAATTAAAGAAATGCTACAAATCAAGAGAAACACCAAACAATATATTAAATAGACTAAATAACATAAAGCAACAAGGTGACATCAGAAAATTCGCAGATAAAATCAATAGTTCAATATCAGAATTAAATGAACTTCAAATTTCTGGTATAGGCGAAAACAGCAGAGAAACAGTAATAAAATCAAACAATATCATTGCGTTTAATTCCTTCAAAAACGGCCTAACCGACAGAGATATTATTAAAACTATAGATTCCGGTAGGGTAAAATCCTTTTCAGAGGCAGTAGAAATTGCAGAGGAAGCCGACTGCACTAAAACTCAAACAAACGCCATGAACCAGAAAACCAGACAGAGAAACAATAACTACGGAAATAACTATAGGTCTTACAACAATTACGACAAAAAAACTTAAGAACTAACCACAATCAAAGATACGCCAATAACAACAACAATTGGAATAGAAATCAAACTATCAACCAAGGAAACTCCTTAGACCCGGAGAACATTCATCATGTTTCTCCGGAACACCGCAATTAAATAATAATAAAAGAATATACAATACCACACCATCCTATCAAAATTATATAAAATTGAGACCGAGAATTAACATTTTTGATTGACACAGAAGCTGTCTCCCTTTGCAAAGAAAAAGTTCTCCAAAATTATACTGAAGACTCAAATGACTATTGCAACCTAAGTGGAATTTCTAAAGAAGAAATAAAAACAATAGGATCTACTATAATAACAATAGATATAAACAATGAGAACATATATCAGAAAATTCAACTTTTTCATAATAACTTCCCAATAAAAACAGACGGAATACTTGGTATGGATTTTTTTAATGCATACAATTGCAACATCGATTATGATAAATATATCTAATCCTTTGTACATAAAAATAAAATATTCAATATACCAATTCAAGGTAGCTCATTATGTGTAATCCACTTGAAAATACCCGCAGGAACAGAGACAATACTACCTTTTAACGTGAATCTGAATGAAGATACAGTAATTTTAAATAGAGAAATAGCTAAAGGAGTGTACTTAGCAAATGCCATTGTTCCAAAAAAAGGAAATAAACACATAAAAATTCTAAACACAACGGAAAAGGATGTAATTATGGAAAACCTAAGGATTCAAACTGTATCATTGAATAAGTATGAAGTATTGCAAATGAATCAAAACAAAAAGCAAAATACAGAACGTTTGAAGAAGATTTTAGAAAATTATTCATGGGACAACATAAATAACAATGTTAAGAGTGATATAGTTTCAATAATTAAAAGTTTTCAATATGTTTTTCATTTGGAAGATGACGAATTAACTGCAAACAATTTTTATACACAAAAAATTTCACTGCAAAACAGCAACCCAGTATATATAAAAAAACTATCGTCTCCCCCATACTGACGAAATAAATTCAAAAGTCCAAGACATGCTTAAAGGAAAGATAATAGAACCATACACAAGTCCTTATAATTCACCTCTCCTTTTAGTTCCAAAAAAGGACATACAGATATATCAAAATGGAGATTGGTAGTAGACTTTCGAAAACTCAACGAAAAAAATTATTAACGGCAAATTTCCGTTAACAAGACTAGATGACATTCTGGACAAATTAGGCCGGGCCAATTACTTTTCAACACTCGACATGACTAACTTCTTCCACCAAATCAAACTAGATAACAATTCTAGCCCTTGCACGGCATTTTCGACACCAACGGGTCACTATCAATTTACAAGATTTCCATTCGGACTGAAGATATCATCTAACAGCTTTCAACGTATGCTCACTATAGCGTTATCAGGTTTAGAATCAGAAGCATTCTTGTATTTAGGTGATATAATTGTTTTCGGTCATAATAAAAATCTTGTAAAAGTGTTAAGTAGATCAGAGAAATACAACCTAAAACTGAATGCACAGAAATGTTTTCTACAACATGAAGTTACGTACCTCGGACACTTAATCACTTCAGAAGGCGTTAAGTCAGATCCTCAAAAGTTTGAAGCCATTAAAAATTACAAAATACCACAAAACAAAGGCGACGTACGACGTTTCATAGCATTTTGCAACTATTACAGAAGATTTATTAAAAACTTCGCTAATATAGCAATGTGTCTCAATGTACTTTTAAAAAAAATACAAAATTCAATTGGACTCAAGACTGCCAAACCGCCTTTGAAACACTAAAAAATAAATTAATAACTCCACCAATACTTCAGTATCCAAATTTTGAAAAACCTTTTATACTGACTACAGACGCATCAAACCACGGTCTTGGCGCAGTTTTATCACAGAATATAATGGGAGAAGACTGACCGATATCCTATGCAAGCCGATCTTTGAACAAACATGAAAAGAATAAATCTGTCATTGAAAAGGAATTATTAGGCGTTCACTGGGGCATACAATTTTTTAGACCATATCTTTTCGGACAAAGATTCACTGTTGTAACAGACCATAGACCACTAGTTGCCCTATTTTCACATAAAAACCCAACCTCAAAATTGACTCGAATAAGACTAGAACTATCAGACTATGATTGCAACATAATATACAAAAAGGGAGGTAATAATACAAATGCAGATGCATTATCACGATTAGAAATTGACTCGGACATTTTAAAAAACATGGTGCCAATTAATATTGACGAAAAAGAAACGAAAACTCTGGCAATAACGCGTAGCATGCTAAATAAGAATAAAATAATTGATAAAAATAAAGAGAACGTTCAAAATAATGAAAAGGACGGCATATCTCAACAGAAGCCTGTACAACTTCATATGTGGGAATGCACATCGATAAATGATATAAATAAGCTTCAAAAAATAGAATTTATATATATAAAAAAGCTGCAGCAAGAAAAATAAATAAATGAAAAAATTACGCGTATAGTATGTAATAAAAGCGAAAATCCTATGTTTTCAGAAACATTATTGGAGAAACTTTTATTAAAATTAAAAAAAATTAAAATTTAAAACATATGTACTATATGATAATGATGAAATTTTCAAATATATAACGGCCGATAAATTAAAAGAAAAATATAATAAACTGCAGAATAATGATATTAATATAATTATATACAAAATACCAAAAAGATTAATTGACAATATAAAACAATATAGATTGATTGAAGAATTTCATGAATTATCACATAAAGGACCCTTCGGAATCAGAAAAATACTAGCCAAACTAAAGTTAGAACTTGTTCTTCTTGCCAGAAGAAAAAACAGACTAAACATACAAAAGAACCTCTGACTATAACAGATACACCATCAAAAAGTTTCGACACCGTTGTAGTCGACACAGTTGGTCCTTTACGACCATCTAAAAACTTTCGATATATACTAACTGCTCAATATGAACTAACAAAGTACGTAGTTGCTTGTCCTATAGAATCCAAAGATGCGAAATCAGTTGCCAAAACTTTAGTAGAACATATCATCCTGAAGTATGGTTTATTCAATATTTTAAAGACAGACAAAGGCACAGAATTTAACAACGAACTAATGAAAGAGATTTGCGCATTATTAAAAATAGAAAAAAAAAATGTTCTACTCTTTACCATCATGAAACTGTAGGAACAGTAAAACGAAACCATCGTGTATTAAACGAATATCTCTTAAATTTTGTAGAAGACGAAAACTGGCACGAATGGATACAATACTTTACGTTTGCTTTTAACACAACACCAAATGTCGACACTGACTTTTCACCATTTGAACTAATTTTTGGAAAACTTCCATGACTACCAAACGACGAATTGACAGAACCACAAAACACATACAATCTTGACAACTACGCAAATGAATTAAAAGCTAGACTACGTCATTCACTACAAAAAGCACGTGAGTTAATTCTAGCAGTAAAAGAAAAACGAAAGTTAGAATCAAAAAAGAAACAAAATAGCATAGATATTAAAATATTAGATTTAGTTTTAGTTAAAGTAGAAAATAAAAGAAAATCAAAATCCATATAAGGTAATAGATATAAATGACTTAAATATAGTAATAGAAAAAGAAAAATCAAAATTAAAAACTTTACATAAAAACATATTAAAAAAAAATATATTAAGTAAAAATGTACAAATCTAAATGGGTGAGGGTGTAGTGTGTATACATTATAAACACAATTATTATTTTTATTTTGTTATTTTTAAGACACACTGTAAAAGTATTTCTTATATTTTATACACTAATATCAGTATAATTTCATTTGACCATGAACTTGGCATAATTTAATTTACTTTGCATACTTTGCATCATATTTTTTATTACCGCCACACTTTTTAAGTTTAAGTACTTTCTGTTGACAACAAGAAATTTTGTTTAGTACATTAACTCTATGTTCAATCGATGTGAAAATTGATTGAATGAAATTATGCTGAATAGACATAAATTTAGTATATATAAAAATTATTGAATAAAAAACAGAATAATTCTAAAGGTAAAAAGATATAGACCTTTTAAAAAATCGGCATTTTCTTATGCTGGAAAGAATCGGCAGCGGTGCTTAGCAAGTACTGAATCAACACTTAAATCTGCATTTTGATGCTGGAAAGAATCGGCAGCAGTGCTAAGAGAATACTGAACTAAACACTAACACTAATTTCAATATCCAGGTTTACGAAACACCAAGCACAACCGAAGTTCTTTCTTCCAAACCGTAGCCGAACCCGTAGCATTTATTTCATCGGATTGCATTTTGTTAGCAAAACCCTGTAGTTATCCGAACGAGAGCCGAGGCATCAAATCGGATTGTACTTTGTGGACGAAACTCATAGCCGATCGGGAGCCGATGCATTTATCCCGCTGGATTGTATTTAGTATTCAGCTTTCGTTTCCTATTAATTGCCAGTTAACCGGCTGAGAGCCGAAAAATTTATCTCAGCTGATTGCATTACTAGTTAGTTTATCGAAAATATTTGATAACCCAGTTAGTCATATAATCGTACACTCCCGATTAAGAGCAGAAGTATTTTTCTCGTGGGATTTTGTTTAAAATCTGTCAGCTTTGTAACTGAGTTAACTCCCAGCTCTGTGGTAAAAATCAAAGGAAACAGACCTTTGAAAAAACTGGACAGACTGAGTATACCCCGGCTGGAAACGAGTCTAGCGGAAAAACTGCGACCGTAATCAACAATGGAAGCGGAATCAAAGAGCAATCGAACTTAGAAAATTGGACCACACCAACCGATTTATGATGGCTTAAAGAAATCCGATTTTAGCACCCTAGATTAGCTGATGGAATTCACAGATGAGTACGAACTACTTTGACTCGAAGAAGCTAAGCAAACCAGACCACAACCGAGTCATTATATGGGGAATCCCTATGAATCTTTTCTTACCTGCTAGAGATTTAAACAACGGGGACATTATAGAAATGAATGCACGAACCCTCGATTTCGATCCCGCTGTGGAAGAGATAACATACTATTTCATGACTGTACTTGTGAATCGAATAAGGAGGAAAAAACGGCGGTCGATATTACATAAATGTAGTGGTGAATAACTTACAAATCCGAGAGCTATTAGATACTCGAGCCATTTTGACTTACATAGGTTAGAGCATCAGAGAGCATTTGGAAAATTGTCGCATTCGGCCCCGCAACTAGCCCAGGTTAGATTAAAAAGGGTGGTCTTCACGTCTCCACCCAGAGACCACCCGGTCCCTTTATATCTCCTGGTAAAGAGGAGATATAAGGCACAACACATATCTGCACAGTTTCTAGACGGCACGTGAATCGAGGGTATAAATGTATATCCCATTAATGTGACATTTAACGTACTATCAACTCACATGCTGACGTCAACCTTAAACAACTTAGCAGAAACACTAATCCTTGGCATGGATTTTCTACGACGAAGGTAGGTAGGACTAACTATTGATGACCTTCAGTTAAATATTTCGTAGCCACCAAACAATCGGAATTTCTTACTTTCATATCAGAAAATTTGGCGGTAAATTGACGTAAATTGAAATTTGTAAGACAATTAATTTAGGCAAGGAACACATAAATCAATTATTGCGAAATATATAAGGATCATATGTCCAGGATGAAAAGAAGACCTGCTGTAAGAGAAATTAAAAAAGAAGTAACTGTTAGCCATATAAACAAAACCGTTAGAGACTCTCAGCATTACTTCTTCTGGTCTGGTATGGTTCGTGATAACCGAAAATGTACCCGAACATATACAAGTTACCACAAACATAAAGGAATAACAAAACATAAACACATGGCGAAGAAAAGATCACACCCGTACAATTTGACACCGTTCCGGAAAGGGCTCGTGAGAGTTCAGGAACCGTGTCAGGGGTCGCATTGAAGTCCAAGAATAATGACAATGATAGCAGCCGACCAAATAAACCTATCACATCTTCGGAACGATCGGTTGAAACTGGGAAGCTGTCTATCATCGCCAAACAGGGGGCTGATCGGAAACCATCCGGTAACTCTGTTGAATCATTCACTAAAGGATCCAGGCCTGGAGACGACCAATCCTCTACAAGCAAGAAAGGTGCGGCAAACAACACTCCCAGCTCTCTTAAAGGTCTTCAAAAGAAGATGATAAAGAATGCTGGAAGTGGGGCTGGTCATAAGCCATCTGACTCTCGTAGGGATCACCGTAAGGAGGTCGTTAAGAGAGCTAGGTCTGGCGATGACCAACCAGTCCCTACCGCCAAGAAGGCGAGTCACACACCGACTGGATCTCTTAAGGGCCCCAAAAGGAAGTCATTAAGAGAGTTAGATCTGGTGACGACAAGCTTTCTACCTCGAAAAAGGCGAAGGAGTCGATGAAGCCGGCATATCTTCAGGCGGCTGTCATAGACCATGCTGACCCAGATGGGAGGATTTGCACGGATCTATGGAAGACGATTGAAGATAAACTCATCGACGAGATCGCCTTAATGAAAGGAAGGCCGGATGAAGTGTCCTTCAAAGGCGCAAACTGTTCAAGGGGAGTCAAAAAAACTGTCAATTGTGGCAATGAGAAATCGCTTGAATTTCTCAAGGCCACGATTGCCAAGTGTGGCGACCTTTGTCCAGAGGTGAAACTGGATGTGATACTCGCATCTCAGTTGCCCCTGCGGCCGGTAGTGACAGTGTGGATTCCACCACCCATAAAACTGGTGGAAACTATACTGACAGTATTGGTCAACCAGAACGAGGATCTGGATACAAGTCAGTGGAAATTGTTAACTTCTCTGACTTGTAAAGATAACCTCGGAAGGGACTTCAGGTTTACTCTAGACCAGAAGTCTCTCAGGAAATTGGAATCTAGGGGGAATTGCTAATTTCGGTCAGGGCACTATCAGGTTCCTGTATCTGAAATCTGACAGTACTAACAAGGCTACAAGTGGTGCAAATTAACTTGCATCACTGTGAAGCAGCCTCAATCGAATTAGCAATGAACCTTATTGACTCCAAAGTAGATGTGGCCTTAATCCAAGAACCCTGGATCAACAACACCATGCTATGTGGATTAAGGTTCAAAGGGTATACACTTTTTGTACCATCCACTGAGGATAAAGTAAGAACGTGAATACTGGCTAGGAATGAGTTGAATTTTATAAATTTCATTCTTTCAGCAATGGAGACCTAACGGTCGTGAAAAGAGAGGATAGGGACGGGAGGAAACCCGCACTCGCCTGTGTTTATATTCCCTAAGATGAGGCCAACAAACCGGGCGATATGGTGTGCAAACTAACGGAGTATGCAAAGAGAAGAGGCGTATATTTGGTACTCTGTTGCGATGCTAACGCACATCACTGCCAGTGGGGCAGCGCTGATATTAATGAGAGAGGTGAGTCAGCGAGCGATTACGTTACGAACTGGAGGGTAGATAGTGAATGTTCCTTCTCGGAACATAACAGGATATCCTTTAGTTTAAATTTCGTGAGGCCAAAGGAAGAACCATATACGAACTCCAGGAGAACCGACTGGAACTCCTTTAGGGCCATTTTGGATAGGAAACTAAACGCCGCTCCAGGATGGCAATTTTCATCAGAGGGAGTCGAGAGTTTAGTGGAGGATTTCACAGGGAAAGTTAGGAACAGTTATGAATTAACTTGTCCGGTAATATTTCCGGGAAAGAGGGAACAGCCTAATCGGTGGACCAAGAAACTTAGGAACCAAAGGTTAACCGTCAGGAAACTGTTCAACAGGTCGAAACTGACACGTAAGTGTGAGGATTGGAACAGCTGCAGGTAAAGTTTTAATAGGTATAAGGCAGACATTAAGAGGGCAAAGAGGGACTCATGGAGGAACTACTGTGAGTCCATCGAATCTGTTAATGAGTTATACAGATTCAGGCGAATTTTATCCAAGGATCATAGTGCTTCTGGATATATTCAGCGCGGATAACTCATGGGCGGAGTCTTGTTCTGAATCTCTGAGTTTACTTATGGAAACTCATTTTCCAGGCTGTAGGAACTTGGAGGCAGATGCACAGGCAGGACGAATCTTTGGATTCTCAGAATGTGTATCTGATAGGGAACTTAGTGAAGTAGTCGGTGACATAGTCTCGATGGATAAAGTAGCATGGGCGGTGAACACCTTTGAACCTTACAAGTCACCTGGTCCAGACGGTGTTTTTCATTCTTTTGAAGACATTAGAGAAATTGATCGATCTTTATCTGAGGACGACAATTGACAACCATATCATCAGTGGGGCTCAGCACGCTTATCTGAAGAGTAAATCTGTTGAGAGTACGCTACATGATATGGTGAGTTACAATGAACACGGCCTACAGTATAAGAGTATACGTTGACAGTGTTCCTTGATATAAAAGTAGCTTTTAATAACATTAAGATTGAGGCTATTAGAGAATCAGTAGAATCACTATGCGTTCAAAACTTCCTAATCGAATGGGTTTCTTTGATGCTGAATAGCCGAATTATTAATTCAAACTTGGGGGATACATGCATAAGGAAGACAGTAACTAGAGGGACCCCGCAAGGAGGAGTTCTCTCGCCCTTGCTATGGCTCTTAGCCGTCAATGTCAATCTGAGCCCATTAATGCAAGAGGACGGAAAATTGTTGCTTATGCTGATGACGTAGTTATACTGATCACAGGGCAATTTCTTTCCACGATCAGCGACGTCATGCAGTCTGAACTTAACGAACTGTCCTCATGAGCTACTAGTAAGGGTTTAGGGGTCAACTCGGGGAAAACGAAGCTAGTTCTTTTCACCAGAAGGTACAGATTGAACAGTTTAGGCTACCGGTACTAGGGGGAACTGAACTAAGACTAGCAAAGGAAGCAAAATATCTTGGAGTGTTTCTTGATATCTTGGAAGAGGAATACCCAGGAAAGGCTTAAAAGAGATCTCAACGCCTACTACACATGCGGGAACTCCATAGGTAAGATTTGGGACCTCAAACCGGTGATAGTAAATTGGATTTACACCTCGGTGGTGAGACCAATTCTGACGTATGGATGTCTTGTATGGTGGGAGGCAATGAGAATAGGAAGTCGTAGGAATCTTCTGTCTAAAGCCCAGAGATGTGCTTCGATTGGCATAACAGGTGCCATAAAAAGCACACCTCAGGCGGCACTTGACGTCATTCTGCATCTCCTACCCATTGAGGAGTTCGTGATGGGAATGGCTGCAAGGAGCCTGCTTAGACTTAGTGAACTAAGACTTACAGGATCAATCAGAATAGGACATTCCAAACTTTTAAACGAGGTTAATCTCGGTGGACCTGGCCTGACTCCCTCTGGATCCACGGACTATATGTGCGTGGAGGTTGATTTGAAAATCCTATACTGATTATCTCGAGTAGAGAGCAATGATCAGATAGGGAGAAACTATTCAGTGGAGTATCGGTATTCACTGATGGATCCAAAATGGACACAAGCACTGGTGCAGGTGTGTATGTGGTGGAGGAGAACATCAGGGAAACGTATAAACTCTCGGATAGTTGCAGTGTGTTCCAGGCGGAAATTCTGGGTATTCTTAGAGTCAAGGAATTGATAGCAGTGAACATTGAAGAGAATACAGAGGTATCTCTGTGAGTAGATAGCCAAGCGCTAAAGGCCTTGAAAGGACATTTCGTCAAGTCTAGGTTAGTTAGCCATTGTAAGAGGGCTCTGAGGATATTGATCAGAAATTATCATATTAGAATCTGCTGGGTATCGGGTCATTGCGAGGTAACTGGGAATGAGGTAGCTGATGAATTAGCTAGGAACGGCTCAGCTTTGGATGGGGCTGTAAGTGAAAGTGGTGTGAGATCACCTCTAGGTTTTTACTTCAGGTTAATTAGAGAGTGGATTCGGAATAGAATTATCAAGGGATAGAACCAATCATGCATGGAATTGTAGAACGGGACTGCAGATTATCAAGGGTCCTATGGCCTAAACTTGATATAGCAGATACAAATCTCCTTCTAGGCATGAAAAGGGAAAACCTGAAGATAGGTATTCCCCCATATTGTCCCATAGGGGGAATGACAGGGAATTGGGATATAGGTTCCTCCGGTCTTTGCAGGATGTGCGAACATAATGCGGAGCTAGAGACGGTAAAACATATTATATGTCACTGTCCATGTCTACAACTAAGTAGGCAAAAATGGTTAGGCAGTAGATTCGTTGACGAATTAGAATAGGCTGGCTAAGAAGGGGTCGTTGGCTTAGAGCGAACGATATAAGGCGGTAGCACTTTTCCTTTCCAGGTCTTTTCTATTCTTTTCTATAATTTTCTTGGTCTCAGACTTTTCTATTATTTTCCTTTCCTGGTCTTTTCTATAAATTCCTCTATAAATTCTCTCTATATATTCTACGAAGGGACTCACAATGGACCTCTGGATCTCCGAGTGGATGCACAGGTACTCTTGTGAGTACTGTGCAACACTTCTTTACCTACCTACCTAAAATATATTACAAATATTTCTACCATGGCAAAATGAAACAGGTGTACAGTGCTATAAAAACAACAATGCGGCGAATTCATTAATTTTTTTTTGCAAGTAGTTTGTCACTACAGCGGGTAAACAAAAAATAATCTTATATGAAGTTTTACTGCTCTAAGTACTAAAAAAAAAAATTAATCAGCTGACTAAGTGAGTAAGAAAATTAATGAAATATGTTAACAATAACGAAGCTTCATTTTATTTATTTTTACGTAGAATCATTCATTTTTCAAAATATAGCCTTTCAACTAATCGTCATATTTCTCAATTTCATCCCTTTGTGCGTCGAGTCTATGCTAAACAAATTTGCACCAAGTCAAACATTTCTGTGGCAAAAAGGAAAACTACATAATTGATTTTTATTACTTTTCAGGATATCGTTTTATAGGTTTAAAATGAAATTAAACGTCGAACGTATTCAATTTTGAATTATCTAACGTGCAAATATATCAGGAATTTGTTCGAAAAATAATTTGGTATAATTTTCAAACCGACATGTATATTGACTATCGTAAATTATAGCAAAACAGTAATGGTGTTGTTTTTCCCTTTACAAAATGAATATTTTGTTTCAATTATCTCAAGTTGTAAATTTTTCCAAAATGGAATATTAAATATGTTACATGCGGACAACTATCTTTTAGAAGAACTGACAGTTTTTTGTACAAATTTACACAATATGTAATGAAATACAACAATTCTAAAAATTAAGAAAACGGATAACAACATAAGTTATGTAGGCGCAAAAATTGTTTATCAAAGCAAACGTCAAGATCAGGGAAAATCTGTACAAGATGACCCCAGTTCAACAGCTAATTACAGTTGCTGGTTATTACATTTGTCGAATTTCATATGTAAAAAACATTAATGAATTTGCTTTATTGTTGTTGCTGGTTATTACATTTGTCGAATTTCATATGTAAAAAACATTAATGAATTTGCTTTATTGTTGTTTTTGTGTTTTCGCTTTGATTTTATCGATTGGCTTGATAACATAGTGTCTACATTAGAGATTTTTTATCAAGACAAACGTCAAACTTAACGCGAATTTGTGGAAGGTGGCAACAGTTGCACAAAAACAACAATATGGCGTATTCATTATTGTTTTTTATATATGCAGTTTCATAGCTGTAACAACCAAAATAATAATCAACTGTTTAACTAAGGTAACCTTGTATATATTCTCACTGATTTTGACGTTTGTTTTGATATAAATTTTCCTAATGTAGACACTAGGTAACAATTTGTCTAGCATAGACACGACCATTGTTATAATACCATGGTTTACACTAGAGAAATTTTTATCGAAACAAACCTCAAATTTTTATCACGACAATTTTTGCCTGAATAGCAGATAGTTTTTTATATCTATCAATTATAACAAACTATGTAAAAAGTACCAACAAAATCACAATGTCCTCTTTTCTAAAGCGACATCAAGACAAATTTATCAGTGCTTGAACGTTGAAAATTTTGTTTTAACATTGCAATAATACTAACAAATTCTGTCTATATTTGGCAAATTTTTATCGCGATAAAAATTTGATCTTTGTTTTGATAAAAATTTGGCCAAAGTAGACTAAATTTGTTAGTATATTACAGCGTTAAAACAAAATTGTCAGCGTTCGAGCACTGACAAGTTTTTTTTTATTATTATTGACTTTATTGAAACCTCTATAAAATAATTACATTGTTATGAGAATTTACTTAAAAGTATTACAACAATTAAAATCTAAATAATTAAATAAGGAAACTACTAATATCACAGTGTTAAGGAAAAGTTGTCAAAAAAAAACCTTGTACATACTTAAGCGTTATAAGAAATTTTAAAAACAACCCTCAATTATAACTCTTTAAGTAAAAAAGAGTCTTAGTGATTGTTTAACAAATTTCTTATTAATTCATATGTAGACGTTCTGCATTTTCCATTAAATGACAGTCAGTTCCCTTGCAAATGAATTAAACATTTTATGGCTAAAGTTTCTATGCAGTAGATCAGTAGAATATCTGGGGTGTAGGTTATGAATTATTTTCAGATTTTTATTTTGAATTATCTGTAATTTTCTTGTGTAAGTTTTAGCAGCTTTATTAAACCAGACTTGGCATCCGTAGGTCATAATTGGTCTAATACACATTTTGTATATAAGGATCATGTTTTTTAAATTAAGTTTAGATCTTCTATTAAGTAAGGGGTAAAGTGGACGGCTGCATTTGATTGCTTTATCACAAATATACTGTATGTGTTGTTCAAATTATAGTTTTTTCTAAGATAATATCTAGATATTTGATACTATCCCCTAGAATATAAATGTTTTGTAGGAATACGTTTCTGTGTTCTATTATATGGAAATATAATAGCTTGTGTTTTACTAACATTAACTTTTATCTTCCATTTATCAAAGTATTTATTGGTAGATTTTAAACAACCTTCCATTTTTTTGATTATTGCGTTTGACACCTTACCGCAGCAAATAAAAGCACTGTCGTCAGCGTAAAAACTACTTCTTGATTCTTGCGAATAGTAAAATCGGAAATATATATTGAATAAAGAGTAGGTGATAATACCGATCCTTGCAGCAGACCCGCAGGGATTTGTCTATCACTAGATAGCGTGTTATCTATAAATACAGCAAATGAGCGCTGATCTAAAAAACTCTTTATTATCTTTTGCAAGTACGTTGGATAATTGAAGGAATTTAGTTTAAAAACCAGGCCTTCATGCTATATTGAATCGAAGGCTTTTTCAATGTCAAGAAAAATAACTCCAGTGCTCTTACGATTTCTTTTGTTTGTTTCAATAAAATTAACGACTCTTTTTGGTTGATGTACTGTGGAGTGCTCCTTGCGGAATCCAAACTGTTGAAGGTTAATAATATTATTTTGGTTGGAAAAATCTAAAATTCTCTTATTAATTATTTTTTCAAATACTTTATCCAATAGGCTTAGGACGCTGATTGGTCTATAGCTAAACGGTAATTTAGGATCCTTTCCTGGCTTAGAAATTGGGATAACTTTTGATTTCTTAAAAATCGTTGGAAAATAGCCTTCTATTAAACAAGAGTTGAAAAGTTTACATAGAGTTTCAAAAAAGCAATCGGGCATCTTTTTAAGGATAATGCTATTAATGCCATCTAAACCGGGGGCTTTCTTATTTTTCAATAAAAGTACAAATGATTTAACTTCATCTAAATTGGTAAGTTATACGTTAGATCTGTCAAGAATTGTGTCGTTAAGATAATGAAAAAATCTTGAGACGGCTGTGTCCATAGGTGAATAATTATTTAAAGTAATGGTGTGTGAATTACCAAATACATCTGCTATTGAATTAGCTTTTTCATCGCCAGTTTTTAAAACTTCACCGTTTACATGAAGATCAGTAAAAGGCACTTTGTTTCCTTTAAGTGCTTTTTTTTACTTTCCAAAACTTTTTAGAGCCCGAGGGCAAATTCGAAATAAATTTTGACCAGGATTCATTGCTGTCTTTATTAAGGTGAAAATCAATAAGTCAATCAATAGCTTCAAAATGCTTTTCAATTGATTTTTATAATTAAAATCGCTACATCTTTGGAATTTACGATTGTATTTATTTCTCTGACTAATTAACATGTTATTAATTTCAGAGATTTCTCGTTGCCACGAATTTTTATGACCGACAGGTATTTTATTGAACGCTTCTTTAACTATAAATATTAATTTGTTAAAATAAAAATCTAGATTACCTGAATTAGTAACTTGTTGATCAATGTTCTGACACCTAATTTCATTTTCAACCCAGTTTCTGTCTAGTCTGCGCGATAATACAAGGGAACTGAATATGTCATGTTTTGAACCTGGCCATAAATAACACAAGATATAGGTACATTTGGAACATTTGGATGTGTCTCAAGGTTTGAAAAATCGAGACACGAGTTAGATAAAAGAATGTCTACTGTGGACGGTTGAACGGGGTTAATATTTTGTCCAAAGCGAGTGTGTCCATTTGGGTAATAAATGAAGTATCTGGATTGAAGACAATGGCAGTAGAGATCATTACCAGCCGAATTATTTAACATATAATTCCAATGTGTATGTTGGGCATTCAGATTACCGAAAATAAAATAGTCTTTTGAAAACGAAGTTAATTTATCCAAATCAGCTTTAAAATTGGTAGTATGAACTGGATTATACGCTGAAGTGAATATAACTGGCCTTCTATTAATTATAACTTGTACTGAAATACTTTCAGCAGTACTTGTTTTTATTTTTGGTAACAACGTATGCTTAATGTTACCTTTAATTGCAATTAGAACTCCTCCGCCATGAGTAGATCGATCCTCTCTATAAATTTTATAACCACCAAGTTGAAATTTGTGGTACGGTTTCAAAAAAGTCTCATTTAAAAGGAGAATAACGATTTTCCTTTTGTGTACAAAGTATTCCAGCTGGGCAGCTTCTGACTCAGTTGTTATGCCTTGGGCATTTCAATGCATAACGTGAACATTGTGACTACCGGTTGAATTATATGGCATGTTTAAGCATCATATCCAAAACTCGTAGTTGTCGAACTTATTTTGACATCTTTGCAAAGCATCGACAGCATCAAAAAATATTTCCAGAAGTCTTTCATTGGAAATGTCGTCATTATCATTGTTGTCGAAGCTCTTGCCTTTAGCTACTTCAGAATACAAATTACCAAAATCGCGGGAATTTCGTGAGTTATTATGGGGTTCTTGCCCTGGCAATTGAGGAAAATCATGATCGTCTTCTTTAAAATATGTTACGTTAGTTCTTCTGCTGGTCGCCCTAGATTTAGATGTTACTCGATGACGGATTTCTAAATATTCTTGACGACTTGGGCACTTTGGGTCATCAGCTCTATGGTTAACGCTTTTTAAGTTCTTCTTTATGCAGTTGTAGCACTTATAAATTATACTACCATCACTATTACCTTTATTGAGTGAACAAACTGCATACTCATGGTTTCCGGCGCAGGCTGAACACACTACGATACGGTTAAAATTTTTAGCACCATGTCCATACATAGCGCACTTGGAGAATTGTGTGGGACCTTTATTGCCCTTTAGATGTTTTCTCCAATACACAGATATATTACAAAAATATCTTATTTTCATAACCTCTCTTTTTGAAACATGTTGACGATCAAACTCAATGAGATAGAGGGCGTCATCTACACTAGATCTTTTTGTTGCTAGTTCCTTAATGCTTACCGGGTTTATGTTGAGCGA
Source organism: Protocalliphora azurea (assembly GCA_932274085.1). Classification (NCBI taxonomy): domain Eukaryota; kingdom Metazoa; phylum Arthropoda; class Insecta; order Diptera; family Calliphoridae; genus Protocalliphora; species Protocalliphora azurea. The sequence continues at coordinate 57,619,659 of OW026522.1, read as the reverse complement.
GCTTACAAATTCTTCGCCAATTATCGTTGTGTCCAGTTGTGGCAGGCCAAATAAAACCAAAGTTTTTGCATCCCTCAATTCATGCGTATAATACTGGAATTTTTTGTCTTTGAGAACACTCAAAGCTTCATTGTACAGCGATAACGAGTTTGATACAATTTTTATACCAATAGACATCCGTTTCTAGGTATATTTTTCCCCAATTAATCCGATCTTTTCTTTGATAGCAACTGCTTCTTCTTCTTCGTCTTCAGACAGAAGCTGAAACCAGTTGGCACTAGTGCTAGGACCGTCTGTAGTTTTTGGCACCTTTAATTTAGGACTATTGCCCCAATGCTTTCTTCTTTTCTGAGCAAACATTGCCAAACAAAAGAAAGTTAAAGCAAATTTAAATAGTTTTTTTTACCCTTTCTAATTTAAAAATTCAATTAATTTTTCAAGCAAAAATAAGCAGGATGTTTTTATCTTGAGGCAGGGATGCCAGATGTCGCACTGACAAGTTTATCTTGACGATGCTTGAGTAAAGACGCCATTTTGATGTTTGTTGATATTTTTTACATGGTTTATTATGGTGCATGTTTTCCCCTATAATTGATAGAATAAAAATTGCCTGCAAATGTGTCAAAAATTTTTCTAGTATAGACTCGATATTAGGTTTGAGTCGATGTTTACAAGGCGAATTCATAGTACATTGTTCAAATTATGTAGAAACACATTAGTTTTTTACTTGCATTTTGAAAAACACAATATGTAAGTTTAATCAGCACTGTTCAAATATCATTTTATTGTTTTTAGTTTTGTCTGTATTTCGTTTGCCAAAATATTTTCACACATTTTTGTCTTAAATAAAAATTTCACACACAAACATTTTCTAACTCAAAAAATAAAACTTTTAAACAAATAAAATTTATGAGCAAATATAAATTTCATTCATAATTAAAATGTTTTGTTTTTAAAATGTTTGCCAATTTTTACAAATTCGTTTTCCAACACATTTCTATGTACTAAAAATTTCTTTACTGTATGGAAATTTAGTATGTTTTTTGTGTGATGAATAATTGAACAATTCGAACTTTGAAATATATGCAAGAACAAATTAATTTGTTCGTCTTTTGAAAAACCGGTTTGTTTTTCAAAAAACCTCTATACATGAACAAAGCGTAAAGAACACGACTGATTGGATTTCGCCGTAAATTATATAAATCAATTACACAGTTTGTTTATATTTTTTTTGTTTATTTTCTTTTTCTTTACTAGGGTGTCCCAAAAAAAATTTTAAGAAAATTTGTTTTTTGCGGTTTTCTCAATGCAATTATCCGACATTTTTCTTCATATCATGGCGAAATGACAGGTTGCAACAATTCTATAAAAATGACTCTGCGAATTGAATAAATTTTTTTCTACATGGAGTTTGTAAACAAAAATTGTGCTTTATAGAGTTTGGCTTTTCTAAATACTAAAAAAATTATCAGCTGATAAAGTGAGACCACCTGTATGAATATGCCTTGCTTAATATATACTCCCACACAATTTGAATTTATAAGAAAATTATAATTACAACTGAAAAACAGTTTTTCCTTGAGTTGAAAAGTAGCTCTGGGTTAGAAAACAACGCACAGTCAGGCGAGTTTTTTGGCGTTTGGCCTTCGAGAATTTTGCGTCTTGCTCGCACCGGTGCAGAGTATTATAACGTATAACTGCAAACTTATGCGTCGTTTACATTGACCACTTACTTTTACCTGAGTGTTACAGCTTCCTAAAGGAAGGCATAGGCCGTCTGGGACTCCGCTTGGATAGATATACTCACAAAGCTGGCAATATAGACCCAATGTCTCGAATCATCTTTTTATACATCCACTCTGATGGTTTCCTATATGAAGATAAAGAACGCCTGGCACAGCGCTTCGATCGATATCATAACAAAGCTGGCAATATCAACTCAGTGTCTTGCGTCAACTTTTTATACAACCACTCTGGAGGCTTTGCACATTGTGTAAATGAAGGAAGAAGACGAAATAAATTTTACCATGTGTCATTGGGTACCCCATGGTTATGTAAGGCAATGATGTCTTACCAAAAAAATTGTTTTTGTGGTGTTGTATTTTTTATAGATTCGCCTTGCGATGTTTTTTTTGACTTATTTCACCACAAAAAAAAAACCTATGTATCGGTTTGTTTTCTTCACATTGAAGTTTTTTTTTGTCAACAAATGCAAGAAGAAGAGGAATTGTTGAAAAACATTTATTAAATAAAAAATATATTAAAATAAATTTATGTCATAAAATGGTATTTAGTCATTCCTTTTCTAAGTATTTTTCTATATATTATGTTTTGCAGGAAATAAGTTGGATTAATATTAAGAAAGTGCTATCGAATGGGGACCCCGGAGAAATTCACGAAGCACTTGTAGTAATAAAAGACTCTATAATAGGAAGCAACAAGCAAAAGCACCGTCTAATTTCATATGAAATATTACCTATATTAATTAAAATATGTTCAAATGACGATGACATAACAAATAAAATTGAAGCTTTGATAATCATAGGTGAGTAAGTAGCTTTCATGTATTTTAAGAAATTAAGATCAAATATATTCAATTTTTAATTTGTTATTCTACTTCTTTCTGAATGGACGTTGTTGATTTGGTTCGAGGACGTCTAATGTCCAAAAATCGTTTAAGAGATTCTTCTTCATTCTGCAATATTTTCTATACCTGATCAGACAGAAAAATAATGTGGAATCTATTAGAGCTATTCTTCGTGGAAATAGCATTATGAATGCATTCCCGCGCTGAAATTCATGTTCGTTAAAAATATATAGCCTATTATAGCCGTCAAACGTTCCAAACAGTCAAGAAACGCTTTTGCTATACTATCTGTTTCTTATTTTACGTTACTTCCAGAAAGATATGCGGAAGAATTATTTAGCCCTGTAGCTACAAAAAGCCATTACAAATTACGATCGAAAACAATCCCAAGATGTCACGAACAATATAAAATTATTTTGACCCGGCGCATTGCTATGAGTACTGTCTATACAAAAATTATGGAGTCATTCCATTCAAAACAAACCAACTAATTTCCTCACCCCTTCCCCTTCCGAATTTTTTCATATTTGATTAAATCATTATCCTCGTCAAAACTAACAGATAGTTTATAAAAAATAAAAAAGTGTCATATTGTTCATACCCAGACCAAAGCTATGAACATTTGTGTCTTGAATATGACTGATTTTATTCACAAATTTTAGCATATAAAATATTAATTTTCTTACTAGAAAATTTCATAGTGTCTATGCACACTAAGTCAATTTCAAAAGTGTCATAATGTCCATGACAAATAGGTACAACATACTTAAATGATAAAAAATATTGGCTTGAATTATAATCGTAATTTTCTTTCTTTCTTTATATTCCATTATTCTTGAATTGTCCTTCGCATTCCATCAACTATCCAACAAAAACGAAAAAGATAGAATAAAATCACAACTACTAGCAACCTGCACTACTTAAAATTCGGGTCAAAAGCCTATGAATTTAATATTTGTGTATTTTTTTTTATTTATCTTTTATTGAATTATTTTACATCTGCAATATATATTCGTCTAATAAATAGGAGGCAGCTCGGGTCCAAATTGATCCCGTTGTGAAACCCTGAGCGATTAAGTGATACTAATTCACGTGTACATAACAGCGTTCGAATCGAACCAACCCGAAGCAAGTATGAAAGAATTGATCTATTTGATGTCAATATCAGAGTGAGCCCTGTGACCATGGCTACCAGAATTCGTAACCGATGCCTTGGTAGTCCCATGATGAAGTTAGATCGAGATTTACCATAATGGGGTCATATTTGCCTCGATTTTGAGCATGTGGATTCATTTGTCCATCTATCATTTCCAGAATTACTGATATGAAGGACGAAAGCGTTTCATATCTTCATATCGAAGAAGGAAGCCATTTTTGGCTTATAAGATTACCAGGGGTGTTTGAAACAGCCCTAACACAGACCAGCTCCAGGTTTGAATGTCTCTCTATCTCCTTAAGAGGTGTCCGGCATTCATGTACCAGCCTGGATGTCGAAAAGACAACCGAGACAGTTAATAGCGGCTAACTGTCTTACAGATTTGTATATACATTCCGATCATCTTACAGTACATTAACTAGTTCACCGTCCTCTTTATGGCCGAGATCTCTGCTTGGACAATGCTGCAGTGATGTGGCAATTTGAAGTTGTTTTTCCTATAAAAGGGGATATTGACACCCCTTATCTGGGAAATCTCTCTCTGCCAAGAAAGATTGTGGAAATACAATAATCAATATTGCAAGCAATGTCATTAAGGAATCCTAAAACTGTCGCATGGCCGAATCCTATCAGTTTGGCCATAAGATATACCGGTAGCCAGTTCATTAGAACAAATAGGGCTTTCGATGGAGTTGCATGAAGCGCACTTGTTATGAGTAGCGCAGAATTTTATCAAAGATTCCGAAGTAGGTGGATTTCTCCATAGCCTTCCACCATACTATTGCTCCATACATAAGTATATGCTTACTCACCATGTCGATGGAATCTTATATCTCCTACAGAAGAGGACAAGTTTTGTGTTTCCTGGATTTACGCTAAGGTCACTAACTGTTCTCCATGTACTAACTAGACCCAGAGCAGACTGCAGGCGGTGAGACAAAGTATACGTATATTTCTCAGATGCAGTCACCGCAGCATCGTCTGTGTAGGCTACGGTCTTAAACTTCAGTGAATTAATTTCCCTGAGTAATGAGTTTGCGACAATATTCCAAAGAAGTTGATATAAAACTCCACCTTGAGGAGTACCCCTATTCGCTAGAAGTCTTCATATGAGGCTGATGATCGACTGGTGTATGTCCAGTCTTTCCTGGGACATTTTGATTGCCTCCGGAGTCACATTATTAAAGGCCACTAATGCATATAAATTATACTCGAGAGCTTTTTCTCAATAAATTTTTTTCTCAATAGATTTGCCCTTCATATATGCATGTTGAGACGCAGATAATAGGTTAGGGTTGATCGTTCTGCGAATGTGTAGGTCGATCAACCATTCCAGTCTCTTCAAGAGGAAGGACGATAGTCTGATGGGTTTGAAGTTTTTCGGTCTTGTATGTGAGGTTTTTTTTTAGTCCTTGACTCAGGGATAATAGATGATCTCGAAAGATTTCGCAGAGCACTCCGTTAAAGAGGCTGCCAGGAACGTGAGCGTCGATTAAGACATCTAAGGTCTCTTGACCGCTTGTTTTCCAGCTGCCACGTGGTTTCTAGATGAAACTCGAAACATTACTCTCAGAGTGGCCTTAAACGCCGCTTCAGAAAGCCCTCCAGAATTTGCGTTTCGCATCTCTTATCTCGTTTTTAAATTTGTTAACTAAGAACTTATAAGTAGACCATTCTGCTAGCCTCCTAGCCTCATTAAATAAACGGCGACATTCTTTACGAGTTTCGCTTATCTCGGAGTTCCACCAGTGTGGTGTACTCCTACCCTTGCAGACCTTACGTCTACATGCAACAGAAGTCGTTGTGTCGTATGCGTTTGGTAGCGTTTTGACACAGGACTCAATATCCATGACCGTTGATGGGAATTAGGGAGGAGTTGGAACAGAATATCTGTTGTTCTATCCAATTTGTCTTCTTTCTATTTTAAAGGGGTTTAACCCAGGGTAAACATACTTCTATGTTAAAGTCAATATATAGGTGATCATAGAATGAGCAGTCATTGGAAACCCTCAAATCCCTAATCATATTAAAGTGCCTAGTACTAACTAACGTAATATCGAGAACATCCCTTGTATTAGCTACTACAAAGGTTAGTTCCCTACCAATGTTGACTACTACAAAGAATAAAATCATATAAAGACTCACCCCTTGTATTTGTGTCAGAGCTTCCCAAACAACATGAGGGGCATTAGCGTCAGCTCCAATTACGAGCGGTATATTGTTTCCTTTAGTCGCCTTGGTTATTTCGCGAATCTTATTTGGTGGTGGGTCGCAATGATCATGATCAAATTATAGTTAGTTAATTTTAAATATTACTATAAATAAATTTATTGGAGTTTAAATACCTTAGTAATATATTTTTAATCTCCTCTCTAGTATAGGAAAAAATCAATTAGCTCGTAGTATTTATTAACTTTCGCATCTATCCTTCGTAATGTATCAAAATTGACAAAATTGGATCTATTGAATTCTATATGCAAGTTGTCTAAGTTGTCTATTTGGAACAATAATAATAATATTTTGTATACGATATATAGTGCCAAGCGATTAAGATATGGAGGCAGGTTTGTATAACGGCTTCATCTTAAGTTGCGGAGACAAAATAGTAAAAATTGTTTTTGGACTGATTCTAGTTTTCGTATATATACATTATATTGAAGGTAACAAATTATTGAACAATATTCAATAATTGGTCTGTCTGAATAAGTGAATAACCTTTGACTTCATTGAATTCCTTTGCCCAACATTTTATAAAGCTTAATACTCCATTTGCTTTATTAACTGTTACACTGTACGACAAATGGTAGGGGTCAGTGAACGGGAAGGGTTCAAACTACCGGGGAAAGTTATATCGGTAAAAAAGAAGTTATACGTGTCCCGGCGTTTCGCTGGGTCACGTCTAGGAATCGAGATATATCGATTTGAAGTTAGTAACTATCATATAGGGGAAATTGTGACCTATGGTGGTCTTTTTTTTTGACATATCTCGAGAACCACCAGTCCTATTTTGCTGAAACAAATTTAAAAAAATTAGGAATTAAAATTCCTTTAATCTGTTCATACAACGTTTCGCTACATAAGCAACAGTTTCGCAGTTATAAATAAATGTATGAAGAAAAAAACTATTTTTTGCCTAAACAATTGAATTTTTTTTATTTTTAATTCATAAAAAATCCAAAACGGTAAAAAAAGTGTCAAGTCCTATGTCGCTGGCTGCGACAGTCGTTCGTAAGGGGCGAATTTAACTCCGCTACACCGTCAATTGAAACACAGATTTTCAATTATTGCTTGGCTCGATGAAGCGCGTTTATTTCTAATAAAGACTTAAATTAATAAACAAACAAACAACATAAACAAACTACACAACTTACCTCAGTGCTTTTCCCTTACAAACTGATTTAACTTACAAAATTATTTTCTCATGTACCACAAACCATTGGTGTGTATATCAAATTATAACACATTTCAAATAACGGTACCATCTTAACGAAACAAAGCACTGCAGTAAGATCAATGTTAAAGGAACAACAAAGTATATAATAACTCTTACACAATAATTTACATAAGACAAAATAAAATAACATTAAGGCAGCTCAAAAACAAATGAATACAAAATAAATAAATAAATGCTAATATTAAATGAAATTAAGGCAAATAAACAATAATAAAAATTCATCGTAAACAAAAATAATAATAATCAAATAAATTCACTGCTCCTTTATGAGCCATTTGGCGACATCCCCACCCCCGTGGATCGGACACGATTCACTACTCTAAGTCTAGAACAGCTAATTTAGATACGGGACGTCTTAGCACTCCACTCCTTGTCTGGACATCAGCACGTCGTACGATACCATCTTTGCCAGGAAACACATTCACTACTCGTCCTCTTATCCAATCACGACGGGAAACAGATGGATCACATATGAGGACTAGATCATCTGGAGCAACTGGCTTTGTATATTCTCACCATTTAGATCGTCTTGTTAGTGTGGGCAAATACTCAATAATCCATCTTTTCCAAAAATGATCTCTCAACTGACGTGCAATTTGCCACTGCTTTTTTAAAACTGCAGGCTTTTCAATTATAGTCCCTTCTGGTGTCAGAGCCGTATTTGGAGAACCAAGCAAAAAGTGATTAGGCGAAAAAGGTTCTTCGTCTTCGTGGCTGACAGGCAAATGAGTCAATGGGCGAGAATTTACAATGTTTTCTGCTTCAATTAGAAAACTTTGCAATGTGTGTTCTTTTGGGGCGACTTCTTTTAAGGTAACTCTTAAAACCCTTTTCACACATAGTACCATACGCTCCCATATGCCACCTTCTGCAGGATTATGTGGACAATTAAACTCCCATTCAATGCGCTACACACTTAGCTCATCTTGAATTTTCTCCAAATCAAAAACCTCTGGTTGGCACCAACAAAATTTTTGCCATTGTCATTTCGCATCTTCAATGGCGTACCACGACGATTTATAAAATTCCTTATGGCCAAAATACAAGCATCGGTTGAAAGGTCAAAGTCCATCTCCAAATGTACAGCTCTAATAGTTAGGCACGTAAACAAAGCTACCCAACATCTCTCACGACGTCTACCGACAGTTATGGTTATGGGCCCAAAATAGTCCACGCTAGTATATGTGAACGGACGAACATACGGGGTTAATCTATCACTAGGCAACGAACCCATAAATGGTGGCACTGGAACTGCACCGCGAATTTTACATACATTACAATTAGATATAACTTTAGCTAGAAGTTTTCGTAGACGTGGAACCCAAAAAGACCTTCTTATTTCACCAATCGTGGCCTCAAAATTTTGATGTCTCATATTGTCGTGAACATAAGCCACAAACAGTTCAGTTAAACGATGACAGGGTGACAAAATTATGGGATGTCTCGAATCTAGTGGCAACCAACTAGCTGCATCAATACGGCCACTTACACGGAGTAATTTGTTTTCATCAAAATATGGCGACAGCTTAAAGAAATCGTTATTCTTTTGCAGCGCATCACCAGACTTCAAGACTTCAAATTCAAAGGCATAACTTTCTTGTTGTGAAAGACGACATAAAATAGTTTCAGCAACCTTCAGTTCCTCAGCAGATATGCCTTTTGTACTTTTTATGTTTAACCTTTTGTGACAGGCATTTACAAACCTCAAAACCCAAGTCATTGTACGTTTGAGTCTGAGAAATGATGAAAAACGATTAAAATCAATAACCAAATTTGTAATAACCAATAAAGCAAATTTTGGACGCAGTTCCTCATCACTGTTATCTTCAGTCTTCTCAGAATTCTTTTTCGGCCAATCATCTTCATGCGAATATAGAAATTTTGGCCCTTGGAACCAGCGTGTTTCATTCGAAAAGCCAACTCGACTTTTAGCTCTTGTTGTATCATCTTCAACATTCATATCAGTAGGCAACCATCTCCAATCATCTTGGCATGTAGAATCCAATATTTCTGTAATTCTGTGGGCAACAAAAGGCTTATATCTTCTACTTTCAGAACCAATCCAATTAATTACAATTGTAGAATCACTCCAGCAAATAGTTCTTGACACTTTTATAGAATGCTCTTTCAAAATTGTGGCCATCAACCGAGTTTGTATAACAGCTGCTTGCAATTCCAATCGTGGTATGGTCATAGATTTCAGTGGAACACATTTTGTTTTGGCAGCAATAAATGATACTCCAATTTTTTCTTCCGATGTTCTATAACGCCAATAGGCCACGGCGCCAAATGCGTCCTCACTGGCATCAACAAACACATGTAGCTCTAATTCACACAGCAAACCATTCGTAAAATAGAATCGTGGCACTTCTACATGGACGACGTTCTGCAATTCTTGGCGCCAACCGTTCCAAATCTTTTGTAGAATCACAGGCAGTTCTTCATCCCAAAGTATACTATGTTTCCATACCTCTCTCAATAAAAGTTTGGCGGTTATCATAAAATGGCACAAAAAACTAATTGGATCAAAAACAGACATCACAACACATAGTAACTCAGGTTTTGTTGGACACCTTTTACCATTTATGACATCAGCATTCACTTTATGAAACTTTAGAATAAATTTGAATGCGTCGTCTTTGGGGTCCCAAAACATACCAAGTACCTTCTCTGTTGTAGATTCTAACTCAATTAAACTGGGGGAGAAACAAATTTAAATCACCCTCTAGAGCCATGACCACCTCCGATGAATTTGATGTAAAATTACGCATTTCGAAACCAGCAGCTCTATGTATATCTCGCACCTGTTTTGCCACTTCAATGGCTTTTGACGAGTTTTCAAAGCTGTCTACAAAATCATCCACGTAATGATGATCCAAAATTGACTTCACGGCTCTTGGGAAACGATTTTTATATTCTAGCGCATTGGTTTCCTTCACATAATTGGCAATACATGGTGAGCAGGCAGCTCCAAAAGTCATCACAATCATTTCATAAACTTCAGGTGGACCACTATCATCTTCACGCCATAAAAACCTCTGAGAACACCTGTCTTCGGCAGCTACTACCACTTGGTGAAACATTTCTTTTATGTCGCCACATACTGCGACGGCGCCAACTCTAAAATTAAACAATAATGACGGCAACGGCTTATACAGCTGAGGGCCCTTTAATAATTTCGAGTTCAATGAGACTCCTTCTACCATCGCAGCCGCATCAAATACCAAACGAATCTTCCCCGACTTATTAGGCTTCACAACACCAAAATGCGGCAAATACCATGTTCTCGAATTGGAGCTAACAATTTCACTTATTGGCAATTTTCGTACATACCTCTTTATCTCATAGTCTTTCATTATGTTCTTGTAGGCTATACCGAATTCTGGATTCTTTATCATCTTTCGTTCCATACCATGAAGTTTGTTAAGGGCCATGGAGTAACTATCCGGCAGGGCGACGTCATCATTACACCACAGTAGTCTGCATTCAAATCTTCGTCGACTTCCTCAAATTCTAACGTGCTCGCAAATCATCTTTCGACTCGATCACTGGTAGAGCTTTAACACCAAAATTCTCCGTTTCAAAATAACTAGCCACCATGTTCTCCAAATTGTCCATCTGTGCTGTTAGCAAACAAGTATGGCTTCCTGGGCGACCTTCTCGCATGTTTCCAAAAACAACCCATCCTAGAGGCGTATTTGCAGCATATGGACAAGTATTTTCTAAAGGCACTATTTCATCAGGCAACCCCAGATGGCAATGATCTAAACCAATAAGTACTTTAGGCGCCACACAATCATACGAGCCTACAGGAATACTATGTTTCTTTATCAAATCCGCATTAAAACTTTGACTCGGCAAATTCAAATTTGTTACTCCATACGCGTGTCTCAGAGCATACTTTCTGTTCTTATTTACACCACTTATGTGCAAATCAACAATAACTGCTGGTTCTTGTGCCGATTTACCACCATACCAGCTCAAATTCAATCGACTCTGTTGTCCATGCAGCCCCAACTCTCTCACCAGAGAACTATCCATCATCGTGACTGATGACCCTTCATCTAAAAGCGCATACGTTTTCACGGAACAATTTGGCCCATACAGCATTACTGGCAACACTCTGAACAACAAATTACTCTTTCCACAAACACTTGAGACACAACTTAACACTGGCTTGGCGTTTGGTGAATCTCCATTCTGCTCAACAATTCTAAATTTCTCTTGTACACTAGGCTTGGTATCGTGTAATAATTTGTTATGTCTTCTCTCACAATTTTCAATTTGGCACTTTTTGCCGCGACGACAATCTTTACTTGAGTGCCCACCACCAAGACATGAAAAACATAACCTCAACCTTTTTACTTCAATCCATCTATTTGGCACGCTCAAATCCAAAAATTTCTTACATTCATATATTCTATGTGGCCCAACACAAATATAACATTTTATCTGCTTCTCTACTATCTGTAGCATGTAGTACCACTTTTCTTTTTCCATCACTGTTAGGACGACTTCCACTTGAACCAGTAACTTGAACACTTCTTACGAAATTTGCAACACGTTGTAGCCAGTTGCTAAAATCCAAAACAGTAGGCCACCGACTTAATGCTGAAGAAAATTGGGCCCAATCCAATTTCTTACTCATAGGCAACTTCTGTACTAGTTCCTCCATCAGAGTTGGATTCGACAAATGTTGCTGGCCATCGGCTGTTTCCAAAAACGCTGCTAAATTTCTCACCTTTATAGAGAACGGCACTAACTTTTCAATAGCAGACTCTGCTATGGGCTGAACTTCTTTAATTTGCTGTAGCTGGCATCGTATTAGCAAATCCGGGCGCCCATACTGGAACTTAAGTTGCTCAATAACTGTTGGTACATTATTAGGATGGATGAGCAACGACTTCACACACTCTTTAGCTTCACCTTTTAACGCCTTCTGTAATCTCAAGCAGTTTTCAAAATTATTGTACAAATACGCAGCTGTAGAATGTTCAAGGGCAGACAAAAACATAGGCCAATCTTCAGGGGCCCCACTAAATTCGGACAAATCATAAATTTTACGTTGTATTGGCATTGGCGCAGTAACATGTTGAACAGAATACGGCGGCGCAGTTAATAACTGTTGTTGTTGGTAACCTTGGAATACATTGACATCACTACTTACAAAGGAGGACGGCGTTGGATTCAGACGGTTAACTATGTTTTCAGGCGCGTTGTTTTCATTAGCATTTAACGGCGTTGCACTTAACGAAGTCGGTATACTTTGTCCAATATTAGGAATATTAGTATTCTCGGCTGCTTTCAGAGCTCTTTGGGCATTGACTAACTGAGCCTGCAAAATATCAATTTGATTCTGAAGACTTCTCATGTCAGTACTTAAATGGGCTGACGACATAGATTGTAGCGGTTGGCTTCTTACATTAGGACCAGGCACTAGTGGCGGGAGACATGGAGGTGATTCACTGAAAGAGCCTAAAATATTTTGTACTGATCCAACAGGCACTGTTTCTCCAGGAGCTCTAATGGCTGCACTCGAAATCGATGTCGTTGTTCCGGCGGCAGTGGAACTTATCGGCTGTGAAGGCACTATAGTAGCAGAAGAAATATTTCGTTGATTCACATTTTTTGTTCCGGCAACTGTAGAACCACTTGCACTTTGGCTCATTGTCGGCTGTAGACGAGGGCTTTTTCTTACAGGCGATCGTTGCATTATAAATCTTTTGTACTTTTGTACGTTGTTATAGGGCACACAAATTTCACAAATTTTAACACTTAATTATTCACTGTTCCGGCTGACAAGGAACCACACAAAACAATTAAAATCAGCAATATTCCAAAAAATTTCACAAATATGTTCCGGCATACAAGAAACTTCAAAATTATTCATGTTGAATTATCCTTATTAATTTGAAAAAATCAAAGTCCGGCCGGCAGGCAATGGACCATTTTTTCTGCAAATTAATAATCTATTCGCTCCAAGAAGTGCGAAATAAAAATTTGTCGCTGGCTGCGACAGTCGTTCGTAAGGGGCGAATTTAACTCCGCTACACCGTCAATTGAAACACAGATTTTCAATTATTGCTTGGCTCGATGAAGCGCGTTTATTCCTAATAAAGACTTAAATTAATAAACAAACAAACAACATAAACAAACTACACAACTTACCGCAGTGCTTTTCCCTTACAAACTGATTTAACTTACAAAATTATTTTCTCATGTACCACAAACCAGTGGTGTGTATATCAAATTATAACACATTTCAAATAACGGTACCATCTTAACGAAACAAAGCACTGCAGTAAGATCAATGTTAAAGGAACAACAAAGTATATAATAATTCTTACACAATAATTTACATAAGACAAAATAAATTAACATTAAGGCAGCTCAAAAACAAATGAATACAAAATAAATAAATAAATGCTAATATTAAATGAAATTAAGGCAAATAAACAATAATAAAAATTCATCGTAAACAAAAATAATAATAATCAAATAAATTCACTGCTCCTTTATGAGCCATTTGGCGACATCCTATTACTTTCACGTAAAGTCACATAACCTTTAAACAAAATGAGACATAGATCATGAAAATCGATGGACGCGTTTCGCTTTTATTCAGAACTAAGTGAAGGTATGAATTTCAAAAATTTGCTCGAGATATGCTCAAAATTCCTTGGAAAAAACATTGATGACTTTTTTTATGATTGTCAGAATTAAAAAAAAAAGTAATAAACAAAAGGTTATTTGATTTTTATGGTAGTGGTAACAAACTAAAAAACGGTCATAAATGTGCGTGGACAATTAAAAGGAAAGTGCACTTTTTTAATTATTTGGGTTTTTTCCGTTGGCTACCTGCATGATTTTTTTTACACAAATTGCACCCACATTTATGAGTGGGTCATGTTTTAGAACGTTTTGAAAAATTTAAAACGCACACGAATCAGGTTTATAGCCACCCTTAAAAGATGCGCGAATTCATAAGTACCTCTCAGTAAAATATTGAAATTTACGTAGTATTTATAGGTGTTCACTGATTGATTTTTGTCCTTCAACAAGTGTCTCCGAACACGTAAAGTACGGTTTTTTAAAGTGACGAAAAAATAATAAAAGTATAAAGCCGAAATGAGTGCAAATTGTCCAGATAATATCAATTTATTTTGTTACGTTTGTGGCAAAAGAGCTTTTTCAACAAATGCTGCATTACTCACTGAGCAAGTGGAGCGCGCTTTTAAACTTTATTTTGATTGCGAAATAATTCGCGGCGTTTCGTGGGTCCCAGACAAAATTTGTAAAACATGCTACAATGGTCTTAACATGTGGATCCAAGGGAAACGCAGTTCACTTCGTTTTGGTGTACCAATGATTTGGACTGATCCAGGAGAGCACAATTCCGACAACTGTTACGCTTGCGCAAACAAAATATGTGGAGTAAATCGTAAAGGCCTTAAACGAAGAGTTTACATATCTGTTAAAAGTGCACAAATTCCTCTACCGCATTCGGATGAAATACCAATTCCACCGCTTCCAAGTCCTGACAGAGAAACTTCTTTTTCTATTGAAACAATGGATCAATCGGATTTCACCTATAAACCAACACCAGAAGCCGACCCATCGAACTAAATAATTCCAATATCACAAGCAAGAATGGACAAGATTGTTGCAGAATTAAACCTTTCTCAACGTGAAGCAGAAAAACTTGCTCAGCTTTTGAAAGAAGACAACAACTTGGAGCCTAATGTCAAAGTCACCGGATATCGAAGACGACAATTGCTATTCCAATGGTACTACACACTCAACGAAGGGAACACATTTGTTTACTGCCACGATATAAAGGGACTGATGGAGGCGATGGCCATTAATTATGTCGCAGCTGATTGGCGAATGTTCATCGATTCTTCGAAATCAAGCCTGAAAGTCGTTTTGCTACATAAATATAATAAAAAACCAAGCATTCCCATTGGCTACAGCACAGAAACATACGATTCCATGAAAATAATTTTGGATAAAGTTTGCTACACTAATCAGATGTGATCTGAAAGTCGTGGCGATGCTAAGAGGTCTAAAAGGAGGCTATACGAAAAACATGTCTTTCTTGTGTCTTTGGGATACCCGATTTAAAGGAAACCAATACGAAACGCATGAGTGGCTTGCTCGAGATCCAACGGAGAAAGGACACAACTGCGTAAATGATCCACTGGTGCCAATGGAGAACGTCCTCATGCCCCCTCTCCATATCAAACTGGGAATCGTAAAAAATTTCATCAAGGCCATTGTGAAGCAACCGAAAATTCTTGATTGTTTGGAAAATATTTTCCCACGAATCAGCGAGGCAAAATTGAAGGAAGGTGTTCTGAATGGGCCGGATATACGAAAGCTCATGAAATCAAAGGAATTTAAAGGTGCTTTAGACGGTAATGATTACTTTGCGTGGAGGGCAGTGAAGAAAGTCATACGATATTTTTTTGGAAGTAAGCGAGCACAAAATTACCCCGCTCTTGTGACCAAGATGTTGCACTACTTCCAGAAAATTGGAGTGAATATGTCCCTCAAAATTCACTTCTTGCATCACCATCTCGAATACTTCAGCAAGCAGCTAGCCTCAGAGTCGGATGAACATGGCGAGCGCTTCCATCAAGTGGCAATGCCAATGGAAACGCGACATAAAGGCAAAAGGCTCGATTCGCTGGTGGCTGAAATTTGTTGGTGGTCGCAAAAGACGTACGATCCCGACAATGAAGATGAAGAAGAAGAATATACAATGGGAGTTTCCTCCGAGGGTAAGTCACAAAAATGAAGTTAACTGACTGATTAAAAACAATTGATTTTTTCCAGATGAAGACAGATCCATATCCGATACAGACTCTGAACAAGTGGGCGAACCACCACGCAAGAAGGTAAAGGGCGCAAACAAACGAAAATAAGTTTTGCGTTCATCGATTTTTATAACCTACGTATCTATGTAATAACCTAATAATTACCTGTAATAATTTTTAATTTTACGTGTTAATAATTATAATAAATAATATATAATAAATATTATCCAAATTCATTAAAACATAAAATCAATATTCTTGTCAAAATGAGATACCTTCACTTAATTGTGAATAAAAGCGAAACGCGTCCATCGATTTTCATGATCTATGTCTCATTTTGTTTAAAGGTTATGTGACTTTACGTGAAAGTAATAGGACTTGACACTTTTTTTTACCGTTTTGGATTTTTTATGAATTAAAAATAAAAAAATTCAATTTTTTTTGGCAAAAAATAGCTTTTTTTCATACATTTATTTATAACTGCGAAACTGTTGCTTATGTAGCGAAACGTTGTATGAACAGATTAAAGGAATTATTCCTAATTTTTTTAAATTTGTTTCAGCAAAATCGGACTGGTGGTTCTCGAGTTATGTCAAAAAAAAAAGACCACCATAGGTCACAATTTCCCCTATATGATAGTTACTAACTTCAAATCGATATATCTCAATTCCTAGACGTGACCCAGCGAAACACGTATAACTTCTTTTTTACCGATATAACATTTCCCGTTGGTTTCATCCCATCCCAATTTTGACTGTCGCATAGTGTTATAATTATATGCTTATTGAAATTCGTTTTCATGTCAAAAGGTTTACACCTAAATCGATGAAGGAATCAACGGAGGACAATTTTGAGCTTCGGATATATTAATCATTATAGACTCCAGAATATCTGGTAATTTTTTTAATTTTTTATAATTAATATCCATTTGGCTAATGCTACACCAATTATTAAAGCTATTTAAATCGGATTTTATGAATACGACATCTTTATTTGTCGATAAGGTTAGAAATAACTTCACATCATCAGTACACATAATAATATTACCATGTTTGATAGATTTAGAGACATAATTTATAAAAAGTAAAGACAGTAGGGGATCAAGATGGCTCGCCTTAGGGACTCTAGAAGAAGCTTTTTATTTGAAAATAGTTTTATTGAAATTTACGCATTAATTACGTTTTTTTTTAATATGAACAAATTCATTTAAGGAAATTACCATAGAATCCAATTTCATGACGCTAAGCTATTATTAACTACTACATCAGTTTGTATTAATGTGTGAAGATGTGTATGATGTGTGATGTAGATGATGGTCGTACATAATTAAACCCATGCTGCGAATAAAGAGGTTATAATCTTCTAAAGCAACTTAGGAATTACACTTAGTTTTGCTATTGCTCTATAGTTTGAAACTTCTCTACGACTACCGGATTTATTGTAAGGAATTATATATTAGTTTGGAAAAATATCGAACTTGAGGGAATGGAAATTGTTGTAAATGTTAGAAGGACTGTTGAAAAATTTTCACATTTTTTCAGGATAAATATAGGAATACCACCAGGCCCAGGATTAAAAGAGCCCTTTACACTTTTCAAAAATTTTAAAACTGTTTGGGATCCAGAGAAGATATATTAATCCTTGATGAATGTTTGGGTGCAAATAGAAATGTATAAAACACAAGTTTTTTTTTACATTTTTCAAAAGAAAAGATAATTTATTTAAATATTACCTTGTTTGTTATAAAAATGTTGCGCGGGTTTTTTGTTGTACCACAATGGCGTTCACAAAACTAGTAAATTATTTAAGTCAAAAGTAAAAAGAAAATGACAAAGGGCAATGCTTAAAATTTAAAAAAATTGTCACCCAAGGATGCAAAATAAGGAGTATAATGAATCCTAACATAGTACTAATTAATTTAATCAAAGGTAAAGAAAAAATACACCAATAAAAATTCCTAATTAAACTTCCTGCGGGAATTTGGTGGCAATTGCATTAATGGACCAGTCTCTCAGAACCGGTTGATTACCAAATGACACCTTACTCGTCACCAAAGTTTCAGTTGAGAATCAGTTGACACCACCACACTAACTAAATATCAGTTGAGAGTAAATTTCTAACATGCTTGTCAACAATAACAATCTGGCTGAGTGGTTAGTGTTGCAGACTATGAAACGTAAGATTTATAAGAAGAACGTGGGTTCGATTCGGTGTGCCGACATCGACATTAACGAAAAATTATAAGAGAAAAATAAATATAATTCAGTAAAAATAAATATAATTCAGTAAAAATAAATATAATTCAGTAAAAATAAATATAATTCACATTTTGAAAATAAAACAATTTTTATCAAATTTTTATTATCTTAATCAACTCTGAATATCTCTTTTTGGACCAGTCCTGTGACCTGTTCCAAAGTGCTAATTAGCCACTGACAACCCCATGTAAAAGTGACATGTTCCTTCCATATAAAGCTCTAGAACTGGAACCGGACACTAGGCCTGAGAACCTGTCACTTGACTAGTTTTGAACCGGTTCTCTTTCCTATAGGGTTGCAACAACAAAATATGTTTCAATAATTAGCGTCTACTTAATAAAGGACTTGCAGGTACATTTAAAATAACCACAACATACCTGTTCAGTTAACAGTGCTATATAAAGCACTTAACAGAAGTAATGTAAATGTAAATAAATATAAAGGATATTTTATTGATAAAACAACTATAAAAAATTTTAAATATTGGAGATCATCATCAGATACGTCTGTATGATAACAAAATAGTAAAAATCCCCAACACTTTTTTTTTTTAAACGACATATGATGAC
Source organism: Protocalliphora azurea (assembly GCA_932274085.1). Taxonomy (NCBI): domain Eukaryota; kingdom Metazoa; phylum Arthropoda; class Insecta; order Diptera; family Calliphoridae; genus Protocalliphora; species Protocalliphora azurea. Next base: position 57,600,816 of record OW026522.1, on the reverse strand, counting down.
ATAGATGAATATCCAATAGTCAGAATCCTTAATAGTTTTTTTTTTAGAAAATCTGAAGAATTTTCGAAAAAGTAATTTTTGTTATATGAAAAAGGACTTTAATCCTTTTCTCAAAAATCCTAGGGTACGGGCGGATAAAACTTATTGGAAATCATTTCTAGATGCATCTAGATAAATATCCGAAAGTCGGAATCCTTAGCAGTTTTTTTTATAAAATCTGAAGATTTGTCGAAAAAGTAATTTTTGTTATATCAAAAATCCTAGGAGATGGGTCCTTTTTCATATAACAAAAATTACTTTTTAGAAAAATCTTCAGATTAAAAAAAACAAACTGTCAAGGATTCTGACTATTGGATATTCATCTCGATGCATCTAGAAATGATTTCCAATAAGTTTTATCCGCCCATACCCTAGGATTTTTGAGAAAAGGATTAAAGTCCTTTTCCATCAAGATTTTGTTTTTCAAAAATCTAAATAAACCAAAGAGTTCGGGATTTTTAATATTTTGTTATATATAGACATATCTGAGAATGATCTCCAACATAAAAAAATTATAGTTGTTTTATCAATACAATATCCTTTTTAATTGTATACATTCATTTTGCAGACATTTACATTACTTCTGTTAAGTGCTTAACATAGCACGGTTAACCTTACAGGTTTGTATCTTAGCTAAAATACTTTTAAAATTTTTCTTCACACACATAAAATAAATAAAGAAAATTGAATGTGAAATTTTAAATAATAACATTTATTCAATTCTATTTTTTTCATTTTTTTCGAAAAACAAATGTGGTTTTACATATATAATCCACTAACTGCACCCATTTGGGTATGGTTTTTAAAAACAGACCATGAACTGGTCTCCTTAAAGGGTAGACTGGCCAGAAATGACCCAACCAAAAATGGTGTATTGAGCCAGCGCAAGACTCGGGTCCGAATAAATCCGACCTTTCAAAGTTTGTCGCGCGACCTCCAGACATACCACAAGCGCACTCCTACTAGAAATATTAAAATTAAAATTAGAAATTAGGTAGTGGTGTTGATACGGCTGGTAGTGGAGAAATTTCCACCCCAGAATTGTCGTTGACAGGAGGAGCTTCCGTCTTGGGTAAATCGGTGGACTTAATACTATTAGCGAGAACAACTGCCGCAGCGGTTGGACCCTCTACTTCCATTGCTTCGTTATAATCCTAGTGCAAGGCGTCTTCCAAATAATTTAGTAAGGATTCCATAGTACTGCGAAACAAAATATTTAAAACTGATCATTTAACTAGTCAGTATGACTAGTTTAGCCGCTTTACCACGTCATTTTCTGTAGGAATATTAGCGACGCGCTGGATAAATTTTAAGAAGTCTATCTAATTTCCAAGAAGTGGATGAAGTTTTTTCATTTCGAATTACTATTAAGTTACCGACAGCTAGATCGCGCTCTAGATGTTTTCATTTATATCTTTTGTGTAAATTAGCCAAATACTCTTCCTTCCACCGATGACAGAAGTGTTGAGTTAAGACTCTTCAAATGTATATTTCACTGCATGGAACTCTTTACGAAAATTAAACTTCGAAATTTGATTAGACCTACCGGTTAAGTTTTTCATATCAATTGCACCAGCAAAGTCCATACCGGTAGCAGTAAAGAGGCGATCCAAAGTGGTTCGCTCAGGAGGTAAGGCAGCCATTATTTGGGTGCAAGCGCGTTTGCAATCAAGTATGCAGCGTTTGCATCTTTTAATCATCGCCTTAACTAAAATCTTCAGCCTTAGTACCCGATATACGATCCGTAAGACCCTAATCATTAATTGATTTTCACCATGTATAGACATCAAATGAAAAATTCTTATAAAGGGATGGACACGAATATGGCGAAATTTATAGGATGACTTTCTGTGTGCCGTAAAGACGGTAGACACTGCCCAGAAATGGAAGAAAGGGTTCTATTGTCCTGGAGATATTTATATTCATCAGCAAAATGAATTTTCTGTACCACAATGGCCAAGCGAAATTTTACACGTCTCACCTCAACATCAGAAAGTGCAAAAGAATCATAAGAATGTCGACCTCTTCGAGAAGGATGCTTCCCATCGAAAAATCTAAAAATATACGCAATCACGATTGAATGAAGAAAATCTCTCCAAAATATCCTCATAATTCCTAAAAAACGAAGTATGAGACTTCACAGTTCTAATTTCGAGGTCTGCGTCTACAAGAGAAAGATTGTTCAAATCCAGTGTAGATTTAGTATTCCGCAGCCAACGTGGCACGTGCCACTAAAACCTATTTTGCACCAAATTTGAAGGTGTAGTACCTCTACTACCTTGCAAACTCTATTCGCGATAAATGTGGTCCAAGAACAGGGATCTATTTACAGCCAGGCAAGGACGATTTTAAAATCAGTCCAACAATAAACCTGACGTAATGAAATGTCTAGCTCACTTGAAACAGTCTTTAAACGATTTGTAGAATGCCACACATAATTCAAGTCGAGGTAACGATATAGACTTTTGCCACTTTTGTTTTACAAGTAAGCAAAGGGGTCTCAACTCGAATATATATTACACCCGCGTATGCCGTTTCCGAGGCATCAGAAAAAACATGAAGCTCGACTGCTGACTAGTTCCTAATGAACCCATCTGGGAATGTGTATATTATTCTTCATGATATGAAGCAAAAAATTTTTCCCATTCAATCCGTGTCTTCGGAGAAATTGAATAACCATTTTTGCAACCATAATTATTGGACAAAGCCAACCTACAGGATCAAATAATTTTGCGGTAATTGATAGGACTTCCCTTTTTGTGTAGTTTGAATGTATTTTAATAGGATCGATCTGAAAAAAGAATGCTTAAAATTTTGCATTCCATTGAAAAAACCATCTTTTTTGAACTACTCGATTCAGCAAAAGTTAAAAGTTTAGCATTCACTAAATGCCCTGAGGGATATAGGTCTAAAATGGTTTTTTCATTCGAATTCCATTTTCAAAATTCGAAACCTGCTGATGATAAAGCTGCTATAAGTTGATCCCGAGCGATCAATGCAATGTTAGTGCGTCGTCGACGTACATACATTTTCGAAGAATATATGAAGCAAAGGGGAGCTCAGGTTGAAATAAATATAGATTCGCCGTTCACCTTCAAAAAAAAAGGAGGTAAATTACCAGATATTTGTGGCAACATAAGTGCCGTAGTTCTCAAAAGAATATTGGAATTCAAAGGAGAGCCTATTTGAATGCAACAAATTTTGCGAGCTGTAGCAGAAATCATTTGGTATACACCAGAAATTTTGGCATTTGTAAAATGCACAGAAAGTTTCAAACGATTCTGCACCCGTTCAGAAATAAACGAAGATTCCGAAGCAAGGTCTATAAGAGCTCGTACTGGGTACGTAATACCTTGGTGATGAATATTCCTAATTGCAGTCCCTAAAAGAACAGTCCTATTCTGAGAAGTATGAAATAATTGTCAATTCGAAGAACCCGAAGAATTGACGACGAATTATTGTGTTGAGAAGTCACACTTGTATTTGGAGCTGCACTAGAATTAGAAAAATATTTAGTAGAGCCATCCGTAATTGGCAAATTTCTATGTAACATCGAATAATGTTTCTTGCCATAAGAAGAACAACAATGAACACTCTTAGAATTCTTAACTTCATGTGATCGCGACAAACAATTAATATACAACAATAAAGTTTCTTTACAGTCGAAAATCTTTTCGCAGCTGAAAGATTCTTAAGTCGCCTGCAATTCCGCAAAAATATACTTGATTCTTGTAATCAATAAAAGCATTCGAAGAATTCGAAGTTGAATGATGCATCTTCATTTTTTTAGCCGAAGGCTTTTTCGTTTGAGGTGCCTCTTTAATATCTCGTAGACACTCTAGAATCTTTCCGTAAGAAATGCATCCAAATCTTTCCAAAGGAACAAAACAAATGTATCCCTAATACTCTGTTCTCATAATGTAACAGTACAATCAGGAAGTCATTGCAGGCAGATAAAAATAATGATAGGGTCCCAATTCTCTGTCGAAACCTTAGGTAGATAGATAGAGAAGGTTGACGTGACATATTAGTTGTACCACATCTCCACCCAGAGACCGACATCGGTCCATTGTGAGTCCCTTCATTAAAAACATGATAGAAAAGGGGAAGAAGAAAAGAAAAGAGTAACAAGAAACAGAAGTGGAATAGCATGAATAAAAGACTTACTTAGGGATATATCCCTAACTCCCCCTTAGGCAGTCTATTCCCACGATGAAGCCTATGATATCTACAAGCTCTAAGTCTCGAACGTAGCTTAACCCGTCGAGAAATTGACTGCCCAACCATTTCAGCCTACGATGCTGCAATCGTGGACAGTAACACATAATGTGCTCAATAGATTCGGTCTCGTCGACGTCCTCACACATTCTGCAAAAGTCAGAATTGCCAGCGTCCCATTTAGACCTCATCTTAACTATCAAACAGTGTCCCGTTATGACTCCTATAATGATCCTCAAACTTTTCCTACTCAAGCCTAGAAGAGTATTTGTGCCTGTCTTGTTGAGTGCCGGCCATATCGCCCTCGACACCTTACAGTCCACTCTGCACTCCCAAGCCGAATTGGTTCTGACCAAGATCCAGTCGTTGATCTTCTTATGGAGGAAACCCATAGCGGGGGTTTTACGGTGTTCTCCCTCTCCGAGACATCCTTCGCTGCGCCTTGCCTTGCCAATTCATCGGCTAATTCATTACCAGATATATTACAATGACCAGGTACCCAGCAGAGCCTCACCTCAGTCAGGCCTTCAGAGTTGCCTGACTGTCCACATAGAGAGTAACCTCAGAACTCTCGTAACGTTCTGTCTGATTATTTCCGTGGCCTTCCAGATGCCGAGAATCTAAGCCTGAAAAACGCATAACATAGACTCCCGCACAGATACCAATGTCCATCTTTGATCCGTCTGTAAATACTGCACAACCTTCGTACAATCTCTCGTTTACAGGGTTTACCTCAAAGTCTGATTCAGCGGCCATGTCATCTGATGCCTTCGTGGAGCCCAGATTAACCCCACCGTAACTGATATCGTATATGACCCGGGGGTGACCTGTTCTTGATGAACCTAATAATCCAAATTCCTTGAGTCTCAGCAGACTCCTTGCTGCCATATCCCTCACAAATTCCTCAATGGGTAAGAGATGAAGTATGATGTCCAAAGCCGCCTGTGGTGTACTTCTCATTGCACTTGCACACCTCTGTGTTTTCGATAAATGGTTCCTATTACCCTTACGTTCCAGTGCCTGCCACTAAACAGAACAACCATATGTAAGAATAGATATCATCACCGAGGCGCAGATCCAATTCAGAACCCTAGGTTTGAGTCCTCAGTTCTTAACTATGGAGTTTCTATAGGTGGCATTAAGGCCACGTTTGAGTCTCTCCTGAATATTCCTCTTCCAATTCAGCTTACTATCGAGGAATACTCCAAGATATTTCGTTGAGTTAGAAAGTCTCAGTTCCGTTCCACACAGTACCGGTAATCTGAAATTATCTACCTTGTAGAACAAACTCTGTTTTTTCAGGATTCATTCCCAACCCTCTATCAGCGGCATAAGAGGACAGTTCATCCAGCGCGGACTGCATGATCTCACTGATTGTGGGAAGAAATTTCTCTGTTACCAGTATGACCACGATCTTTCGTCCTCTGCTGTCAAATTGACGCAGAATCACGTCGACAGCCAATAGCCACAACAGGGGTGAGAGTACTCCCCCTTGCGGTGTCCCCCTAATCACCAGTTTCCTTAAATATACTCCACCCAAGCTCGAGTTGATGATGCTCATCATGAGGATTATCCATTCGGTCAAGAAGTCATGTACTTTAAGATCCACCAGCACCTGTTTAATAGCGTCAATCTTGATATTATTGAACGCTCCGTCAATATCCAAGAATGCGGCCATGGTAAATTCCCTGTACCGAATTCCTTGTTCTATACAGCTCACCACCTCATGAAGCGCGCTCTCAACAGATTTACCCTTCAGGTGAGCATGTTGAGCGCTATTCATGCTGTTGGTGTCAATAGATGTTCTCAGATATAGATCTATCAGTCTTTTTAATGTCTTCAAAAGCAAAGACGATAGGCTGATAGGTCTATAATCCTTGGGTTTCGAGTGACATGTCCGACCACCCTTAGGTGTGAATATGAACCTTACCCCTCTCCACCCCCTTGGTATGTGTCTATGTAAATATATCCACTAGTAGACGAACCACTACCGCTGCATTTTGTAACATTGCCGGAAAGATACCATCCGGGCCTGGTGACTTGTAAGGCTCGAATGTATTTACCGCCCATGTTACTTTCTCAACCGTGATCAGGTCTCTCACTACCGTTTCATCCATCCCGATGGCGGACTCTGCAAGGAAGTGCTCTTCCTCACCTGGTCCTTCCATCAATGGATCCTTACAACCTGGAAAATGAGTTTCCAAAAGCACATTGAGTGACTCCGAGCTAGACTCCGTCCATGAAGCATCTGATCTCTGGATACTACCCGCAACATTAGGATCATTCGACAGTATCTTCCTGAATCTGGATAGTTCATTGACAGAGTCAATGGTCTCGATGAAACTAATCCACGAAGACCTTTCAGCTCATCTAATGTCCTTTTTGTACTTATTAAAACTCGCCGATTGTGGTCCGTTGAGTTCTCAACTCCTTTGACCAACAGGCCGGCCGTTTCCTCTTACCCGGATAACTCACCGGACAGGAGAGCTCATAGCTTCTGATAATAGACTCCGTTATTCCCTTCACAATCTCGTCAAGACCGTTCCTCGACATAAACTCCCTCGGAGTTCTAGTCAGTCTTGACCCCAAATCACGCCCGAAAGCGTCCTAATTTGTCTTTCTAGGATTCTTAAAAGGTTTCCTCTCCGAACCCAGAAAGTTCAGATTAAAGGTTATCCTGACATGGTCAGAAAAACAACATCCCATAGCCACCCTCCAGTCCTCAACGAGGTCTCTAGAGTTAGTCAGTGTGATATCTATTACCGAATTCCAATCCTTCGTCCTTAACGTAGGGGTATTTCCCTTATTGCAGATTAAAAGATCATTCTTAATAATGAAATCAAAGATTGATTCACCTCTCTTATTAGTGTCCCTGCTGCCCCTTTGACTGTGGTTTGCATTGGCATCGCAACCGAAATTTGACATAGCCAACCCGTGCAAAGGCTGCCACACCTGCTAATCGCGGCCTTCAGGAACTGAAAGGTTCCTTTATTACCGCAACCAACAGTTTTGACACCCCTTGTCCAGTTTGCACCCATGAAGGGTATTTCATCCGGCCTGTGCCTTGCCTGGAAGATTTCGTCCATAAGTCTATCTTCGTACTGATTCTCCCATCTGAATCAGCACGGTCAATGATTGCTGCTTGAAGAATGCCCGACTTGGGCGAATCCTTCGCCTTTTTGGACGTTGAAGGTTGATTATCACCACATACTACCCGCTTTACTACTCCCTTATGAGAATTCTTAAGCGAGCTACTTGGTGCCTTATCAACCTTCTTCGTCGAAGGTATCTGCTGGTCATCCCCAGACCTCACTCTTTTTATGGTCCCCATAACAGGACCTTTAGAAGAGTCAGAGGGTATTTCATCTCCAGGCAGAGCTCCCCTAATGGTCCTCATCTGTCCTAGCTGACTTGTCCTTTCCCTTGCGAGAACTTACAAGACCGCTGGATGGTTTGTAAGCAACTCCATGCTTGTTAGCGGCGACTTGTGGCTCCAAAGTACTGGTAGACACGGACCCTTTACCCTCTACCTCCACTTTAAAACCTTCGGGATAAGACATTCCCAAGATATCACCGATGGAGCCATATTTCCGTTCAAACCTGTATATACTCTTTCGGTGTTTCCTGCGAACAATCCTATCCCTTCCGTCTATCAGCGATAGTTCCTTCTTAGCCAACTTATTTAGTGCAGCTAAACGGCCCTAATGTCGCTTTTTGCTTTTTCAAATCTCGTTCGACTGTCAGTTGCGGCCTGCTCGTCCATTGGATGCTCTACCGCTACCTGCCGAACAAATGTTTTGTCCGAAGACCTGAACATGAATGATGCCCCCGTCGAGCTCTCCTGCTCCACACCTAGTAGCGTCGCAGTGGTTGCAGTTCCATGCTCTTTGCTCTGATCAAGAGCAGAGATCAGACCCAAGAGTCAGGTCCTCCAGCCCCTCCTTCGACGAGTCCAGCAGACTGACGTCTTCCGTCAGTTGGGTCAGTATTTGTCCGTGTTGCATGAGAATGTCGTTGTGCGGTCTCATCTGGTCCGATTCGTCGTCCTCATCCTCATGCACCCCTCTTCTTAAGAATATTATATGTCTCTTTCTCCAATATAGGAAAACTAAAAGGTGGCTTAAGTTGGTTGTTAACCAACATACGAGGATTTTATACGCTGCCTTAAGGTTTGTCCATGCTAATTCGAAGCTCAAATTCGAAAGAGGATATTTCGAAACAATTTCCTTAGTCTCACCACTCGTCTTTCGTAAGTTTCTCAATATTACTAAGACGCGAGCTATTTATATAGAGAGCCGTAAATAAGTCCCTAAAAGCGGGCCAAGAAAAATAGTCACCCTTAAACATATTGATATCACAAGGCAGTAAACTTAAATTGTGACCTGAATCTCCATTTGTATTTTGATTCATCGTAGGTGAGTCGCTAGATTTATTTTTAGAAGCATATAAATGCAACTTTTCATTTATCCTCAACAAACAATTAATGTTCGCATTATACATGGACTTATATTTCGACGATGTTGCATTGGCATCATCAGGCACGTTATCGTCAGAGGTATTCGGATAATCTAGACATTGTTCATAGATCGCTTTAACTTTATCCCATAAAAGTTTCAACTCACCACCATGAAGCTCTAATGCGAAAACCGTATGAACTATGACATAAAAGTCACTAAAATTCGTTTCAAAAGCGATAAGAGTATACGAAGCTTTAATAAATTTGTCTAGTGGTGAAAAAGTTATTCTTTGCAATTAAAATAGCTGGACTATATGAAAAAAACTAAGTACACAAAAAACACTAAATAAATGCTTTGCACTTCATAGTTATATTATTATATGGGAACAGTAAAAAAAATTTTCTTTCTCCTTAAATTATCCAAATTTTACTAATTTATCAAAAATAATAAGAATTTAGATAATTTTCCAGCAAAAACTTTTTGGTTCTCGGTAATGACAACTACTTATTGAAGTAGTTTCTTGGTAATGAGGCGTCATTATTATTTGCCTACTCTATATTACCTAAATAAGTATAATAATTATTATTTGCCTACTCTATATTACCTAAATAAGTATAATAATATAATAGCATACTAATATTGCAGTCACGTGGATCAGTTGGCTAGAGTGCTGGATTAACAACCAGAAGGTTGTTGGTTCAACCCCTTTCTGATGCTGTTAGTTTTTTTTAACAAAATGTCTAAAAAGATAGAGTTTAAAAACAACTACATGAATTTTTGGACAACTCGAACAAAAATTGCTAGATATTCTGGCAAACAATAAGTCGTTTATTCGAATCTTTTGAAGTTCCTCTTGTGCTTTCTGACAAGGTACTTATCTTTTCCTGCAAGCGGCAAAGGTCCTATCTTAGCTATCTTATGATACTACAATTATGTCTACAAATCATTAAGACTTTCTTTTTTAGATATGAATATAGATTTCTTTTTGTAATAAACATTTTCTAAAGTCGCTTATTAATAGCTTAGCTCTTGGCATTGCTTAACATCTTTAATTTTCTTAATTTCTTGCTTATCTCTGTCAATCTTAACTGAGTACATTTTAGCTCTTAAACCAATGAGTTCCTTAATTATTTTACCGTTGCATTCGTCTTTCATTATTCCTAATACTTTTTTATTCAGAAGAGGAGAATTGAAAGCATTTGCTTTCGAATATGTAGACGTATCAATATGTGATTTTTTATCATTTCGAATATCATAATATAAATCATTTGTTTTAATATTATATATAAGTGAATCTGTACCTATATAGCTTAAGTTAAGATTTTCCTGATATTTGGGTTTCATATAATCATAATGGAAATTATACATTTTACATTTGGATAATTCTAAAACAGAAAACCCAATGTAAATCGGTTTATTATATTTAGTTTGAACTCTACTCATTTCAATTGCAATTATTTCATCATAAATTTTCAACGAATTATAAAAGTTATTTCTATAAATAAGCGCTCTATCGTTATTTTCCCACTCGCAAACAATTTTAATCTCTTTCCTTTTATTTACATTTCCCATTGTATTACCATAAACCGCGTTATTTAATAATTTGAAAAAAAATTTTTGTTCGAATGAATTTTCTGCCAATGTTCTGATGGTATTCAAATTAATATACGTTTTTAACCAGTTTGATTGATTAAATTTGGAAATTTTATGTACTTTCTTTAAAACCATTCTATGCTGAATGCATTGTTGCAGATTTCTGTAGTGCATTATATATTTTGTTTAATTATTTAAATCAGTTATTAATTTAGTCTGCTTCATGCATTCTATTTTTTATTTCCTGCACAAAACGGTAAGTCGTTGTGATAGCCATGTAATGTAGATAGATAATATAAGTCTACTTCTAATATGTATCCTGTAGGTGAATTATGTTTTATATCATCTAAATTTAAATTTTCAATGTTTTTAACCCATTCAAATATAAAAATTTATTACAAATGTGACATATTTTATCTTCGTTTTGTCTTTTTTCTTAAGAAATTCATTGATTTAGTTTCACTTAAAAAAATATTATAAATATTTACCGTATCTTTAACTAAAGTTTGAAAAAAATGTTTTGCCGAGTCTTCACTACTATAGATTCTAAATATATTTAAATGTGAGTCAAATGAGCATTTAACATAGTAACTATAAGCGATTGGAACATGTGTTTGTACCGACTGGACGTTAGTTGAATTTTGAACATTCGTCGATTCTAGAATGCATTCGAAATCAGCGTATACAACAAAAGGAATATCCATTTGTTTTTTTTTTTTAATTTTAAAACTAAGTATTCATTATCTAATTTTGGCATATTTTTTACCATTTTGTTGCATTCACCTTTATGTTTTTTGAGGACTTTTTCATTGTGGAAATATATCAGACATTTATTACATACATGTAGTTATCTTTTATGTTTCGTTAATTGACTGTAAATCAATCTTAAATTAAACAAATAAAGTTAAAAATGTTGATTAGTTCTCTTTAATTTTATAAAAATATAAATTTACTCACTTTGATATGTGATTTGCTTTTTCTTCTTGAGTAAAATAGTATGCAGCCACAATATTATTGTCCTCCAGACCAAATACATTTACACTTTTTGAAAGAAACTTACAAAATTATAAATATTTTACTTTATTTTTTTAATTATTCGGATAATTCGAAAAAACTAAAATGCCTTGTTCGAATTATTTGTTTTGTTCGAACAATAGAAAAACCGAACAATTTGAATAAGCTAATGTTTACCAACATTTAATATATGTACTATAAGTTGTACGTATTATGTGATTAATTTCGATAAGCATACCCTGCATGTAACTTAATGCTTCTACATTGTTGAAGTATTTTGTCCATACTGCACTCAGTCTCAGCATTCTCCCATGATACACATATTATGTGTGCATTAGTGTAAGAATATTTGTAAGCTAGGTTAAGATTAACAATAAGTAGAAACATTGATTAATAAACAGACACTTGAAGGAGACAGTCGCACTAGCGGTTGTCCCTAAAAACAAAAAAAAGAAACATTTTTATTTATTACATGGCAATCCTTTTTAAGTTATTACATGGTGATGCTGCCAGTGGCGAACTACGCAGTGGAATTAGGAAGTTTTATTTATTGTTAATGTTTTTTAATTAAAGAAAAAAAGAATTTAAAAGTTTTACTTTCTCTAAAAGAATTAAAATCAGATTATTTATGTGTCTTATTTGATGTATATGAAATAACAGTGAAACTAATGTATTAATTTGTCGCTGAAACTTAAATAACAAGTGATTAAATAACAAGTTAAAAATTTATATGTAAAAAAACTTAAAAACACCTTCTCATCTGCTTTATTTATAAAAAAGTGCTTTATTGCTAAAATATCAATGTATTTTTTTCCTATTCCAGTTGTGATATTCAAAATAGACTTGATTGTACACAGTGGGGTAAAACGCAAATTTTTTGGTAATAAATCTGAATCTCCTAAACTACTGGTCGGATCAAATTAAAATGTATGGAAGAGTTGTAGAGGAGGACCTAAGCTTTCAGAAAAATCATCTTGTAGTCACCCTGTGATAACACGAGATAAGCTACAGGGTGTCAAAGTTGACTACCTCGAGTATGTAAAAGTTAAAAAAAGCGTAACTTGTACAAATGAAGTCCGATTTTAAAGATTTTTATATTTCTGGAAAGTGCTTGGCAAGATAAAGAAAAAATAAGCTTACTCATCTAAGTTATCTCTTACAGTTAAAAAGATATTTACGCTTGAATTTTGAATTTTTGATGTTTTGGCTCGACTTTCTTTCGTTTTTCGGGAATAAGTCCGGAGATATATGAGGTAAAAATTTTTTAAAAATATTCTGTAATTTGCTACATATTTCAAAATAATATGCTGAAAGAATTTTTGGATTATCTCAATTCGTCTAGACGTGAAAAATATTCAAAGTCAGCACTCTGAAATTGGCATGAAAAATGGCTATTTTTTTACAAAAATATAGTACAATTCATTCACTTTTTTCTCAAAGTTCCGTTAATAAAAAAAATTTTTCCTTATTAATTTCAAAAGATAAGGCTTCATAAATGGTTAATAAAGAAATTTTGAATTGATTTAAGTTTGCACCCTACATCCAGTATTGGCCGAAAATTGTCAATTTTAAAAAATAGTTTCATTTTTATCGATTAATAAAAAAAATGTCACGCGAGCTTTTTTAAATTTGGTACCCATATTTTTTATAGAAATAGATTTAGAATGATTTAACACTAAACTGCTTCCCGCCCGGCCAAAAACGAATGCAGGAGTGGAGATTTTATGTTAAAAGTCAGTTTTTTTAACGACTATTTTTAAAAGCATATTAAAAGCATATTAGCATAATCTTTTTAATATTATTTCTTATGTAATGTATAAAACACAAATCAAGCTTTCATTCCTAAAAAAATCAATAAAATAGCTCCAATAACCTATTTTTGGTAATTTTTCAAAAATAATTTTTTTTTTTAAAAATAGCTGAAAATCAAAAAAAAATTTAATTTTTTAATACAACTCCACTAATTTTGCAAATACTTTAAAAATGTTAAAAGAATATAAAAATAGACTTATTTACCAATTCAACGATATATAAAATGTTGATATAGGTCATTTAATAATAGTAATATAATGGCCTCAAAACTACCAAGTCACGTCAAAAGTTGCAAAATTCACTATTTTGTTCCGTATTTCCATATGTGTGTATACGTAACATTTTAGTTTTCTAATGTATTATGTAGGTATATATTTGTTATTATAAAGTAGTAAATTCTTTATTTGAGTAATGTTTATTTAATTTGTTCTACATATTTACATACTTATTATACTTATTATACATATAGATATTATTAGAGATTTTCTTGAAAATAATCAGAAATATCAAACGTTAGCAAATTTTTAACTTCCTTAGCTTCGGAATCCTCTTTTTCTATTTCAAGAGTGATTTTTGGTAGCCATCGTGTTCTTATAGAATATATAACTGGATCTGATGATATTAATAAATATTCCATTAAGTCCATATTTTGCGTTATTTTCGAACATTTTCGGGTATTGAAGAGTCGGAAATGTTTAACATCTTTATTTCGAGCTTTCTGTGCTTCCTCTGTTAGCTCTCCCAATGGCAAAATACTATTTTCTATTATTTCTTTACCATGAGCCAATACTTTGTGAATTGTTGGAGTCATTGATTTCCAGGGGTATGTAATGTTAAGTAGTTCTTTAGTTTCGTAAGCAAAAATTTTAAATTTGTCCGCATTAATTTGTTTTTTGCTATTAATGGCTGCCAATATAATCCTTAAATTTAAGGATTTAAGGATTTTCAAAGAAACGTCTTGCTGTATTTCCATCATTTGAGCTTCCATAGCCATGTAGAGGTTTATCAATTATTAATCCGAGTTGTTCTTTGAATTCTAATTGAATTCTTTTCTTCTCCTCTTTTCGTAATTCGTGAAGTTCCAAATTGTTTTTTACTGTAGCAGTTTCCTGCCCGGGAATATTTCTGTACTTCATATCATATGCAAGATGTAAGCAGAACTCCAAAAATCTTATCCTTGCATGGAGTGGTGATATTTCAAATTTTAAAGAATTTTTATTAACAAGGACTTCAGAATTATCCTGAAATTGTGAACTTATTTTTCCACATATATTACATTTCCATGTAGATGTTGTATCTGTTATAGCGTTTGCAACTTTTCCATCAATCATCGTTAATTGTTGTTGAAATGTAACTTTAATAGTTCTGTTTGATACTTTTACATATATTGGGGGCAATGCTTTAATTTCTTCTTCCAATTGGTTGACAATGCTGTTTATTGTAACCGTGGTTTCTTTTGTGTAATCGAAAAGGGTTGGACGGCACAAAAATTTGGAACCTGGAGTTAAATTTATCCATATATCATCAAAAAGCGAGTCATTTCTTGTCGATGAGGAAGGCTTATTTAAGCGCATTCGAAGTGGTATCAGAGACGCTATAAACAGCGAGGAATAATTATTTCCAGAATTACTTCCATCCAGTTGTTTGTATTCCGAAAATCCTGATGTTCCATCGCAGCCCCATTTGAATATTAAAATAAGTTCAGAGTCTTTGCATTTTTCAATGTTATCATTGCTGAAGGTAGATATAATTCTAGATGCAGTATTTTCAAGTAATTGCAATATATTAACTTTAGCGCTTTTAACAGAAGCATTAACCGGGTGCTCCATAGGCTGTAAAATATTACTTTTCGCTTCTCTCACTGATTTGATACTGGGAAAGATATCATATCCTTTTTCGCTAACAGATTTCCTCAAAATCTCGTATTGGTTTCTGGATAATCCTAAATTTAATATTAGACCTAAAGCATCTTCAGAGGTAAAGGACGATGTTGATTTCGGTGTAACTATGCTTTGGATTATCCGATGTAATCGATTGGGAGAAGCTGTTGGTAACACATCTATAACTTTTTCTACTTCCTTTGGTTGCGTACGTGTTACTAAAGCTTTAAATGTATCTTTTATTTCGGCATTCGTATGTGAATTTAGAATAGATTCCTGTTTGGTCCTCTTTGTTCTTAGCTGAACTTCATCGTAACTTTTTTTTGGTCGACCCTTTTTCTGCTTTCCGATGAAAATTGGTATTTCTCCCTCCAACCACTCTTCATTTTTTTTTCTTGAACTTTGGCATTGACCAATCTAAAGCTTGTATCCTTTTTTCGTATGATTTATAAAAATTTTCGAGCTTTAAACTGCCTTCTGCAGTAAGAGTTAAACCAAAAGATACTACTGTATCAATGAGTTTTCTTATTTTTTCTGGACGATTTATAATATCAGATAGATTATCCCAGATTACTTTGCAAAATAGAAAAGTGTTTTAATGCAATATCCATAATGGCAAATTCACTAATAAATCTGCATATTTATAAGGATACTTATATATAGAAAAAGAATATTTATATTAGGTAAATGGTGACAGGCAAAAATGAATTAAAAAATTTAAATTTTTGCTCAAAACCCCCAATTTCATTCAGTTTATTTTCATGACCTGTGTTAAACAGGTACGTCAAAAAATGTACCTATGCGATTGTAAAAAAAAATCATTTTTGTTATAATACATTAATTAAGTAGCTAGGTAAATTATTTAAAAACTTAAAAAAATGTAATAAAAAACGAAGGAAAATATACTTATTTATGTACTTAGGTAATTTTAAAAACCTTTTCAGTAGAAAAAAATTATGAACACTTTAAATAAATTCATTAATAAATATTATTATCTCGTAACAAAAATAAGCAATGCAGTTGAGTGTTACGTATACACACATATGGAAATACGGAACAAAATAGTGAATTTTGCAACTTTTGACGTGACTTGGTAGTTTTGAGGCCATTATATTACTATTATTAAATGACCTATATCAACATTTTATATATCGTTGAATTGGTAAATAAGTCTATTTTTATATTCTTTTAACATTTTTAAAGTATTTGCAAAATTAGTGGAGTTGTATTAAAAAAATTAAATTTTTTTGGATTTTCAGCTATTTTTAAAAAAAAAATTTATTTTTGAAAAATTACCAAAAATAGGTTATTGGAGCTATTTTATTGATTTTTTTAGGAATGAAAGCTTGATTTTTGTTTTATACATTACATAAGAAATAATATTAAAAATATTATGCTAGTATGCTTTTAATATGCTTTTAAAAATAGTCGTTAAAAAAACTGACTTTTAACATAAAATCTCCACTCCTGCATTCGTTTTTGGTCGGGCGGGAAGCAGTTTAGTGTTAAATCATTCTAAATCTATTTCTATAAAAAATATGGGTACCAAATTTAAAAAAGCTCGCGTGACATTTTTTTTATTAATCGATAAAAATGAAACTATTTTTTAAAATTGACAATTTTCGGCCAATACTGGATGTAGGGTGCAAACTTAAATCAATTCAAAATTTCTTTATTAACCATTTATGAAGCCTTATCTTTTGAAATTAATAAGGAAAAAATTTTTTTATTAACGGAACTTTGAGAAAAAAGTGAATGAATTGTACTATATTTTTGTAAAAAAATAGCCATTTTTCGTGCCAATTTCAGAGTGCTGACTTTGAATATTTTTCACGTCTAGAGGAATTGAGATAATCCAAAAATTCTTTCAGCATATTATTTTGAAATATGTAGCAAATTACAGAATATTTTTAAAAAATTTTTACCTCATATATCTCCGGACTTATTCCCGAAAAACGAAAGAAAGTCGAGCCAAAAAATCAAAAATTCAAAATTCAAGCGTAAATATCTTTTTAACTGTAAGAGATAACTTAGATGAGTAAGCTTATTTTTTCTTTATCTTGCCAAGCACTTTCCAGAAATATAAAAATCTTTAAAATCGGACTTTATTTGTACAAGTTACGATTTTTTTTTTACTTTTACATACTCGAGGTAGTCAACTTTGACACCCTGTAGCTTATCTCGTGTTATCACAGGGTGACTACAAGATGATTTTTCTGAAAGCTTAGGTCCTCCTCTACAACTCTTCCATACATTTTAATTTGATCCGACCAGTAGTTTAGGAGATTCAGATTTATTACCAAAAAATTCAGGCACGTTATCGTCAGAGGTATTCGGATAATCTAGACATTGTTCATAGATCGCTTTAACTTTATCCCATAAAAGTTTCAATTCACCACCATGAATCTCTAATGCGAAAACCGTATGAACTATGACATAAAAGTCATTAAAATTCGTTTCAAAAGCGATAAGAGCATCCGAAGCTTTAATAAATTTGTCTAGAGGTGAAAAAGTTATTCTTTTCAATTAAAATATCTGGACTATATGAAAAAAACTAAGTACACAAAAAACACTAAATAAATGCTTTTCACTTCATCGTTATATTATTATATGGGAACAGTAAAAAATTTTTTCTTTCTCCTTGAATTATTCTACAGCGCGAATAATCCAAATTTTACTAATTTATCAAAAATAATAAGAATTTAGATAATTTTCCAGCAAAAACTTTTTGGTTCTCGGTAATGACAACTACTTATTGAAGTAGTTTCTTGGTAATGAGGCGTCATTATTATTTGCCTACTCTATATTACCTAAATAAGTATAATAATTATTATTTGCCTACTCTATATTACCTAAATAAGTATAATAATATAATAGCATACTAATATTGCAGTCACGTGGATCAGTTGGCTAGAGTGCTGGATTAACAACCAGAAGGTTGTTGGTTCAACCCCTTTCTGATGCTGTCAGTTTTTTTAACAAAATGTCTAAAAAGATAGAGTTTAAAAACAACTACATGAATTTGTGGACAACTCGAACAAAAATTGCTAGATATTCTGGCAAACAATAAGTCGTTTATTCGAATCTTTTGAAGTTCCTCTTGTGCTTTTTGACAAGGTACTTATCTTTTCCTGCAAGCGGCAAAGGTCCTATCTTAGCTATCTTATGAAGATAGATAAGAGAGGATCTTACTCCACTCTGAGCTTTTTCCTCTTTAGTTTGGCATATGTTGACGGTTGTCGACATATGCATTACCGCGTCTTACCTAACTAAAAAATTTCCTTATTTATGACCTTCTGAGCCAGTGGATGAATCCCCCGCTCCGACCCCGCCTTGACACTACATGTATCCTACTCTTGTCTCTCGTGGCGCTGGTCCCAGCGAACGAATCCATCGCGATGCTCTTCGTCGTCCGTTATAATATCCTGTCGCCCTGCGACCATCCGTTATCATCTGTCCGGTTTATATATTTTTTTTCTAAATTGTCAATTTTTGTCCCACGAGTATGTCAATAAAGGAGAGGACCATCTCGCAAATGATGTGCGGCTAAGAGTTACAATCAACCCGTGTATTGGCGTTGGAGGGGAGCTGTTAGCTATTAGTTTGATTAAGCACCAACAAACCTTCAGGTCCTCGGCACTCCTACCTACTACCTTGACCTTAAAGTGCGCTGCATTTATTTGGTCCGCGAGAGACTCTATGGAATTCTAGGATCGGCGGATGGACCTATCCGCCCTATTTGAAATTTTATATTAAAATTATGTCTACAAATCATTAAGACTTTGTTCTTTAGATATAAATATAGATATGAATATATTTTTGGTTTTTATGGGGCTCTCTCCCTGGACCTAACCTTTTTTAATTTCATAAATTCAATATGATAAGATAGTGGTTCCCACTAAGTTTGATTGCTCTCATTATAATAGTTCCGTAATGAATATTTGCTTTGTATGAGGTTACCATTTGCCCTGGCTCTACCCATCCCATTTTCATTCTAAATTATTCAGGTTATTGCAAACTTTTAAAACTTTTGCTGTGTTTATATTTATGTTGTATGTGGGTACCATTTCCCCTGGTCCTACCCGTCCCATTTTCATTCTAAGTTTGGAGGTTGATGAGAAAGGTATTTCCGTAAAAATTTAAGACTTTTTGCTGCAATAGTATTTAAGACGTCCGAGAATTAGAATTTTTTTATATGGGGGAAAATATTCCTTTCTATTTTCATCTCAATTTTTAGGAATGATAAGAAAACTGTTTCTTCAAAATTGTAAGATTTTTGCTTTAATATTTCTTTAGTAATGCGATAATTAATATTTTATTGATATGGGAGGTTTAACTCCCTCTGATCCTATCGAAAAATAAATTGGCCTATTTTAATTCTGGGGTTTACAGGAAAATTCCAAGAAAATCGCTTCAGCAGTTTAGCTGTCTATAAGGTACAAGAAACACAATTCATTTTTATATATATAGGTGGATGCAACTACTCCCCCAAGACCTACTCGTCCGACTTTCATTGTGGATCTTAATGGGAAAATTATTGCCACCAAATCTTAAAAATTTTTCTGCAATAGTTCTTCAGCTGTGCTATAATTAAAATTAGTGGGTTTCCACTACCCTTAGACTTGTTCGTCCTATCTTCATTTCAACTATGGAACTCCATAAGAAAATTATTCCCACCAAATCTTAAGAATTCTCTGCAGTGGTCCTTTACATATGCAATTATTAAGATTTACTTTGTATGGGGCTAACATTTCCTTTAGACATGTCTGCCCTATCTTGATCTCAATTATGTGTTTCAACAAAACGTAAACTCTTAATGGCAACAGGTCTATAGATATGTATTAATTAAGATTAACTTTGTATGTGGGCTATCCCGCTAGACCCAACCGTCCTATTTTCATTGTGAATCTTAATGAAAAATTCATTCCCACTAAAGCTTAAGAATTTCTCCATAATAGTTCTTCAGATATGCAATAACTAAGATTTGATTTGAATGTCTTAAGAGTATGTAAAAATAATTTTCTTATGGAGTTCCATAGATGAGATGGAAATTATTTTTACAAAATCTCAAGACATTCACTGTTATAGTTCTTGAGATATGCGATAATTATATATACTGGCTACCATACCAGTGTTGCCAGGAGAGGAGGCTAAAATAAACTTAAAAAAGGTAAAAAAGCTAAATTACCTAAAGAATAAGGCTAGAAAAAAAGTAAATTTTTGTTAAATCTAAAAACTTATTTTTTTTCGTTCTCATTAGTTTTTAATTCTTTTTTTTTTTATAAAATGTTAAAAATATTTTTTATTTTTTAATTTTCTCGACAAAAATTATGTGAGGTCAAATACATTCTACAAGATTACTCTTACTTTTCTTCATATTATATGCAATTAAAAAAATCAAAATCAACAATCAAACAGAAATTTAAACTGTAACTTTTATACATATTATATGTAATTGAAAATTCTAAAACAAAAATTTAACACATTTTGCATAATTTACAATTGACGGATATACATTCCTTCATATCGTTAAAAATTGATTGACGAAAATTTATTTTTCGAAATTTTTAAAAATCAAAAAAATTACAATATATATTTAAACTGAAGCTTTTATTCATATTATATGTAATTTAAAGAAAAAAATCAAAAATTCTAAAAAAAATTCATCACATTTTGCATAATTTGCACAATATAAGTTCTTTAATGTCGTTAAATATTGATTGATGAAATTTTTTTTCCAAATTTTTAAAAATCAAAAAAATTACATAAAAATAAATTTAAACTGTAGCTTTTATTCCTATTATATGTAATTGATAATAATAATTAAAAATGTTGCTTTATTAGTTTTTTTTTTTTAGATTTAAATATATACGTTGCACCATAATATAATTCTTTTTGTAATAAACATTTTCTTATTGATAGCTTAGCTCTTAGGCATTGTTTAACATCTTTAATTTTCTTAATTTCTTGCTTATCTCTGTCAATCTTAGTACATTTTAGCTCTTAAACCAATGAGTTCCTTAATTATTTTACCGTTGTATTCGTCTTTCATTATTCCTAATACTTTTTTATTCAGAAGAGGAAAATTGAAAGCATTTGCTTTCGAATATGTAGACGTATCAATATGTGATTTTTTATCATTTCGAATATCATAATATAAATCATTTGTTTTATTATTATATATAAGTGAATCTGTACCTATATAGCTTAAGTTAAGATTTTCCTGATATTAGGGTTTCATATAATCATAATGTTAATTATACATTTTACATTTGGATAATTCTAAAACAGAAAACCCAATGTAAATCGGTTTATTATATTTAGTTTGAACTCTACTCATTTCAATTTCAATCATTTCATCATGAATTTTCAACGAATTATAAAAGTTATTTCTATAAATAAGCGCTCTAGCGCTATTTTCCCACTCGCAAACAATTTTAATCTCTTTCCTTTTATTTACATTTTCCATTGTCTTACCATAAACCGCGTTATTTCGATCATTTATTACAATTTTTTTAGATATGGACACACACAACATTTATATCACTCTTTATAGATGAAAGTTCTCTTAAAAACAAATTACAATCATATGCCGTAAGGTTATGGAAAAATATAGGAAAGAAATGCGCAATTTGATATTCTAAATTGCATTTATTATGCGAGGGCTCCCTATATTCACCCATTAAGTGACAATGATCAGCCACCCTATCTTCAAAAGATAAAAATTTATTACAAATGTGACATATTTTATCTTCGTTTTGTCTTTTCTGTTGAAATGGTGTTAAGAAATTCATTGGTTTAGTTTTACTTAAAAAAATATTATAAATATCTACCGTATCTTTAACTAAAGTTTGAAAAAAATGTTTTGCCGAGTCTTCACTACTATAGATTCTAAATATATTTAAATGTGAGTCAAATGAGCATTTAACATAGTAACTATAAACGATTGGAACATGTCTTTGTACCGACTGGACGTTAGTTGAATTTTGAACACTCGTCGATTCTAGAATGCATTCGAAATCAGCGTAGACAACAAAAGGAATATCTATTTGTTTTTTTTTTTTTAATTTTAAAACTAAGTATTCATTATCTAATTTTGGCATATTTTTCACCATTTTGTTGCATTCACCTTTATGTTTTTTGAGGGCTTTTTCATTTTGGAAATTTATTACATACATGTAGTTATCTTTTATGTTTAGTTAATTGACTGTAAATCAATCTTAAATTAAACAAATAAAGTTAAAAATGTTGATTAGTTCTCTTTAATTTTATAAAAATATAAACTTACTCACCTTGATATGCGATTTGCTTTTTCTTCTTGAGTAAAATAGTATTATTAAAATAAAATAATATTATTGTCCTTCAGACCAAATACATTTACACTTTTTGAAAGAAACTTACAAAATCATATATATTTTACTTTATTTTTTTAATTATTCGGATAATTCGAACAAACTAAAATGTCTTGTTCGAATTATTCGTTTTGTTCGAACAATCGAAAAACCGAACAATTTGAATAAGCTAATTACCAACATTTAATATATGTACTATAAGTTGTACGTATTATGTGATTAATTTCGATAAGTATACTCTAGTATGTCGAAGTTGCATGCCTTCTGCATGTAACTGAATGCTTCTACATTGTTGAAGTATTTTGTCCATACTGCACTCAGTCTCAGCATTCTCCCATGATACACATATTATGTGTGCATTAGTGTAAGAATATTTGTAAGCTAGGCTAAGATTAACAATAAATAGAAGCATTGATTAATAAACAGACACTTGAAGGAGACAGTCGCACTAGCGGTTGTCCCTAAAAACAAAAAAAAAATAAACATTTTTATTTATTACATGGCAATCCTTTTTAAGTTATTACATGGTGATGCTGCCAGTGGCGAACTACGCAGTGGAATTAGGAAGTTTTATTTATTGTTAATATTTTTTAATTAAAGAAAAAAATAATTTAAACGTTTTACTTTCTCTAAAAGAATTAAAATCAGATTATTTATGTGTCTTATTTGATGTATATGAAATAACAGTGAAACTAATGTATTAATTTGTCGCTGAAACTTAAATAACAAGTGATTAAAAGTGTTTTGAAAAATTTATTTGTAAAAAAAAACTTAAAAAAACCTTCTCATCTGCTTTATTTATAAAAAAGTGTTTTATTGCTAAAATATCAATGTATGTTTTCCCTATTCCAGTAGTGATATTCAAAATAGACTTGATTGTATTAAAAAAAAAAAAATAAAAAAAAATAATAAAAAACATTTTAAACTTAAAATAGAAAACAAAAAGAAAATAATACACTCACTAATTAAAAAATTCAAAAAACTAAAGACAGTAAAAATTCATTTTTAAAAATAATAACAAAATACGTTTTTTTTTCTCTCTTTTTAAAGCCCACCAAAACCATTTGCAAAACAAATAAAAACCAAAAAACTCAAATAAAACAGATAATAATGAGAAGGCTTTTTTTTAAACCAAAAATAAACAAGAAGAAAGGAGAAGATTACAACAGCAACAACAATAATAACAATTTTACTCCTGCACCCATTCTTTCGTAACACCAAGTAGAAAATATGGAGTAACAAAGACAACAACGGCAACAACCTATAAAAAGAATTAAAATTTAAACAACAAAAACAAACACTTTTTTAACAGCAACAGCAGCCCCAAAAGAGAGAACATTAGCAGGATCTTTAGCAGAATATTTCAACTTTAGTATACATACTTAAATTTTATTTAATGTATATTTTATTTTTGTTTAAGATAATTAAGCCTTATTATTGAAACCCTACAAACAACTACATACGAGTACATTTGTTTGATTACTGCACACATATGAATTTGCATAAATCTATACTAATTCCATTAATATATGTATAACCACATAGGTAGGGTAGAATTAAGGGGAAGAATTCCTGGATACGCTGATTAGAATGATCGGGTTCAGGGGGTGAAAGAAGAGGGGGGTTAAAGAAACTAAATCATTGGGATCTTCACTCATAGCAGTTAGGGGTCTTGAATTTAGGCATGCTGCTATTCGAGTCAACGTTGGCGTAAATTCGTAAATGAGTTTTAATACTCTTTACGCCGGCTTCCCATAAGCCGCCCATATGAGATGCTCCAGGGGGTATAAAATTCCTTCTTAAATCGGGTAAAAAATGTTTGCGGTCGGTTTCTAGAATATTAGCTGCACCTGCAAAGGCAGTACCATTATATGAGTACAAATGTGACTGACAGCCCCGTTGAGAGAAGAAACGGGAAAATGCAGCAAGGAATGTTTCCGTCGATATATCACCGGTCGCCTCTAAATGAATTGCCTTTGTTGCAAAACAAACAAACACATAGCCCTTAGTAATTCGACAACCCCTACCAATGTAAGACTTAATATCGAACGGACCAGCGAAATCTAATCCGGTATGGGTAAACGGTCTCGAAAAAGACGCTCGTTCAGGGGCTAATGCAGCTATTATCTGCTGACGGGATTTTTTTTTTGCAAATTGTACATTCCTTGCAATTATGAATCACAGTACGAATTAAGTTCTTTAATTTGAAAGAATATTATATTCCGAAATAAAATTCTGATGACATACGAGCACTAATCGATCACGAGTAAATTTCATTTCCTTTTGGGCTAAATCTAAGGTGTTGTACAAACATTCGGAGTCAACATGAAACCAATTTTCGTCACCAACCTTCTTCAAAATTAACGCAACTCTATTTTTGACGAAAGTTGGACAATGGCATGGGGTTTTTTTGATCCAAGATAAAACTATGGTGGAATCAGTCCACAGATAAATCTTTCTCTTGTCTAGATTTAATTGACTACTCACTACGGGAGCTACTTTCGTTTTGGCCGCGAGTAAGTGCGCCGAGATATTATTTGTCGATGCATTTCGTAGATAAAGCGCTGTACCATAAGCTTTTTCTGATACATCACAAAATGCATGAAGTTAAATATCGGAATTGTGGTGAAAATTAACCCATCTTGGAATATTAATTTTCTCGATATTGGGGTAATCATTTAAAAAGGTTTTCCACTGAATTAGGGTTAAGGGTTTTAAATTATCATCCTAATCAATCTTGTCTTTCCAAATTTGCTGCATGATAATTTTTGCTACAATTATCTTTGGAGAAAGCCAACCTGCTGGATTGAAAAGCATAGCAATTTCTGACAAAACAGCACGTTTTGTAATTATATTTCTACGAGGCTGCGAAACCAGTCTAAAATAAAAGCAATCATTATTTGCGTTCCATCGCAAGCCTAGAGTTTTCGTATTGCTATCATCAAGCCGATTATCACGGGGTAAATCTTCTAAGAGACAAATATGATTAGCAGTCCATTTTCTCAAAATGAACCCGTCTCCTAAAAGTATCTTCTAGCTCATGAGAGCCAGCAAGTACATCATCGACATAAATTTGGATTTTCAAAATTTCAGATGCCGCACGATTTCGAGGTTCACAATCGTTTGCCAATTGTATGAGAGTTCGAATCGCTAAATAAGGTTCACATTTCACTCCGAACGTTACTGTATTTAACTCATAGTTCTTTACGTCAACTTCGGGGTTTTCCCGGTACAATTTTCGTTGGAATTGGGTTTGATTGGGATGCTTCAATATTTGGCGATAAATCTTTTCAATGTCTGCATTAAAGACATATTTGAAAAGTCGCCATTTTGGGATAGGTTCGTAAGATCTGATCCGGAGTATAAAATATTATTCAAGCTCACGCCATTAGAAGAGGGGTTCGAAGTATTAAATACTACTCTCAGTTTAGTAGTGATGCTATCGGATTTAAATACGGCGTGAGGGGTAAATATTATGTGGTCGCATTTACACTCGGGGGTTCAACAGCTCAGGGTTCTTTAAAAAGCGGGTTTCATTTCTTTTGACAGAGCGCTATACCGAGAATCTCCTAAAGTTAATTCTGTACGAAAGGGGAGTGAAACTACATAGCGACCATCGGGGTTTCGATATGTGGTGGACCGGTAAAGTTCTTCGCAATATTCTTCGGCTTCTGAAAAACGGGTGGCTAGTGGAACTTCCTTTAGTTCCCAAAAGCGAGAAAGTTGATTATTTAAATCAATTTGGGAGCAAAAGTTTGCAACAGAGTTTAGGGGTTTAGACTGAAGAACTTCACCAGTTACTATCCAACCGAAAACTGTTCTCTTGGCGATCAGGTTGCCATTTGGATGTATTTTAACATCCGTAGTTAAAATTTTTGGATAAACATTTCCTCCGAAAAGAATATTCATATGGGTGCACATAACATCGGTCATTGTAATATCGGGGAAATTTGAGGTTATAATATCAGTAAGAGAACACGAAAATTTTATAAACAACATATGCGCAAGCTTTCAATTTAAAATTGGGGTCGATCGGAGATCAGGCAGTTACAACACACATGGTTGAAGCTTTTGCAGCATAACAATCTATCATGCCAGTAACGTTAGTCGTTGGCACAGAAAATGTAGGAATTGCAAGTTTCGTTTGTAACCTCCTTGAAATAAAGCTACCTTGCGTACCGGGGTCAACCAGCGCTCGAGTAGCACATCTGATATCGTTAATGTGGATTGTACATATAGTCGAGCCTAAGAGGACTGTAGAATGGGGGTTTTGGTTCAAATGTGCTGAATAAGTATGGGTATTTTGAGCGGCTGTAGAAGTTGAAGGGTTATAATTAAGAGGGTTTTGTATTTAATTGTTTGCTGGTTTTATACTCTGAGTGGTCTGTTGGGAATAGCAGAACCAGTAGCTAAAGGTAGTTGGGATGAAACTACACTGAGAATGTCTCCATGCGGCCTTACATCTCTATGTAACAAGGAATGATGTCTCTGGTTACAAAGGGAACAAACATGAATACTTCTGCAGTTCTTATATTCATGAGAGGTGGCAAGGCAATTTGTGCAACAAATTTTTTAACGGTCGACATTCTCTCATCAACACTCGTGACTCAAAAAGGAAGGACAAAGTCTTAGGGGGTGTGATCCTTGACACATAAAACACCGGCAAGTTGTTGGGGTTGAAAACGTTTTTGTAGTGAAACTTGGACTTTCCTTGAATCATTTGAAGATTTTTTTCGAAACATTAAAATTGAATTTTTTACGGGGGTTTGCAGTACTCAAATTTTTGTTCGGGTTTTGAACGGATTGAGATTGAGACTTATGTCTGAAATCGATTCAAGAATCTTGAAATGAGCGATCAGAATTGCGTCCATATCTTCCCATTTAGGAGTTTTCGTACAAAGTTTCTTTGACTGTTCCCAAAGACTCAGAGTGTTTTCAGGTAACTTTGTAGCACAAATATATATTAACATTACGTGATAAAAAACTTCTGGGGTTACTTCAAGGAATGAAAGATTCGTAATACAATAATTAATAGTGCGCTGTAAATTTTTTATACTTGGACCATTTTCTTGGGATAGGGGTTTATTACTTAAAAGAGTACGAAGCTGTTCATTAATTAGGGCCCTTTTGTTCTCAGACGTGTCAACCAACTTTTTCCATGCAATTGCATACCCATCGTTAGTTAACGGGACGGTTTGTATGACATCATGGGCATCTTTGGCAGTTTTTTGCAATAAATAATACAGTTTTTGAACTGGTGTTAATTGGGGGTTATTGCCATACAACGCGGAGAATATGTCTCGGAAAGAGGGCCAGCTCTTATAGTCACCATAGAAAATAGGGATATCACAAGGGGGTAAATTCATAATGGGTACTGATGTTTCTATATGGCGGTCCGTATGGCCCGTAATTAATGATATACCACGGGTATATGTACTATAAGAGCCCATATATCGGGACTTAACCTCGACAATTTGCGGACTTTTTGTTCAGCCTCAATCAACAAAGTGTCGTATGTTGACCTAATAGCTTCCCATATATGGTGAAGTTCCATTTCACTAACGAACCTATTCTGTGTTCAGAAGCGAGTATAATGGCAACATATGCCTCAAAATCTGCTAACCGATCTGTATTACGAATCAAAGCTGATAGATCCATTTTTGATCTTAATTTGTATTGAGTAATTATGAAAAAAAGCAAATAAAAATGTGTTAAAAATAAAAAATCGAATTAATCGTTCATCAAAAAGGGTAAATTAGATTTTTTTTTAAATAAAAAGTTATTTCAAAGTTAATTGAATAAGCTTAAAAAGTATCACGTTCAAACAATGAGAATTTATATAAAAGGGGTAATAATAATAAAAACAAATAATAAATTTTGCAAAAAACGAAGAAAAATTCGAATATGGTCAATAAATTTTCAAAAAATAAAGGATAAATATCAAAAATAAAGGGTAAATATAAAAAATAGAGTTAAAATTTAAAAAATGCGGTAAAAATAATAATATCGAAAACGATTTTATACTCTGTTCACTAATTCAGAACAAATATTCAAAAATTACAATCATGAAAATCACGAATTAAAAATATTTTTAAACGAATAAATTAATTATTAAATCACTTTCGCAGTTACAAATGGTATAAAAATGATAAATACACTAGTACAGATAATAAATAAACACGGTTACTCACTTTCAGGTAAACGAATAAATTAATTTTTTTCAAAAAATATATATGTAAATTATTCTTTAAATTTATTTTATCCCGGGTAAAAACAATATTAAATTAATAAAGTGCACAAATTTTTTTTATTCGTTTGACAAAAATTATACTGCACTAGTGTTATGGTAATGTGTAACAAGAGAAACACAAGAAAAAACAACCAACAAGAGGGAGTAATAAGCTGTATTTTTGTTTTTATTAAAATATAAAACACTCTCAGTCACTAGAAACAACACACACGATATTCTTGCTTGTTTATTATTAAAAAAACACTATAAACAAAAAAAGTATTATTTATTAATTATTCGCGTGTCTGTCTGTTTTTGTTTACAAAAAACTAACGAGTAAAAATGTGTTTTATTTATTCTCCTTTGTGCTATGTTCTTTAAATCTAGTACAGTTGAGCAAAATTGTAATCAACTAAAGCTTTTGTTAATAGAGGAGTTAAAAGAGAGTAAATAAAATTGGGATGAAAAAAAAGAAAATCAACAAAATAAAAGATCACTTTTTAATAAAATAAAAATTAAAAGAAAAAAATGAAAAATAGGGATTAACACTTTTATTTTATCACTTTAAAAAAGGAAAAAAAGCACACGCTAATAAAAAAATAAAAAAAAAAAACACTTGGAGGAAAATATAAAAAAAATCAAAGGGAATTTTGCCGCTTTTTGTTTATTTGTGTTTTGCCGGCGGAAATTTGTGTTTTTAGCACTGAGTATTGTTTTTTGGTTTTTTCTGTTTTTTCATTTGTATTTCTGTTTGTACTTTTTTTATTTTCACTTATAAATTCAAACAACTTACCTTTTTTAATTGTTTGAGAGAATTAAGGGGTGTAAAAAAAACTGGATTTATCCAAAAAGAGGATTCTGAAAATAAAATATTTTCTTAAAAATATTTGAAGTTCACGGGGGGTTTCTTAAATATCCGGTTAAGGACCAAAAAAATGTTTTGCTTGAAATATTTTTGTCGAAAATATATAAATAAAAACAAGGATATTAGAAATTTTTTCTTTTCAATTTAATATGGTTTTATATTTTGCTCGGGATTTTTTCGTAATTTGTACGTACCGTACGCTTGGGGTAAGTGATCTTACAAAAAATTATATACACTAAGAATGTGGAAAAATGTCAAAGGGTAAAAAACATAGAAAACAGACACTGAACAATAATTAGTAGCTTCTTCAATGCCCAAAATGGCAACGGTAATGCTAAAGATGCTAATAGTGTGCGTTGTCTAACCCAAGATAATTCGGGAAACGTACAAAACCCCTAAGATCTTTAATAAAAACATGCAACATAAAGTTGAATTTGTGCAGCTACTTGAGATCTATATCGTCATTAAATGATAATAAATCTATCTTTTTGGTAGATACAGGTGCATACATCTCTGTAGTAAAATTCAATCAGGTTCTAAATGAACAAATAGATAGCAACTAAAAGACAAACATAAATGGCATTGGACAAGGATTAATAACAACATTGGGAAAAGTCAAAACTCATTTTAAGATAGAAGACATGTTAATAGCGCATGAGTTTCATATGGTAGGAGATGACTTCCCATTAAAGCGGATGGTAATATAGACATCAGAAAGTATGGATGCATATTGGACTACCAATGCAAACAGGACTATATAATTCTGACTAAAACAGATGGTGTTCCATATAATGTAGCTATAACACTGATGAATGCTCCGAAAAAAAATTCCATATCAGTACCAGCCAGATCAGAAGTCATAAGACCCATTAACTATGAATAAGTTGAAGAAGATGTATTAATACCGCAACAAACTATTCATAGCGGTTACATCCAAATCCCAACCCTTGGTTAAAATTATAAATACAACTGACTAAAATTTAGTTATTGAAAATGTCCACATAATATTGGAAAATCTAAATGACTATAAAATTGTCCAACCAAGTTACAATCCCAAAACGAAAAGGGGAAAAAATTGAAAAATTACTAACAAATTTTCCTGTATTTGTAGATTCGGAGTTTAATAATAACAGCAAATAATTTTCATAAATAAAAACTAAGATTTCATGATAAAGAACTACAGAATACCTTATTCTCATAAAGATGAAGTAAACAGGCAGGTTGATAAACTTATCAATGATGATATAGTAGAACCATTGATCTCAGAATATAACAGTCCAATCCTTTTAGTACCCAAAAAATCGATGCCAAGGTCTAATCAAAAGTGATGGAGACTAGTAGTTGATTATAGAGGAATCAAGAAGAATTAATAGCTGATAAATTTCCCTTACCTCGAATAGATGACATGTTGGATCAATTAGGTAGTACAAAGTACTTTTCATGCTTTTCATTAAATTGAATTGGAAGAAGACTCAAGAGACATTACTTACTTCTCATCCGATAAAGGCTCTTTTGGATTCAAAAGATTACTGGGAAATACAATATTTCAGACCATATATATATGGCAAAATGTTAGTGATTAGAAGTGATCACAGATCTCTCACCTACCTGTTTTTATTAAAAAATCCGTCATCTAAATTAACACGTATGAGGTTGGACCTAGAGGAATACGACTTTACAGTCTGGTATCTTAGGGGAAAGATAATCATGCCGCTGATGCTTTATCGCGGTAAGAATTTACAGATATAAAAAATATAAAAGTCAAACAAGTGCTAAAGGTAACAACTAGACTTTAGGAGAAACAGAACAAGGATTGCAAAATGAAGAATCAAAAACAATCTAACGAATCGGTCATTTTAAAGGTATATGAGGTGATAAATGCCCAAGAGCACCGCAAAATGCCACAATTGCATTTTACTTAGGATAAACTGGTTATCCTTAAAGGAAAGAAAAAAAATATATGTTGCATGACCAGTCATAGTGGAAATGTCGACTTAGGTCACCTTTTTCCAAAACTTGAAAAATAGCTGATAACATTGGTCAGACTACGACACGATTTTCACTAAGTGATCGTCTGTTTAATATCCCGGGGATAGATATAGAAACCTTTAAAAATAAATTTAATGGTTTCTTAAAAAGATTGACCCTAGTGCTCAGTCCAAAATTGCAGAAAATAATTACCGATACAGAAAAATGTCTATCATGCAAAGGTATCATGATGACCCTATCAACGGAGGTCAATCGGAATCACTCGCATGATAAGAAAAATAAGAATTATTTATTATTGGAAAGCATGACTAGAGATATAACTAAATACGTTAAACAATATAAATTATGCCAAACCAATAAACCTATAATCAGGGTCAAGGAACCCTTTGTACCATTTGAGGAAGTTATCATAGATTCCATTGGATTTACTAAAGTCTGACTCTCAAAATGAATATGCAGTCACTATAATGTGTGATCTCACTAAATAGTTGGTGGCGGTGCCCACAAAGAATAAATCAGCCAGAAGTGTTGCACAGGCAATCATGGAAGGCTTCGTATTGATATACGGTCCCATAACTAAAATAGTCACGGAGCTCTGTGCTCTCATGAAAATAGAAAAGGTGAATTCTACACCATATCATCATGAGACAATTGGTACTGTATAAAGATCGCACATTTAACGAATATTTAAGAGCCTACGTGTCTGCAGATAGATCTGATTGGGATGCGTGGTTAAATTTTTCTTGTATTGTTATATTACAACTCCGTCAACGGATCATGAGTATTGCCCATTCGAGCAAATTTTTGGAAGGATACCACCATCCCTAGAATTCATAAATGACAAGAGCATAACACCCCTGTACAACGAGGGCTCATGTGAGAAGGAGGTTAAATTCAGATTACAAGTGGCTCATCGCAGAGTTGCTGGTTTAGTAGCAAATGCTAAATTAAAGAGACAACAGAGTTCCACTGAAAAGGCTGACACCATCAGAATAGCTAAAGATGATTGGGTACTAGTTCGAAACGATGCGGGACACATCTGGACCCGGTTTACAAGGGATCATACAAGGTAATAGCTCTTGATGGGAGAAATGACGTTGAGTTGATTGACAAGTATGGTACTGTAATTAAGGTCCATAAATATCGACTCTGGAAATACAACCCATTTTTTAATTTTGAACGATTCTAGTTTAAAATATGAAAAATAAAAATCATATGATAATAATATGTCAATATTGTTTCAATCTAATAACTATTTCTTAAAAAAAGATAATTTTAAATTAAATTTTGTATGATGTCTTTGCGTTTAATTTTAAATATGGAAGAAGAGAAAATAAAAAGGTATTGTTATAATACAGTTCAGATCCTCTACTTGACAGCATCTTTAATAGCTCCTCTCATACTATTGAGGTGTTTGTTAATTCATTCCTTTTGGAATTCCGTCATCTTGCTCCATCGATTGGAACGAATCTATAAAAATAGTAACAAAATTCCATGTTTTAATTAAAAGCAATTGTTTACTTACCTATCGTTGGCAATATCTAAGTTTTCTTCCAAAAAATTCACTCAAAATTCTTTTTGAATTTCGCACTTTTTTTTTTCTCTTCCACTTTTTTTAATTTATGTATTTATTGTAAACTTAACTACAGAAACGTTTTTTCGTTTTTCTTTTAAATATTTATTTTATTGTTATAAAAACGCTAAAACATTTTTAATAAGTGGAAAAAATATAACGATTTTATTATAAAACATGACTGATGAAAACGGAAATATGTGGTTTAATAAACACAAATATCAAAAAAATAAAAAATAAAGAAAAAAAAAAATTAAAGAATCAAAAAACAAACACAAAAACATTTTCGGCCTAAAATAATTTAAGTAAGAAAAATCTAAAAAGAAATCACTTAAAATAAAAGTGATCATATAAACAAAGAAAAAATATGAAAGAAACTTATGAAAAATATAATTCTGATTAAGTTTTTAGTATTTAAGCTCTAATAAACTATTAAAACTATAAAACAAAAATTCAACAAATGATTTTTTTTAAATAATTATCAAAACTGCGTTGCTGGTTCGACTGCAGTTAAATTATTTTATTATTTTATGTTTTGGAAATATTCAAAATAAATTACATTTACTAAATTAATATAAATCACACAAGTTAATAAAATACCAACTATTAAATATACGTAAATTTAAACCTAAAATTTTGCTAACTATTTTTTTTTACAAATAAAAAAAGTATTTTTTTCTTAATACATAATTTATTTAAATGAATTGATAAATGAAAAAAAGTAAATATTAGAAATTATAAATGTTTGAATTGATATTTATTTAATACTAATTCAAACATTGTTTTCTGCAAAGAAACCAACCAAGTATTGATCATTCTTTCTGTAAAAGGGAGGTATAGTGTGTTTGCTTACTCGAACTTGCATGTCTTCTGCATGTAACTTAATGCTTCTACATTTTTGAAGTATTTTGTCCACACTGCACGATAGCTGGAGCATGTATTATGCATGTCTCAGCATTCTACCACGATACACATATTATGTGTGTATTAGTGTAAGAATAATTGTAAGCTAGGATAATATTAACACATTGTAGAAACAGACACTTGAAGGAGACATTTGCACTAGCGGTTGTCCCTAAAAACAAAAAAAAAAAAAAAAAGAAACATTTTTTGTTTTTTACATGGCGATCCTTTCAAAGTTATTACAATACTGTATTTAAATATACGCATTATCTGCATAATATTGATAATATTGATTTTAGATGCAATATGTACATATACGAATATATCCCCTTATTCCACTTTAAGCTATTTTCAGCCGGACAATAAAATATATATATATATATATATATATATAGCGCCACAGGTTTCATTTCATAATCACGATTGTTTTTCAAAGCTCAAAAACTTTGAAAAAGGGCTAAATATAAAATTAGATAAATTCTACACCTTTGTTGTTCTGCAGACTTTCAATAGTCATACTTTTTATTAAAAAAATTTTATGTTTTAAATTTTTTGGGTCGGGTCATTGCGCCTCTCAACGGAATACAAATTTTGAAAGAGGGATTAATGCTTGTTGTAATTAGGCGTAAAATTGGATAAATTCTACACCTACTTTGTTGTTCTGCAGACTTTCAATAATATACTGGGTAGTCAAATTTTTATTAAAAAATTTTATGTTTTAAATTTTTTGTTTTTTTTATGGGCCGGGTCTGTGAGAGTCAACGGCATACAAATTTTGAAACAGCGATTAATGCTTGTTGTAATTAGGCGTATTGGGAAACAAGAGCGAACATTTTTCAAAAAATCAGCGAAGCACATTCATAGTGTCATATAAAGAAGCATGGATTACTGCGTGAAATTAGTTTTTTGTTATTGTACACAATAAAATCGGAGGAGTATTAAAAATGAAATTAACAAAAAAAATTTTTGTATTTTTTGAAAATTACGGAAAAGTTTAACTTTCTATTTCTGTATTTTTATATATTAAATTGAAATTTGTACAAATCTTGCATATATAGAAATAAGAACGGCGATAAATATAATTGATCGGTAACATAAGTTTAGGTTAAATGTCGTTGACAGTTGACAACGGTCATAAATAGGTAGTGTTTGTAATGCTTAAGGGAAATGTATAAAAGGAAAATTTTTGATGCACCTCAAAAAATTTCAAAAGATAAAAATTTTGTAGAACAAAATTTTATTCTTAATAGACAATACCATGTCATTAACCGGACTATTGTGAACATTAACAGAATTATAGGTACTAGCGAGTTGATTTAGATTTTCACAATATTTGGTGAATGAATTGACATTCCATCGAAGCCTTTGATTACCCGAATCCGATAAGATTCTATTATTGTTAGATACTGGACATGTTATGTTTAGTTCAATAGGTATATGATCAGAAAATGTCTTGTAATTAATAGTAAAATCCTCAACATACTTTAGAACAAATACAGTAGTCTATAACTGAACTACCAGTACCTCCACAAAAACTGTATTCGCCATGAGCATCACCCACTGTTCTACCTTTTAGTATTATATACCCTAAGTTGGTAACAAGAGACATAAGTTTCTTTCTTTTCGGACTAAACGTTTTGTCTTTCGAGCATCTCGTTTCATTGATGTTTGGTGGTGTTGTAGAAACCTAGGTTCCAATATTTGTTCTTCACCAATACAGGCATTTAATATGCCTGCAAAAGTTTGTAGAGGAAAGTTCTTCCAAAAAATTTTCAAAACATTCCATATCAGTTTTCCAATTTGTACAATTTAAATAACGTGGAATGAAATAAATTTCCTTCTATCATTGCAGTTAACAAAACATTATTAAAATGTGTAGAAAACTACAAATTATAAATTTTTTGTATTTCCTTTTTGAAACCACACAAGCACGACCAGCTTTATGACTTTTTTTGCTTCGATCCAATATAAACAGTAATTTTGAAAGTATGCTGCAAAATGTACTTGTTTGTCTGCTATGACCTATGTCTCAAAAAGGATTCTTCCTTTTTTCGAATTTTCGAATTTATTAATATATTTTACAAAATTACCAAAGATAAGTGAACTAGACAGATTTGTTACATTATATGATACTAAATGACAAATGCTGTGTTGCTATTGTGAGGATATGTTTGTACTTCTATTATTAGCTTGAGTTACGATTCCAGTTTTAACAATTAGTATAATCTTTCTGTATATAAATTGAATTTCCTTTTAGGTTACCTTTGGCGGAAACAACATAAATAGTTTGCATGTAAATTTCTAAAGTAAACAAATAAGTATTTTTCCTTGGCAGTGAACGAGCTGTTAATACATTAATATTGACAGAAAGTACGTCAGAACATAATTTAAAAAACTCAGTTTTGGCTGCGGTATATCATTGCATTTAATTATATATCATTGCATTTAATTTATCATAAAATTTTTATTTTCTATATTAAACTTAGGACTGTTTTAAATGCTTTAAATATAAAAAAAACTTAAATAGTGTTAAATAGTGTTAGAAATACAAGTGGGCAAAAAGATTCAAAACATATTTAAAGCATTTGAAACAGTCCTAAGTTTAATACAGAAAATAAAAATTTTCTGGAAAATTAAATGCAATTATATTTTTTTCTTAACTTTAAATATAATGATGTTAAATTAAAAAATACAAACACGGGTCGGTAGAACATAAACTAAAAAAAAAAATATTTTAATATTGAATTTTTGCGAAGTTTTGTTAAAGGGATATGAATTGTATTTGTTTGTACGTTATAGAAAACTGAACCGTAGGACCGATTTCTTTTTATTTTCACATCATCATCCTGTAAGCCTCGAAAGTAAAATAAGCTACTGTATTTTTCGATCGGAAAAATATTATTTATCGCATATCTAAAAAAAAAAACTATAACAACAAAAGGCTGCAAATTTTGTGAGAATAATTAAGTGTGATCACAGGTCTAAGGAAGTGGTAGTCCTACACAAACCAATTTTCGCATATCTTAAAAACAATTTCAGTGAAAGTTTTATGATTTTGTAGTATATCTGAAAAGCTATTTCAGAGAAAGATTTACGATATTGTTGGGATAACTTTTGTATAAAGGTTTACAATTGATTGAGGTAGGTCTTAGGGGAGTAGTAGCCCTTATACAAAGTATATATTAATTATCTGATATCTAAAAAACTATTGCAGTGAATGCCTTCAAATTATGTAGGAATAATTTTCGTATAAAGATCCACAATATAAATTAAAAATTTTTGCATAGATTTTTTTTTAATTCCCACTGTTGTTTTTGTAACACATTTATGGAAAATATAAGTATTTTCGAATTTTTTAATAATTTTTTACGGAATAATTTCAAGATAACGATGGAGTATTTATGAAGACTCAATGCATAAAATTTTAATTTTATTACTTTAAAATGTTTATAATGAAACTAGAATTTTATTTTTGCTCTTTTATATTGCACAGTGGGGCAGAATCGAAATTTTTTGGAAATAAATCTATAACTTCTGATCGGCTGGTTGGATTTTCATGAAATTTGGTATAGGCGTAGCAGAGGAGTGTACAATGTTAAGTTTGAAAGGCGGGCACAACAAACACCTCAGGGGCGGAGCTAAGGGTGCTCAAAGTTAGGTACCTCTGACATAAAATTTTTTTAATAATTTGCCAAATTTTTGTTCAAATATTTTTATATATTGTTGTAGGCCCTGATAAGACCTATAAAAGACATGCTTACATGTCCTATTTATCTCTTATAGTTTTCGAGTTATTTGCGTTTGAATTTTTAAGCACCATAATTTTGCATGTTCTTGGTCCAGTTTTTTTCATATATATTCTAGTATTTCCGACCGATTTTATTAGTTTTTTTCTTAACTAGTTAAAGAACAAAATTATCCATGGAATAAAAAAAAATTTGAAGTCGATATCTTTACCGAGTCCAAAAATAAACGATTTTGAATTTGGAAATTGCAAAAAAGGCGACTTTTTGTGTTTTTTTTGCCGAAAAAGTATCTACACTCTTTCTTATCTAAAATAAAAGTTTCTTTAGCAACATATAATAATTTTGCACTTTTCTGAAAGGTAACTTCACACAGATGACTTTAAGGTAAAAAACAAAAACAATAACTCAATTGGTCATAGTAGATACCTTCCCGAATGTAAAAAATCTCATTTTTGGGAATTTTCATAAGTTTTTTGAGAAATCAGGAAAACCCTACCCCTGATTGGAATTTGGTTAATGCGCTTTTATTTATATTAATAAGATCCACATTTCCTGCAAATTTCATAGTTTTAATAGGGTTGCCACATTTCCCAAATTTAAGTAAATCTTTATTCTTTTCTAAGCATTCATATATTTCTATTAATGAATTTAAAATAACAAAACAAACAAAACATGGCTATTTTAACTTAATCAATAAGTATTTTATTAGTTTACATTTATGGTGTTTACCTAAATTTAACAAATGTATTTATTTATTGATGATGGTTAAAAATGTATATATTTATGATCTAGTGGCAATGTACAGGTATCCTTTACGGTGATACCTAGCTGCAGCATTTATCTATTACTGATGGTTCAAAATTTATATTTTTACCAGCTAGTGACAATGCACAGGTAATATCCTTTCCGGTGATACCTAACAGCAACATATAATATCAGTGAATTCGGTATAGGTACTCTCCCAAATTGACTCTTTTAGATAATTTCCCTAATGAAAATTCAAAGAATACCTGTAAATATTATACCTGTGCGATATATCTAATAGATATATATATATATATAAATGCGCAGCTAATCCTTATTAACATCATAACGAAGTTGATTACCATGGTGATTACATTGAAACATGAACAATTGTGTTGTGTTCTGTGCAGTTTATCTAAAAATGATCTTAATCGTTTAGAATTCATAAAAACTACATATCATGCAAAAGTCGATGTTATTGCTAAATCTCAGATAGAGAGCTTTTTAAAGTTGTATGACGTAAAAATGAAGTCCTTGAATCAGCGTAATAACAGATTAAAAATTAAACATTCCGATTGGATGGATACTGATATAGAAATATCGGCGTGTAAAATATCAACTGGAGCACCCTGCAAGACATATGATGATTTAAGTACAAGATCTAAGAAGAAAAGACTGGCCCATAAGCTTTCTATAATTTCGAAAGAAGAAGTTGCTGATACATTCAAAGAAATGTTAAAAAAGGAGAAGCAACCTAAGAGTGCAATTAATATTGCTGAAATACTGCCAAAACATCTTAAAGGGATTGCCGAAAGTGTACCTACTCCTACATCACAATCCAATTTTACAGAGGAAGAAGCAATTCCTTTAATGCTTGAACTGGACCTCAGCCGAAACAAATATCAAATTTTAAGAAAAGCTCTGCTTGAAAAGGGTCACTCAATTCTACCATCATACAAGGATATTTAAGAAAAAAAAAAAACTATTTTACCATCTATTTCGGTTACCGAAAAGGAAGCATGTGTAGAGCTATCTTCTTTGCTTAAGAATACAGCTACGTTGTATTAATCTGTAAGTGGGGATGTGAAGGACTATCAACCCTTCCTGAATACAAGCTAGTGGAAGTAAGAAAATTGCGGATTATAAAAGCTTATTTATAGCATCTTTGGTGCCATTAAGAACGCGATCTTGTTCCTTAAAACAATCTTCATCAAAGTGTAAAAACTCATTTGAAGATATATGACTTAACACCACTTTAGGATCAAAACATTTTTGCAGACCTATTTGGTTCGAATACACAAGGGAGTCGAAGATAACAACAAAGGATTTAGTGGAATATATTAAAGATGAAATAAATGATTTACAACCTCTTTCAATAACCATAAACCAATACACATTCGACATATCCTTTCAACTTAGTCTAAAAATGATTGATGGAAAGGTTAGTAATGCCATTACGGAAACATCTTATTTTTGGAAATGCTCACTATGTGATGAGACGAAATCACAATTTTCGGATATTGGTAGAGTATTAATGAAGAATTTCTGTCTTTCGGAATATCTCCACTTTACGCCAGAATACGTTTCATGGAGCACATAGCATATGATCTAAAGTATAGAAGTGTGCCAGAAAATTTAACAAAATCTACCAGAAACAACGAGGATTTAAAAACACTTAGAATATCTGAGAAAATTAGAATGCAGGATGAATTCAGAGAAGAGACGGGATTAAACACCGACAAACCTCTGCCGACTGGTGGTAGTACAAATGATGGAAACACAGCAAGAAGGTTTTTCGAAATTTCGAAGCTACATCAAAAATAACTGGTATTAATAAAGTATTACTTGAAAGGACTAACATACTATTAATGGCAATTAATAGTAAGCACAAAATTAACTCTACTCGATTTGGAGAATATGCAACAGAAATATCTAAACTACTTGTTTCTCTATATCCATGGAAAGAAATGACACCAACAGAACATAAAGTATTGTGCCATGGCGAAATTATAATTGAACGAAATGTTCTTCCACTTGGAGAGCTTACAGAAGAGGCTCAAGAAGCAAGAAACAGAGATTTTAAGCACGTTCAATTATTCAGCTCCAGGAAATGCTCCAGAACGTCACAAAACGAGGATATTTTTAATAGCATATTGTTATCATCTGACCCTGTACTATCATCAATGAGAAAACGTTGGATTTATTATGAGCTTTTATCAACTCAAAATACTGAAGACTTGAAGGACCTTTATTATCTTTTAGATATGTATACAGATACAACAGATTATTTTAAGTAGTATAAGTTTAAAATAAGTAGTATATTAGAAAAATTGCCTACATAAATTTAATGCAAATAAGTAATAAAAAATCGTATTAGAAATAGAATATTTATTAAGGAAGATGATAGATACAAAAAATAATAATATTAATTAAGTTAAAATAGAAATTTTTTGTTTGTTTTGTTATTTTAAATTCATTAAAAGAAATATATGAATGCTTAGAAAAGGATAAAGATTTACTTAAATTTGGGAAATGTGGCAACACTATTAAAAATAAAAAATATTTATTAATTATTTTTATAAAAATATTTTGTGTATAGATATTATTAAAAGTATACAGAAATATTCATAATTTTCTAAGTAATTATTCACGCAAAGCTAAAGGCAAAAGTTTCAAGTTTGTAAAAATATAGTCATATATACATTAAATTGGATATATAAAAGTTGAAAGGCGCATATTTCTGAAATGAGACATGATTTTTGCAAAAGAATACATATTTTTAAAATTTATTTTGCTATTTAGAAATAAACTAAAGAAAGGGCCCAATTTGGGGTTTTTGGAGAAAATACAAATTTTTTAATTGTAATAACATATTTGTTTATAAATATATTTTAATGAAATTTGCAGGAAATGTGGATCTTATTAATATAAATAAAAGCGCGTTAACCAAATTTCAAAAATTAAATTTTTGGCTATAGAATCCACATTTTTCCGAAGTCCCGTAGATTTTGATTTAAAACTTTTAGAAATATATTGAAGATTCTTAAAATATATTCCGCTTGTCGATTCGTGCTTTGGGATTTGAGAAAATATGGTCTAAAATCAAAACTTTCATATAAAATGGGACGAATTCGGGAGGGTTTGTACCATGACCAATTGAGTTATTGCTTTTGTTTTTTATCTTAAAGTCATCTCTGTGAAGTTATCTTTCAGAAAAGTGTAAAATTATTATATGTTGCTAAAGAAAATTTTATTTTAGATAAAAAAGAGTGTAGATACTTTTTCGGCTAAAAAAAAACACAAAAAGTCGACTTTTTTGCAGTTTTCAAATTCAAACTCGTTTATTTTTGGACTCGGTAAAGATATCGAATTCAAATTTTTTCATTCAATAGATAATTTTGTTCTTTAACTAGTTAAGAAAACAACTAATAAAATCGGTCGGAAATACTAGGATATATATGAAAAAACTGGACCAAGAACATGCAAAATTATGGTTCTTAAAAATTCAAACGCAAATAACTCGAAAACTATAAGAGATAAATAGGACATGTAAGCATGTCTTTTATAGGCCTTATCAGGGCCTACAACAATATATAAAAATATTTGTAATCGGAGGAGAAACAAAAATTTGGCAAGTGATTAAATTTTTTGTTCAGAGGTACCTAACTTTGAGCCCCCTGAGGCGTTTGTTGTGCCCCCCTTCCAAACTTAACATTGTACACTCCTCTGCTAAACCTATACCAAATTTCATGCAAATCCAACCAGCCGATCAGAAGTTACAGATTTATTTCCAAAAAATTTCGATTCCGCCCCACTGTGTATTGTAGTAAAAGCTATTTTGAAAGAAACAATTCGCTGTACAAATATTGTATTTGCACCAATTTTTTAAACATTTATTTTATTTTAATAAAAGTACTAAATCATTAAAAATTTATAAAATGATTTTCTTTTAATTTTAATTAAATTTTTTTCAAAAAAAAAAAAAAAAAGATCTGTTATTGTAGAAACAATTTCGAGTAAACCTCTTTTTTATAAAAATAGAATTTTTAGCATAATTTTTCTATTTTTTTTTAAATTAAAAAAAGTATAATTTTATCCTAAAATTAAACTAAAAATATTAAAAATTCTTTCCAAAAAACATTTTAATTGTAATCTTTGAATAAATCCTTTTCATGGACTTTGATAAATGATTAAATATTAATTTAAAATTTTTTAAATATTCTTAAAAAAGAGAAAAATGATTATGAAAAGTAGGGAGTTTAGGCAATTATTGACTTTTTATTCCGGGATTAGTTTAAAATAATGATTAAATTTTTGGGAATATTTACTACTTAATGTGGTTACCTTTTCATCAATCCAGTTTACACCAGTTAACATAAAACTGAGTGCTTACACTTGAAAAATTTTATTTATTTATCAAATGTGAAATTTTTAGCATGAACAAAGTTTGAAACATCTCTACTTGTGATATTACAGACTTATAAGGATCTTTAATTATATTAATGCAATTTTAAATGTAATAAATAGTACTTATAATATTTCTTTCTCTCCTGTATGGAAGAAAAATATGGTCTCTATATATTACCAGCTAAAATTAAAAATGTTATTCTTTCAGTTATTATGTACAATTACATGGAATATTTTTTAATTAAACAAATATACTTGTATTTGAAATTTTAATATCAAAATAAAAAAAAAAAAAACGGAAATTCACTTAAAATTTTTTGAAAATTTTCGTAAGAGATCATTTTAAAATAATTTATATCACAAATTGACCTCTTCGTGTTAATTTTGCTAGAAAGTGTTAATTGAATTTTTAAAATAAAAAGTATAAAAGACTTCTCAATTGTTTTAAATTTTCTTTTGTTGCTCAAAATAGAAAAAAACAGAAAAAACTTTAGACGGACCCAGCACAAGTGCCAACAGATTTCAGCTAAAGACGAAGAAGAAGCAATTTCTTATAAAGAAAAGATTCCTCGTATAATTGTGGATTCTACACACAGTTTTTCAACTGTGATTGGATTAATTGGCGACAAGTATAAAGGTATAAACGAATAATATTTCTGTGTATCGCAGACAACCTTTAAAGGGCAACAAAGATCCCATACAATTCTGTGTGTGCTATGTATGGTGCTAAGAATTGTAATTGTATCGTAGTGTGTTTAGCCTGTGCCAGAAATCACGATATCGGGTAACGTCTAGATCTAGGCGACCAGCAGAAGAACTGTTTCGTATTCTAAACAATACGATCATGATTTTCCTCAATTGTCAAGGCAAGAACGCCAAAATAATACACGTAATTCTCGCGCTTATGGTAATTTGTATTCTGAGGAAGCTAAGAACAAAAGCTACGAAAAAAAAAATAATAATAACGATGACATACG
Source organism: Protocalliphora azurea (assembly GCA_932274085.1). Lineage (NCBI taxonomy): Eukaryota > Metazoa > Arthropoda > Insecta > Diptera > Calliphoridae > Protocalliphora > Protocalliphora azurea. The sequence goes on along the minus strand of OW026522.1, from coordinate 57,557,018 downwards.
CGCCTTTAAACTTTTATATTTCCAATTTATTGTATATATGACTATATTTTTACAAACTTGCAACTTTTGCCTTTAGCTTTGCGTGAATAATTACTTAGAAAATTATGAATATTTCTGTATACTTTTAATAATATCCATACACAAAATATTTTTATAAAAATAATTAATAAATATTTTTTTATTTTTAATAGTGTTGCCACATTTCCCAAGTTTAAGTAAATATTCTTTTCTAAGCATTCATATATTTTAACTTAATAAGTATTTTATTAGTTTACATTTATAGTGTTTACCTAAATTTAACAAATGTATTTATCTATTGGTGATGGTTAAAAATGTATATATTTATGATCTAGTGGCAATGGACAGGTATCCTTTCCGGTGATACCTAACTGTAGCATTTATCTATTACTGATGGTTCAAAATTTATATTTTTACCAGCTAGTGACAATGCACAGGTAATATCCTTTCCGGTGATACCTAACAGCAACATATAATATCAGTGAATTCGGTATAGGTACTCTCCCAAATTGACTCTTTTAGATAATTTCCCTAATGAAAATTCAAAGAATACCTGTAAATATTATACCTGTGCGATATATCTAATAGATATATATATAAATGCGCAGCTAATCCTTATTAACATCATAACGAAGTTGATTACCATGGTGATTACATTGAAACATGAACAATTGTGTTGTGTTCTGTGCAGTTTATCTAAAAATGATCTTAATCGTTTAGAATTCATAAAAACTACATATCATGCAAAAGTCGATGTTATTGCTAAATCTCAGATAGAGAGCTTTTTAAAGTTGTATGACGTAAAAATGAATCAGCGTAATAACAGATTAAAAATTAAACATTCCGATTGGATGGATACTGATATAGAAATATCGGCGTGTAAAATATCAACTGGAGCACCCTGTAAGACATATGATGATTTAAGTATAAGATTTAAGAAGAAAAGACTGGCCCATAAGCAATTAATATTGCTGAAATACTGCCAACTGCATCACCAAAACGTCTTAAACGGATTGCCGAAAGTGTACCTACTCCAATATCACAATCCAATTTTACAGAGGAAGATCAATTGCTTTAATGCTTGAACTGGACCTCAGCCGAAACAAATATCAAATTTTAAGAAAAACTCTGCTTGAAAAGGCACACTCAATTCTACCATCATACAAGGATATTCAAGAAAAAAAGCAAACTATTTTACCATCTATTTCGGTTACCGAAAAGGAAGCATGAGAATATAGCTACCAGGATAGTTGCAGATTTTTCTGCAGATCAGTTGGAAAAAGTAAATAACAGCGACGTTGTATTAATCTGTAAGTGGGGATGTGACGGACTAGCAGCCCTTCCTGAATACAAGCTAGTGGAAGTAAGAAAATGGCGGATTTTAAAAGCGTATTTATAGCATCTTTGGTGCCATTAAGAATGCGATCTTATTCCTTAAAGCAATCTTCATCAAAGTGTAAAAACTCATTTGAAGATATATGGCTTAAGACCACTTCAGGATCAAAACATTTTTGCAGACCTATTTGGTTCGAATACACAAGGGAGTCGAAGACAACAACAAAGGATTTAGTGGAATATATTAAAGATGAAATAAATGATTTACAACCTCTTTCAATAACCATAAACCAATACACATTCGACATATCCTTTCAACTTAGTCTAAAAATGATTGATGGAAAGGTTAGTAATGCCATTACGGAAACATCTTATTTTTGGAAATGCTCACTATGTGATGAGACGAAATCACAATTTTCGGATATTGGTAGAGTATTAATGAAGAATTTCTGTCTTTCGGAATATCTCCACTTTACGCCAGAATACGTTTCATGGAGCACATAGCATATGATCTAAAGTATAGCAGTGTGCCAGAAAATTTAACAAAATCTACCAGAAACAACGAGGATTCAAAAACACTTAGAATATCTGAGAAAATTAGAATGCAGGATGAATTCAGAGAAGAGACGGGATTAAACACCGACAAACCTCTGCCGACTGGTGGTAGTACAAATGATGGAAACACAGCAAGAAGGTTTTTCGAAATTTCGAAGCTACATCAAAAATAACTGGTATTAATAAAGTATTACTTGAAAGGACTAACATACTATTAATGGCAATTAATAGTAAGCACAAAATTAACTCTACTCGATTTGGAGAATATGCAACAGAAATATCTAAACTACTTGTTTCTCTATATCCATGGAAAGAAATGACACCAACTGAACATAAAGTATTGTGCCATGGCGAAATTATAATTGAACGAAATGTTCTTCCACTTGGAGAGCTTACAGAAGAGGCTCAAGAAGCAAGAAACAGAGATTTTAAGCACGTTCAATTATTCAGCTCCAGGAAATGCTCCAGAACGTCACAAAACGAGGATATTTTTAATAGCATATTGTTATCATCTGACCCTGTACTATCATCAATGAGAAAACGTTGGATTTATTATGAGCCTTTATCAACTCAAAATACTGAAGACTTGAAGGACCTTTATTATCTTTTAGATATGTATACAGATACAACAGATTATTTTAAGTAGTATAAGTTTAAAATAAGTAGTATATTAGAAAAATTGCCTACATAAATTTAATACAAATAAGTAATAAAAAATCGTATTAGAAATAGAATATTTATTAAGGAAGATGATAGATACAAAAAATAATAATATTAATTAAGTTAAAATAGAAATTTTTTGTTTGTTTTGTTATTTTAAATTCATTAAAAGAAATATATGAATGCTTAGAAAAGGATAAAGATTTACTTAAATTTGGGAAATGTGGCAACACTATTAAAAATAAAAAATATTTATTAATTATTTTTATAAAAATATTTTGTGTATAGATATTATTAAAAGTATACAGAAATATTCATAATTTTCTAAGTAATTATTCACGCAAAGCTAAAGGCAAAAGTTTCAAGTTTGTAAAAATATAGTCATATATACAATAAATTGGATATATAAAAGTTTAAAGGCGCATATTTCTGAAATGAGACATGATTTTTGCAAAAGAATACATATTTTTAAAATTTCTTTTGCTATTTAGAAATAAACTAAAGAAAGGGCCCAATTTGGGGTTTTTGGAGAAAATACAAATTTTTTAATTGTAATAACATATTTGTTTATAAATATATTTTAATGAAATTTGCAGGAAATGTGGATCTTATTAATATAAATAAAAGCGCGTTAACCAAATTTCAAAAATTAAATTTTTGGCTATAGAATCCACATTTTTCCGAAGTCCCGTAGATTTTGATTTAAAACTTTTAGAAATATATTGAAGATTCTTAAAATATATTCCGCTTGTCGATTCGTGCTTTGGGATTTGAGAAAATATGGTCTAAAATCAAAACTTTCATATAAAATGGGACGAATTCGGGAGGGTTTGTACCATGACCAATTGAGTTATTGTTTTTGTTTTTTATCTTAAAGTCATCTCTGTGAAGTTATCTTTCAGAAAAGTGTAAAATTATTATATGTTGCTAAAGAAAATTTTATTTTAGATAAAAAAGAGTGTAGATACTTTTTCGGCTAAAAAAAAACACAAAAAGTCGACTTTTTTGCAGTTTTCAAATTCAAACTCGTTTATTTTTGGACTCGGTAAAGATATCGAATTCAAATTTTTTCATTCAATAGATAATTTTGTTCTTTAACTAGTTAAGAAAACAACTAATAAAATCGGTCGGAAATACTAGGATATATATGAGAAAACTGGACCAAGAACATGCAAAATTATGGTTCTTAAAAATTCAAACGCAAATAACTCGAAAACTATAAGAGATAAATAGGACATGTAACAACAATATACAACAATATATAAAAATATTTGTAATCGGAGGAGAAACAAAAATTTGGCAAGTGATTAAATTTTTTTTTCAGAGGTACCTAACTTTGAGCCCCCTGAGACGTTTGTTATGCCCCCCTTCCAAACTTAACATTGTACACTCCTCTGCTAAACCTATACCAAATTTCATGCAAATCCAACCAGCCGATCAGAAGTTACAGATTTATTTCCAAAAAATTTCGATTCCGCCCCACTGTGTATTGTAGTAAAAGCTATTTTGAAAGAAACAATTCGCTGTACAAATATTGTATTTGCACCAATTTTTTAAACATTTATTTTATTTTAATAAAAGTACTAAATCATTAAAAATTTATAAAATGATTTTCTTTTAATTTTAATTAAATTTTTTTCAAAAAAAAAAAAAAAGATCTGTTATTGTAGAAACAATTTCGAGTAAACCTCTTTTTTATAAAAATAGAATTTTTAGCATAATTTTTCTATTTTTTTTTAAATTAAAAAAAGTATAATTTTATCCTAAAATTAAACTAAAAATATTAAAAATTCTTTCCAAAAAACATTTTAATTGTAATCTTTGAATAAATCCTTTTCATGGACTTTGATAAATGATTAAATATTAATTTAAAATTTTTTAAATATTCTTAAAAAAGAGAAAAATGATTATGAAAAGTAGGGAGTTTAGGCAATTATTGACTTTTTTATTCCGGGATTAGTTTAAAATAATGATTAAATTTTTGGGAATATTTACTACTTAATGTGGTTACCTTTTCATCAATCCAGTTTACACCAGTTAACATAAAACTGAGTGCTTACACTTGAAAAATTTTATTTATTTATCAAATGTGAAATTTTTAGCATGAAAAAAGTTTGAAACATCTCTACTTGTGATATTACAGACTTATAAAGATCTTTAATTATATTAATGCAGTTTTAAATGTAATAAATAGTACTTATAATATTTCTTTCTCTCCTGTATGGAAGAAAAATATGGTCTCTATATATTACCAGCTAAAATTAAAAATGTTATTCTTTCAGTTATTATGTACAATTATATGGAATATTTTTTAATTAAACAAATATACTTGTATTTGAAATTTTAATATCAAAATAAAAAAAAAAAACGGAAATTCACTTAAAATTTTTTGAAAATTTTAGTAAGAGATCATTTTAAAATAATTTATATCACAAATTGACCTCCTCGTGTTAATTTTGCTAGAAAGTGTTAATTGAATTTTTAAAATAAAAAGTATAAAAGACTTCTCAATTTTTTTAAATTTTCTTTTGGTGCTCAAAATAGAAAAAAAACAGAAAAAACTTTAGACGGACCCAGCACAAGTGCCAACAGATTTCAACTAAAGACGAAGAAGAAGCAATTTCTTATAAAGAAAAGATTCCTCGTATAATTGTGGATTCTACACACAGTTTTTCAACTGTGATTGGATTAATTGGCGACAAGTATAAAGGTATAAACGAATAATATTTCTGTGTATCGCAGACAACCTTTAAAGGGCAACAAAGATCCCATATAATTCTGTGTGCGCTATGTATGGTGCTAAGAATTGTAATTGTATCGTAGTGTGTTTAGCCTGTGCCAGAAATCACGATATCGGGTAACGTCTAGATCTAGGCGACCAGCAGAAGAACTGTTTCGTATTCTAAACAATACGATCATGATTTTCCTCAATTGTCAAGGCAAGAACGCCAAAATAATACACGTAATTCTCGCGCTTATGGTAATTTGTATTCTGAGGAAGCTAAGAACAAAAGCTACGAAAAAAAAAAATAATAATAACGATGACATACGCGCCTTTAAACTTTTATATTTCCAATTTATTGTATATATGACTATATTTTTACAAACTTGCAACTTTTGCCTTTAGCTTTGCGTGAATAATTACTTAGAAAATTATGAATATTTCTGTATACTTTTAATAATATCCATACACAAAATATTTTTATAAAAATAATTAATAAATATTTTTTTATTTTTAATAGTGTTGCCACATTTCCCAAGTTTAAGTAAATATTCTTTTCTAAGCATTCATATATTTTAACTTAATAAGTATTTTATTAGTTTACATTTATAGTGTTTACCTAAATTTAACAAATGTATTTATCTATTGGTGATGGTTAAAAATGTATATATTTATGATCTAGTGGCAATGGACAGGTATCCTTTCCGGTGATACCTAACTGTAGCATTTATCTATTACTGATGGTTCAAAATTTATATTTTTACCAGCTAGTGACAATGCACAGGTAATATCCTTTCCGGTGATACCTAACAGCAATTCGGTATAGGTACTCTCCCAAATTGACTCTTTTAGATAATTTCCCTAATGAAAATTCAAAGAATACCTGTAAATATTATACCTGTGCGATATATCTAATAGATATATATATATAAATGCGCAGATAATCCTTATTAACATCATAACGAAGTTGATTACCATGGTGATTACATTGAAACATGAACAATTGTGTTGTGTTCTGTGCAGTTTATCTAAAAATGATCTTAATCGTTTAGAATTCATAAAAACTACATATCATGCAAAAGTCGATGTTATTGCTAAATCTCAGATAGAGAGCTTTTTAAAGTTGTATGACGTAAAAATGAATCAGCGTAATAACAGATTAAAAATTAAACATTCCGATTGGATGGATACTGATATAGAAATATCGGCGTGTAAAATATCAACTGGAGCACCCTGTAAGACATATGATGATTTAAGTATAAGATTTAAGAAGAAAAGACTGGCCCATAAGCAATTAATATTGCTGAAATACTGCCAACTGCATCACCAAAACGTCTTAAACGGATTGCCGAAAGTGTACCTACTCCAATATCACAATCCAATTTTACAGAGGAAGATCAATTGCTTTAATGCTTGAACTGGACCTCAGCCGAAACAAATATCAAATTTTAAGAAAAACTCTGCTTGAAAAGGCACACTCAATTCTACCATCATACAAGGATATTCAAGAAAAAAAAGCAAACTATTTTACCATCTATTTCGGTTACCGAAAAGGAAGCATGAGAATATAGCTACCAGGATAGTTGCAGATTTTTCTGCAGATCAGTTGGAAAAAGTAAATAACAGCGACGTTGTATTAATCTGTAAGTGGGGATGTGACGGACTAGCAGCCCTTCCTGAATACAAGCTAGTGGAAGTAAGAAAATGGCGGATTATAAAAGCGTATTTATAGCATCTTTGGTGCCATTAAGAATGCGATCTTATTCCTTAAAGCAATCTTCATCAAAGTGTAAAAACTCATTTGAAGATATATGGCTTAAGACCACTTCAGGATCAAAACATTTTTGCAGACCTATTTGGTTCGAATACACAAGGGAGTCGAAGACAACAACAAAGGATTTAGTGGAATATATTAAAGATGAAATAAATGATTTACAACCTCTTTCAATAACCATAAACCAATACACATTCGACATATCCTTTCAACTTAGTCTAAAAATGATTGAGGGAAAGGTTAGTAATGCCATTACTGAAACATCTTATTTTTGGAAATGCTCACTATGTGATGAGACGAAATCACAATTTTCGGATATTGGTAGAGTATTAATGAAGAATTTCTGTCTTTCGGAATATCTCCACTTTACGCCAGAATACGTTTCATGGAGCACATAGCATATGATCTAAAGTATAGCAGTGTGCCAGAAAATTTAACAAAATCTACCAGAAACAACGAGGATTCAAAAACACTTAGAATATCTGAGAAAATTAGAATGCAGGATGAATTCAGAGAAGAGACGGGATTAAACACCGACAAACCTCTGCCGACTGGTGGTAGTACAAATGATGGAAACACAGCAAGAAGGTTTTTCGAAATTTCGAAGCTACATCAAAAATAACTGGTATTAATAAAGTATTACTTGAAAGGACTAACATACTATTAATGGCAATTAATAGTAAGCACAAAATTAACTCTACTCGATTTGGAGAATATGCAACAGAAATATCTAAACTACTTGTTTCTCTATATCCATGGAAAGAAATGACACCAACTGAACATAAAGTATTGTGCCATGGCGAAATTATAATTGAACGAAATGTTCTTCCACTTGGAGAGCTTACAGAAGAGGCTCAAGAAGCAAGAAACAGAGATTTTAAGCACGTTCAATTATTCAGCTCCAGGAAATGCTCCAGAACGTCACAAAACGAGGATATTTTTAATAGCATATTGTTATCATCTGACCCTGTACTATCATCAATGAGAAAACGTTGGATTTATTATGAGCCTTTATCAACTCAAAATACTGAAGACTTGAAGGACCTTTATTATCTTTTAGATATGTATACAGATACAACAGATTATTTTAAGTAGTATAAGTTTAAAATAAGTAGTATATTAGAAAAATTGCCTACATAAATTTAATACAAATAAGTAATAAAAAATCGTATTAGAAATAGAATATTTATTAAGGAAGATGATAGATACAAAAAATAATAATATTAATTAAGTTAAAATAGAAATTTTTTGTTTGTTTTGTTATTTTAAATTCATTAAAAGAAATATATGAATGCTTAGAAAAGGATAAAGATTTACTTAAATTTGGGAAATGTGGCAACACTATTAAAAATAAAAAATATTTATTAATTATTTTTATAAAAATATTTTGTGTATAGATATTATTAAAAGTATACAGAAATATTCATAATTTTCTAAGTAATTATTCACGCAAAGCTAAAGGCAAAAGTTTCAAGTTTGTAAAAATATAGTCATATATACAATAAATTGGATATATAAAAGTCTAAAGGCGCATATTTCTGAAATGAGACATGATTTTTGCAAAAGAATACATATTTTTAAAATTTCTTTTGCTATTTAGAAATAAACTAAAGAAAGGGCCCAATTTGGGGTTTTTGGAGAAAATACAAATTTTTTAATTGTAATAACATATTTGTTTATAAATATATTTTAATGAAATTTGCAGGAAATGTGGATCTTATTAATATAAATAAAAGCGCGTTAACCAAATTTCAAAAATTAAATTTTTGGCTATAGAATCCACATTTTTCCGAAGTCCCGTAGATTTTGATTTAAAACTTTTAGAAATATATTGAAGATTCTTAAAATATATTCCGCTTGTCGATTCGTGCTTTGGGATTTGAGAAAATATGGTCTAAAATCAAAACTTTCATATAAAATGGGACGAATTCGGGAGGGTTTGTACCATGACCAATTGAGTTATTGTTTTTGTTTTTTATCTTAAAGTCATCTCTGTGAAGTTATCTTTCAGAAAAGTGTAAAATTATTATATGTTGCTAAAGAAAATTTTATTTTAGATAAAAAAGAGTGTAGATACTTTTTCGGCTAAAAAAAAACACAAAAAGTCGACTTTTTTGCAGTTTTCAAATTCAAACTCGTTTATTTTTGGACTCGGTAAAGATATCGAATTCAAATTTTTTCATTCAATAGATAATTTTGTTCTTTAACTAGTTAAGAAAACAACTAATAAAATCGGTCGGAAATACTAGGATATATATGAGAAAACTGGACCAAGAACATGCAAAATTATGGTTCTTAAAAATTCAAACGCAAATAACTCGAAAACTATAAGAGATAAATAGGACATGTAACAACAATATACAACAATATATAAAAATATTTGTAATCGGAGGAGAAACAAAAATTTGGCAAGTGATTAAATTTTTTTTTCAGAGGTACCTAACTTTGAGCCCCCTGAGACGTTTGTTATGCCCCCCTTCCAAACTTAACATTGTACACTCCTCTGCTAAACCTATACCAAATTTCATGCAAATCCAACCAGCCGATCAGAAGTTACAGATTTATTTCCAAAAAATTTCGATTCCGCCCCACTGTGTATTGTAGTAAAAGCTATTTTGAAAGAAACAATTCGCTGTACAAATATTGTATTTGCACCAATTTTTTAAACATTTATTTTATTTTAATAAAAGTACTAAATCATTAAAAATTTATAAAATGATTTTCTTTTAATTTTAATTAAATTTTTTTCAAAAAAAAAAAAAAAGATCTGTTATTGTAGAAACAATTTCGAGTAAACCTCTTTTTTATAAAAATAGAATTTTTAGCATAATTTTTCTATTTTTTTTTAAATTAAAAAAAGTATAATTTTATCCTAAAATTAAACTAAAAATATTAAAAATTCTTTCCAAAAAACATTTTAATTGTAATCTTTGAATAAATCCTTTTCATGGACTTTGATAAATGATTAAATATTAATTTAAAATTTTTTAAATATTCTTAAAAAAGAGAAAAATGATTATGAAAAGTAGGGAGTTTAGGCAATTATTGACTTTTTTATTCCGGGATTAGTTTAAAATAATGATTAAATTTTTGGGAATATTTACTACTTAATGTGGTTACCTTTTCATCAATCCAGTTTACACCAGTTAACATAAAACTGAGTGCTTACACTTGAAAAATTTTATTTATTTATCAAATGTGAAATTTTTAGCATGAACAAAGTTTGAAACATCTCTACTTGTGATATTACAGACTTATAAAGATCTTTAATTATATTAATGCAATTTTAAATGTAATAAATAGTACTTATAATATTTCTTTCTCTCCTGTATGGAAGAAAAATATGGTCTCTATATATTACCAGCTAAAATTAAAAATGTTATTCTTTCAGTTATTATGTACAATTATATGGAATATTTTTTAATTAAACAAATATACTTGTATTTGAAATTTTAATATCAAAATAAAAAAAAAAAACGGAAATTCACTTAAAATTTTTTGAAAATTTTAGTAAGAGATCATTTTAAAATAATTTATATCACAAATTGACCTCCTCGTGTTAATTTTGCTAGAAAGTGTTAATTGAATTTTTAAAATAAAAAGTATAAAAGACTTCTCAATTTTTTTAAAGTTTCTTTTGTTGCTCAAAATAGAAAAAAACAGAAAAAACTTTAGACGGACCTAGCACAAGTGCCAACAGATTTCAGCTAAAGACGAAGAAGAAGCAATTTCTTATAAAGAAAAGATTCCTCGTATAATTGTGGATTCTACACACAGTTTTTCAACTGTGATTGGATTAATTGGCGACAAGTATAAAGGTATAAACGAATAATATTTCTGTGTATCGCAGACAACCTTTAAAGGGCAACAAAGATCCCATACAATTCTGTGTGTGCTATGTATGGTGCTAAGAATTGTAATTGTATCGTAGTGTGTTTAGCCTGTGCCAGAAATCACGATATCGGGTAACGTCTAGATCTAGGCGACCAGCAGAAGAACTGTTTCGTATTCTAAACAATACGATCATGATTTTCCTCAATTGTCAAGGCAAGAACGCCAAAATAATACACGTAATTCTCGCGCTTATGGTAATTTGTATTCTGAGGAAGCTAAGAACAAAAGCTACGAAAAAAAAAATAATAATAACGATGACATACGCGCCTTTAAACTTTTATATTTCCAATTTATTGTATATATGACTATATTTTTACAAACTTGCAACTTTTGCCTTTAGCTTTGCGTGAATAATTACTTAGAAAATTATGAATATTTCTGTATACTTTTAATAATATCCATACACAAAATATTTTTATAAAAATAATTAATAAATATTTTTTTATTTTTAATAGTGTTGCCACATTTCCCAAGTTTAAGTAAATATTCTTTTCTAAGCATTCATATATTTTAACTTAATAAGTATTTTATTAGTTTACATTTATAGTGTTTACCTAAATTTAACAAATGTATTTATCTATTGGTGATGGTTAAAAATGTATATATTTATGATCTAGTGGCAATGGACAGGTATCCTTTCCGGTGATACCTAACTGTAGCATTTATCTATTACTGATGGTTCAAAATTTATATTTTTACCAGCTAGTGACAATGCACAGGTAATATCCTTTCCGGTGATACCTAACAGCAACATATAATATCAGTGAATTCGGTATAGGTACTCTCCCAAATTGACTCTTTTAGATAATTTCCCTAATGAAAATTCAAAGAATACCTGTAAATATTATACCTGTGCGATATATCTAATAGATATATATATATAAATGCGCAGATAATCCTTATTAACATCATAACGAAGTTGATTACCATGGTGATTACATTGAAACATGAACAATTGTGTTGTGTTCTGTGCAGTTTATCTAAAAATGATCTTAATCGTTTAGAATTCATAAAAACTACATATCATGCAAAAGTCGATGTTATTGCTAAATCTCAGATAGAGAGCTTTTTAAAGTTGTATGACGTAAAAATGAATCAGCGTAATAACAGATTAAAAATTAAACATTCCGATTGGATGGATACTGATATAGAAATATCGGCGTGTAAAATATCAACTGGAGCACCCTGTAAGACATATGATGATTTAAGTATAAGATTTAAGAAGAAAAGACTGGCCCATAAGCAATTAATATTGCTGAAATACTGCCAACTGCATCACCAAAACGTCTTAAACGGATTGCCGAAAGTGTACCTACTCCAATATCACAATCCAATTTTACAGAGGAAGATCAATTGCTTTAATGCTTGAACTGGACCTCAGCCGAAACAAATATCAAATTTTAAGAAAAACTCTGCTTGAAAAGGCACACTCAATTCTACCATCATACAAGGATATTCAAGAAAAAAAAGCAAACTATTTTACCATCTATTTCGGTTACCGAAAAGGAAGCATGAGAATATAGCTACCAGGATAGTTGCAGATTTTTCTGCAGATCAGTTGGAAAAAGTAAATAACAGCGACGTTGTATTAATCTGTAAGTGGGGATGTGACGGACTAGCAGCCCTTCCTGAATACAAGCTAGTGGAAGTAAGAAAATGGCGGATTATAAAAGCGTATTTATAGCATCTTTGGTGCCATTAAGAATGCGATCTTATTCCTTAAAGCAATCTTCATCAAAGTGTAAAAACTCATTTGAAGATATATGGCTTAAGACCACTTCAGGATCAAAACATTTTTGCAGACCTATTTGGTTCGAATACACAAGGGAGTCGAAGACAACAACAAAGGATTTAGTGGAATATATTAAAGATGAAATAAATGATTTACAACCTCTTTCAATAACCATAAACCAATACACATTCGACATATCCTTTCAACTAAAAATGATTGATGGAAAGGTTAGTAATGCCATTACGGAAACATCTTATTTTTGGAAATGCTCACTATGTGATGAGACGAAATCACAATTTTCGGATATTGGTAGAGTATTAATGAAGAATTTCTGTCTTTCGGAATATCTCCACTTTACGCCAGAATACGTTTCATGGAGTACATAGCATATGATCTAAAGTATAGAAGTGTGCCAGAAAATTTAACAAAATCTACCAGAAACAACGAGGATTTAAAAATACTTAGAATATCTGGGAAAATTAGAATGCAGGATGAATTCAGAGAAGAGACGGGATTAAACACCGACAAACCTCTGCCGACTGGTGGTAGTACAAATGATGGAAACACAGCAAGAAGGTTTTTCGAAATTTCGAAGCTACATCAAAAATAACTGGTATTAATAAAGTATTACTTGAAAGGACTAACATACTATTAATGGCAATTAATAGTAAGCACAAAATTAACTCTACTCGATTTGGAGAATATGCAACAGAAATATCTAAACTACTTGTTTCTCTATATCCATGGAAAGAAATGACACCAACAGAACATAAAGTATTGTGCCATGGCGAAATTATAATTGAACGAAATGTTCTTCCACTTGGAGAGCTTACAGAAGAGGCTCAAGAAGCAAGAAACAGAGATTTTAAGCATGTTCAATTATTCAGCTCCAGGAAATGCTCCGGAACGTCACAAAACGAGGATATTTTTAATAGCATATTGTTATCATCTGACCCTGTACTATCATCAATGAGAAAACGTTGGATTTATTATGAGCCTTTATCAACTCAAAATACTGAAGACTTGAAGGACCTTTATTATCTTTTAGATATGTATGCAGATACAACAGATTATTTTAAGTAGTATAAGTTTAAAATAAGTAGTATATTAGAAAAATTGCCTACATAAATTTAATGCAAATAAGTAATAAAAAATCGTATTAGAAATAGAATATTTATTAAGGAAGATGATAGATACCAAAAATAATAATATTAATTAAGTTAAAATAGAAATTTTTTGTTTGTTTTGTTATTTTAAATTCATTAAAAGAAATATATGAATGCTTAGAAAAGGATAAAGATTTACTTAAATTTGGGAAATGTGGCAACACTATTAAAAATAAAAAATATTTATTAATTATTTTTATAAAAACATTTTGTGTATAGATATTTTTAAAAGTATACAGAAATATTCATAATTTTCTAAGTAATTATTCATGCAAAGCTAAAGGCAAAAGTTTCAAGTTTGTAAAAATATAGTCATATATACAATAAATTGGATATATAAAAGTTTAAAGGCGCATATTTCTGAAATGAGACATGATTTTTGCAAAAGAATACATATTTTTAAAATTTCTTTTGCTATTTAGAAATAAACTAAAGAAAGGGCCCAATTTGGGGTTTTTGGAGAAAATACAAATTTTTTAATTGTAATAACATATTTGTTTATAAATATATTTTAATGAAATTTGCAGGAAATGTGGATCTTATTAATATAAATAAAAGCGCGTTAACCAAATTTCAAAAATTAAATTTTTGGCTATAGAATCCACATTTTTCCGAAGTCCCGTAGATTTTGATTTAAAACTTTTAGAAATATATTGAAGATTCTTAAAATATATTCCGCTTGTCGATTCGTGCTTTGGGATTTGAGAAAATATGGTCTAAAATCAAAACTTTCATATAAAATGGGACGAATTCGGGAGGGTTTGTACCATGACCAATTGAGTTATTGTTTTTGTTTTTTATCTTAAAGTCATCTCTGTGAAGTTATCTTTCAGAAAAGTGTAAAATTATTATATGTTGCTAAAGAAAATTTTATTTTAGATAAAAAAGAGTGTAGATACTTTTTCGGCTAAAAAAAAAACACAAAAAGTCGACTTTTTTGCAGTTTTCAAATTCAAACTCGTTTATTTTTGGACTCGGTAAAGATATCGAATTCAAATTTTTTCATTCAATAGATAATTTTGTTCTTTAACTAGTTAAGAAAACAACTAATAAAATCGGTCGGAAATACTAGGATATATATGAAAAAACTGGACCAAGAACATGCAAAATTATGGTTCTTAAAAATTCAAACGCAAATAACTCGAAAACTATAAGAGATAAATAGGACATGTAAGCATGTCTTTTATAGGCCTTATCAGGGCCTACAACAATATATAAAAATATTTGTAATCGGAGGAGAAACAAAAATTTGGCAAGTGATTAAATTTTTTTTTCAGAGGTACCTAACTTTGAGCCCCCTGAGACGTTTGTTGTGCCCCCCTTCCAAACTTAACATTGTACACTCCTCTGCTAAACCTATACCAAATTTCATGCAAATCCAACCAGCCGATCAGAAGTTACAGATTTATTTCCAAAAAATTTCGATTCCGCCCCACTGTGTATTGTAGTAAAAGCTATTTTGAAAGAAACAATTCGCTGTACAAATATTGTATTTGCACCAATTTTTTAAACATTTATTTTATTTTAATAAAAGTACTAAATCATTAAAAATTTATAAAATGATTTTCTTTTAATTTTAATTAAATTTTTTTCAAAAAAAAAAAAAAAAGATCTGTTATTGTAGAAACAATTTCGAGTAAACCTCTTTTTTATAAAAATAGAATTTTTAGCATAATTTTTCTATTTTTTTTGAAATTAAAAAAAGTATAATTTTATCCTAAAATTAAACTAAAAATATTAAAAATTCTTTCCAAAAAACATTTTAATTGTAATCTTTGAATAAATCCTTTTCATGGACTTTGATAAATGATTAAATATTAATTTAAAATTTTTTAAATATTCTTAAAAAAGAGAAAAATGATTATGAAAAGTAGGGAGTTTAGGCAATTATTGACTTTTTTATTCCGGGATTAGTTTAAAATAATGATTAAATTTTTGGGAATATTTACTACTTAATGTGGTTACCTTTTCATCAATCCAGTTTACACCAGTTAACATAAAACTGAGTGCTTACACTTGAAAAATTTTATTTATTTATCAAATGTGAAATTTTTAGCATGAACAAAGTTTGAAACATCTCTACTTGTGATATTACAGACTTATAAAGATCTTTAATTATATTAATGCAATTTTAAATGTAATAAATAGTACTTATAATATTTCTTTCTCTCCTGTATGGAAGAAAAATATGGTCTCTATATATTACCAGCTAAAATTAAAAATGTTATTCTTTCAGTTATTATGTACAATTATATGGAATATTTTTTAATTAAACAAATATACTTGTATTTGAAATTTTAATATCAAAATAAAAAAAAAAAAACGGAAATTTACTTAAAATTTTTTGAAAATTTTAGTAAGAGATCATTTTAAAATAATTTATATCACAAATTGACCTCCTCGTGTTAATTTTGCTAGAAAGTGTTAATTGAATTTTTAAAATAAAAAGTATAAAAGACTTCTCAATTTTTTTAAATTTTCTTTTGTTGCTCAAAATAGAAAAAAACAGAAAAAACTTTAGACGGACCCAGCACAAGTGCCAACAGATTTCAGCTAAAGACGAAGAAGAAGCAATTTCTTATAAAGAAAAGATTCCTCGTATAATTGTGGATTCTACACACAGTTTTTCAACTGTGATTGGATTAATTGGCGACAAGTATAAAGGTATAAACGAATAATATTTCTGTGTATCGCAGACAACCTTTAAAGGGCAACAAAGATCCCATACAATTCTGTGTGTGCTATGTATGGTGCTAAGAATTGTAATTGTATCGTAGTGTGTTTAGCCTGTGCCAGAAATCACGATATCGGGTAACGTCTAGATCTAGGCGACCAGCAGAAGAACTGTTTCGTATTCTAAACAATACGATCATGATTTTCCTCAATTGTCAAGGCAAGAACGCCAAAATAATACACGTAATTCTCGCGCTTATGGTAATTTGTATTCTGAGGAAGCTAAGAACAAAAGCTACGAAAAAAAAAATAATAATAACGATGACATACGCGCCTTTAAACTTTTATATTTCCAATTTATTGTATATATGACTATATTTTTACAAACTTGCAACTTTTGCCTTTAGCTTTGCGTGAATAATTACTTAGAAAATTATGAATATTTCTGTATACTTTTAATAATATCCATACACAAAATATTTTTATAAAAATAATTAATAAATATTTTTTTATTTTTAATAGTGTTGCCACATTTCCCAAGTTTAAGTAAATATTCTTTTCTAAGCATTCATATATTTTAACTTAATAAGTATTTTATTAGTTTACATTTATAGTGTTTACCTAAATTTAACAAATGTATTTATCTATTGGTGATGGTTAAAAATGTATATATTTATGATCTAGTGGCAATGGACAGGTATCCTTTCCGGTGATACCTAACTGTAGCATTTATCTATTACTGATGGTTCAAAATTTATATTTTTACCAGCTAGTGACAATGCACAGGTAATATCCTTTCCGGTGATACCTAACAGCAACATATAATATCAGTGAATTCGGTATAGGTACTCTCCCAAATTGACTCTTTTAGATAATTTCCCTAATGAAAATTCAAAGAATACCTGTAAATATTATACCTGTGCGATATATCTAATAGATATATATATATATAAATGCGCAGCTAATCCTTATTAACATCATAACGAAGTTGATTACCATGGTGATTACATTGAAACATGAACAATTGTGTTGTGTTCTGTGCAGTTTATCTAAAAATGATCTTAATCGTTTAGAATTCATAAAAACTACATATCATGCAAAAGTCGATGTTATTGCTAAATCTCAGATAGAGAGCTTTTTAAAGTTGTATGACGTAAAAATGAATCAGCGTAATAACAGATTAAAAATTAAACATTCCGATTGGATGGATACTGATATAGAAATATCGGCGTGTAAAATATCAACTGGAGCACCCTGTAAGACATATGATGATTTAAGTATAAGATTTAAGAAGAAAAGACTGGCCCATAAGCAATTAATATTGCTGAAATACTGCCAACTGCATCACCAAAACGTCTTAAACGGATTGCCGAAAGTGTACCTACTCCAATATCACAATCCAATTTTACAGAGGAAGATCAATTGCTTTAATGCTTGAACTGGACCTCAGCCGAAACAAATATCAAATTTTAAGAAAAACTCTGCTTGAAAAGGCACACTCAATTCTACCATCATACAAGGATATTCAAGAAAAAAAGCAAACTATTTTACCATCTATTTCGGTTACCGAAAAGGAAGCATGAGAATATAGCTACCAGGATAGTTGCAGATTTTTCTGCAGATCAGTTGGAAAAAGTAAATAACAGCGACGTTGTATTAATCTGTAAGTGGGGATGTGACGGACTAGCAGCCCTTCCTGAATACAAGCTAGTGGAAGTAAGAAAATGGCGGATTATAAAAGCGTATTTATAGCATCTTTGGTGCCATTAAGAATGCGATCTTATTCCTTAAAGCAATCTTCATCAAAGTGTAAAAACTCATTTGAAGATATATGGCTTAAGACCACTTCAGGATCAAAACATTTTTGCAGACCTATTTGGTTCGAATACACAAGGGAGTCGAAGACAACAACAAAGGATTTAGTGGAATATATTAAAGATGAAATAAATGATTTACAACCTCTTTCAATAACCATAAACCAATACACATTCGACATATCCTTTCAACTTAGTCTAAAAATGATTGATGGAAAGGTTAGTAATGCCATTACGGAAACATCTTATTTTTGGAAATGCTCACTATGTGATGAGACGAAATCACAATTTTCGGATATTGGTAGAGTATTAATGAAGAATTTCTGTCTTTCGGAATATCTCCACTTTACGCCAGAATACGTTTCATGGAGCACATAGCATATGATCTAAAGTATAGAAGTGTGCCAGAAAATTTAACAAAATCTACCAGAAACAACGAGGATTTAAAAATACTTAGAATATCTGGGAAAATTAGAATGCAGGATGAATTCAGAGAAGAGACGGGATTAAACACCGACAAACCTCTGCCGACTGGTGGTAGTACAAATGATGGAAACACAGCAAGAAGGTTTTTCGAAATTTCGAAGCTACATCAAAAATAACTGGTATTAATAAAGTATTACTTGAAAGGACTAACATACTATTAATGGCAATTAATAGTAAGCACAAAATTAACTCTACTCGATTTGGAGAATATGCAACAGAAATATCTAAACTACTTGTTTCTCTATATCCATGGAAAGAAATGACACCAACAGAACATAAAGTATTGTGCCATGGCGAAATTATAATTGAACGAAATGTTCTTCCACTTGGAGAGCTTACAGAAGAGGCTCAAGAAGCAAGAAACAGAGATTTTAAGCACGTTCAATTATTCAGCTCCAGGAAATGCTCCAGAACGTCACAAAACGAGGATATTTTTAATAGCATATTGTTATCATCTGACCCTGTACTATCATCAATGAGAAAACGTTGGATTTATTATGAGCCTTTATCAACTCAAAATACTGAAGACTTGAAGGACCTTTATTATCTTTTAGATATGTATACAGATACAACAGATTATTTTAAGTAGTATAAGTTTAAAATAAGTAGTATATTAGAAAAATTGCCTACATAAATTTAATGCAAATAAGTAATAAAAAATCGTATTAGAAATAGAATATTTATTAAGGAAGATGATAGATACAAAAAATAATAATATTAATTAAGTTAAAATAGAAATTTTTTGTTTGTTTTGTTATTTTAAATTCATTAAAAGAAATATATGAATGTTTAGAAAAGGATAAAGATTTACTTAAATTTGGGAAATGTGGCAACACTATTAAAAATAAAAAATATTTATTAATTATTTTTATAAAAATATTTTGTGTATAGATATTATTAAAAGTATACAGAAATATTCATAATTTTCTAAGTAATTATTCACGCAAAGCTAAAGGCAAAAGTTTCAAGTTTGTAAAGTATAGTCATATATACAATAAATTGGATATATAAAAGTTTAAAGGCGCATATTTCTGAAATGAGACATGATTTTTGCAAAAGAATACATATTTTTAAAATTTCTTTTGCTATTTAGAAATAAACTAAAGAAAGGGCCCAATTTGGGGTTTTTGGAGAAAATACAAATTTTTTAATTGTAATAACATATTTGTTTATAAATATATTTTAATGAAATTTGCAGGAAATGTGGATCTTATTAATATAAATAAAAGCGCGTTAACCAAATTTAAAAAATTAAATTTTTGGCTATAGAATCCACATTTTTCCGAAGTCCCGTAGATTTTGATTTAAAACTTTTAGAAATATATTGAAGATTCTTAAAATATATTCCGCTTGTCGATTCGTGCTTTGGGATTTGAGAAAATATGGTCTAAAATCAAAACTTTCATATAAAATGGGACGAATTCGGGAGGGTTTGTACCATGACCAATTGAGTTATTGTTTTTGTTTTTTATCTTAAAGTCATCTCTGTGAAGTTATCTTTCAGAAAAGTGTAAAATTATTATATGTTGCTAAAGAAAATTTTATTTTAGATAAAAAAGAGTGTAGATACTTTTTCGGCTAAAAAAAAAACACAAAAAGTCGACTTTTTTGCAGTTTTCAAATTCAAACTCGTTTATTTTTGGACTCGGTAAAGATATCGAATTCAAATTTTTTCATTCAATAGATAATTTTGTTCTTTAACTAGTTAAGAAAACAACTAATAAAATCGGTCGGAAATACTAGGATATATATGAAAAAACTGGACCAAGAACATGCAAAATTATGGTTCTTAAAAATTCAAACGCAAATAACTCGAAAACTATAAGAGATAAATAGGACATGTAAGCATGTCTTTTATAGGCCTTATCAGGGCCTACAACAATATATAAAAATATTTGTAATCGGAGGAGAAACAAAAATTTGGCAAGTGATTAAATTTTTTTTTCAGAGGTACCTAACTTTGAGCCCCCTGAGACGTTTGTTATGCCCCCCTTCCAAACTTAACATTGTACACTCCTCTGCTAAACCTATACCAAATTTCATGCAAATCCAACCAGCCGATCAGAAGTTACAGATTTATTTCCAAAAAATTTCGATTCCGCCCCACTGTGTATTGTAGTAAAAGCTATTTTGAAAGAAACAATTCGCTGTACAAATATTGTATTTGCACCAATTTTTTAAACATTTATTTTATTTTAATAAAAGTACTAAATCATTAAAAATTTATAAAATGATTTTCTTTTAATTTTAATTAAATTTTTTTCAAAAAAAAAAAAAAAAGATCTGTTATTGTAGAAACAATTTCGAGTAAACCTCTTTTTTATAAAAATAGAATTTTTAGCATAATTTTTCTATTTTTTTTGAAATTAAAAAAAGTATAATTTTATCCTAAAATTAAACTAAAAATATTAAAAATTCTTTCCAAAAAACATTTTAATTGTAATCTTTGAATAAATCCTTTTCATGGACTTTGATAAATGATTAAATATTAATTTAAAATTTTTTAAATATTCTTAAAAAAGAGAAAAATGATTATGAAAAGTAGGGAGTTTAGGCAATTATTGACTTTTTTATTCCGGGATTAGTTTAAAATAATGATTAAATTTTTGGGAATATTTACTACTTAATGTGGTTACCTTTTCATCAATCCAGTTTACACCAGTTAACATAAAACTGAGTGCTTACACTTGAAAAATTTTATTTATTTATCAAATGTGAAATTTTTAGCATGAACAAAGTTTGAAACATCTCTACTTGTGATATTACAGACTTATAAAGATCTTTAATTATATTAATGCAATTTTAAATGTAATAAATAGTACTTATAATATTTCTTTCTCTCCTGTATGGAAGAAAAATATGGTCTCTATATATTACCAGCTAAAATTAAAAATGTTATTCTTTCAGTTATTATGTACAATTATATGGAATATTTTTTAATTAAACAAATATACTTGTATTTGAAATTTTAATATCAAAATAAAAAAAAAAACGGAAATTTACTTAAAATTTTTTGAAAATTTTAGTAAGAGATCATTTTAAAATAATTTATATCACAAATTGACCTCCTCGTGTTAATTTTGCTAGAAAGTGTTAATTGAATTTTTAAAATAAAAAGTATAAAAGACTTCTCAATTTTTTTAAATTTTCTTTTGTTGCTCAAAATAGAAAAAAACAGAAAAAACTTTAGACGGACCCAGCACAAGTGCCAACAGATTTCAGCTAAAGACGAAGAAGAAGCAATTTCTTATAAAGAAAAGATTCCTCGTATAATTGTGGATTCTACACACAGTTTTTCAACTGTGATTGGATTAATTGGCGACAAGTATAAAGGTATAAACGAATAATATTTCTGTGTATCGCAGACAACCTTTAAAGGGCAACAAAGATCCCATACAATTCTGTGTGTGCTATGTATGGTGCTAAGAATTGTAATTGTATCGTAGTGTGTTTAGCCTGTGCCAGAAATCACGATATCGGGTAACGTCTAGATCTAGGCGACCAGCAGAAGAACTGTTTCGTATTCTAAACAATACGATCATGATTTTCCTCAATTGTCAAGGCAAGAACGCCAAAATAATACACGTAATTCTCGCGCTTATGGTAATTTGTATTCTGAGGAAGCTAAGAACAAAAGCTACGAAAAAAAAAATAATAATAACGATGACATACGCGCCTTTAAACTTTTATATTTCCAATTTATTGTATATATGACTATATTTTTACAAACTTGCAACTTTTGCCTTTAGCTTTGCGTGAATAATTACTTAGAAAATTATGAATATTTCTGTATACTTTTAATAATATCCATACACAAAATATTTTTATAAAAATAATTAATAAATATTTTTTTATTTTTAATAGTGTTGCCACATTTCCCAAGTTTAAGTAAATATTCTTTTCTAAGCATTCATATATTTTAACTTAATAAGTATTTTATTAGTTTACATTTATAGTGTTTACCTAAATTTAACAAATGTATTTATCTATTGGTGATGGTTAAAAATGTATATATTTATGATCTAGTGGCAATGGACAGGTATCCTTTCCGGTGATACCTAACTGTAGCATTTATCTATTACTGATGGTTCAAAATTTATATTTTTACCAGCTAGTGACAATGCACAGGTAATATCCTTTCCGGTGATACCTAACAGCAACATATAATATCAGTGAATTCGGTATAGGTACTCTCCCAAATTGACTCTTTTAGATAATTTCCCTAATGAAAATTCAAAGAATACCTGTAAATATTATACCTGTGCGATATATCTAATAGATATATATATATATATAAATGCGCAGCTAATCCTTATTAACATCATAACGAAGTTGATTACCATGGTGATTACATTGAAACATGAACAATTGTGTTGTGTTCTGTGCAGTTTATCTAAAAATGATCTTAATCGTTTAGAATTCATAAAAACTACATATCATGCAAAAGTCGATGTTATTGCTAAATCTCAGATAGAGAGCTTTTTAAAGTTGTATGACGTAAAAATGAATCAGCGTAATAACAGATTAAAAATTAAACATTCCGATTGGATGGATACTGATATAGAAATATCGGCGTGTAAAATATCAACTGGAGCACCCTGTAAGACATATGATGATTTAAGTATAAGATTTAAGAAGAAAAGACTGGCCCATAAGCAATTAATATTGCTGAAATACTGCCAACTGCATCACCAAAACGTCTTAAACGGATTGCCGAAAGTGTACCTACTCCAATATCACAATCCAATTTTACAGAGGAAGATCAATTGCTTTAATGCTTGAACTGGACCTCAGCCGAAACAAATATCAAATTTTAAGAAAAACTCTGCTTGAAAAGGCACACTCAATTCTACCATCATACAAGGATATTCAAGAAAAAAAGCAAACTATTTTACCATCTATTTCGGTTACCGAAAAGGAAGCATGAGAATATAGCTACCAGGATAGTTGCAGATTTTTCTGCAGATCAGTTGGAAAAAGTAAATAACAGCGACGTTGTATTAATCTGTAAGTGGGGATGTGACGGACTAGCAGCCCTTCCTGAATACAAGCTAGTGGAAGTAAGAAAATGGCGGATTATAAAAGCGTATTTATAGCATCTTTGGTGCCATTAAGAATGCGATCTTATTCCTTAAAGCAATCTTCATCAAAGTGTAAAAACTCATTTGAAGATATATGGCTTAAGACCACTTCAGGATCAAAACATTTTTGCAGACCTATTTGGTTCGAATACACAAGGGAGTCGAAGACAATAACAAAGGATTTAGTGGAATATATTAAAGATGAAATAAATGATTTACAACCTCTTTCAATAACCATAAACCAATACACATTCGACATATCCTTTCAACTTAGTCTAAAAATGATTGATGGAAAGGTTAGTAATGCCATTACGGAAACATCTTATTTTTGGAAATGCTCACTATGTGATGAGACGAAATCACAATTTTCGGATATTGGTAGAGTATTAATGAAGAATTTCTGTCTTTCGGAATATCTCCACTTTACGCCAGAATACGTTTCATGGAGCACATAGCATATGATCTAAAGTATAGAAGTGTGCCAGAAAATTTAACAAAATCTACCAGAAACAACGAGGATTTAAAAACACTTAGAATATCTGAGAAAATTAGAATGCAGGATGAATTCAGAGAAGAGACGGGATTAAACACCGACAAACCTCTGCCGACTGGTGGTAGTACAAATGATGGAAACACAGCAAGAAGGTTTTTCGAAATTTCGAAGCTACATCAAAAATAACTGGTATTAATAAAGTATTACTTGAAAGGACTGATTACTATTAATGGCAGTTAATAGTAAGCACAAAATTAACTCTACTCGATTTGGAGAATATGCAACAGAAATATCTAAACTACTTGTTTCTCTATATCCATGGAAAGAAATGACACCAACAGAACATAAAGTATTGTGCCATGGCGAAATTATAATTGAACGAAATGTTCTTCCACTTGGAGAGCTTACAGAAGAGGCTCAAGAAGCAAGAAACAGAGATTTTAAGCACGTTCAATTATTCAGCTCCAGGAAATGCTCCAGAACGTCACAAAACGAGGATATTTTTAATAGCATATTGTTATCATCTGACCCTGTACTATCATCAATGAGAAAACGTTGGATTTATTATGAGCCTTTATCAACTCAAAATACTGAAGACTTGAAGGACCTTTATTATCTTTTAGATATGTATACAGATACAACAGATTATTTTAAGTAGTATAAGTTTAAAATAAGTAGTATATTAGAAAAATTGCCTACATAAATTTAATGCAAATAAGTAATAAAAAATCGTATTAGAAATAGAATATTTATTAAGGAAGATGATAGATACAAAAAATAATAATATTAATTAAGTTAAAATAGAAATTTTTTGTTTGTTTTGTTATTTTAAATTCATTAAAAGAAATATATGAATGTTTAGAAAAGGATAAAGATTTACTTAAATTTGGGAAATGTGGCAACACTATTAAAAATAAAAAATATTTATTAATTATTTTTATAAAAATATTTTGTGTATAGATATTATTAAAAGTATACAGAAATATTCATAATTTTCTAAGTAATTATTCACGCAAAGCTAAAGGCAAAAGTTTCAAGTTTGTAAAGTATAGTCATATATACAATAAATTGGATATATAAAAGTTTAAAGGCGCATATTTCTGAAATGAGACATGATTTTTGCAAAAGAATACATATTTTTAAAATTTCTTTTGCTATTTAGAAATAAACTAAAGAAAGGGCCCAATTTGGGGTTTTTGGAGAAAATACAAATTTTTTAATTGTAATAACATATTTGTTTATAAATATATTTTAATGAAATTTGCAGGAAATGTGGATCTTATTAATATAAATAAAAGCGCGTTAACCAAATTTAAAAAATTAAATTTTTGGCTATAGAATCCACATTTTTCCGAAGTCCCGTAGATTTTGATTTAAAACTTTTAGAAATATATTGAAGATTCTTAAAATATATTCCGCTTGTCGATTCGTGCTTTGGGATTTGAGAAAATATGGTCTAAAATCAAAACTTTCATATAAAATGGGACGAATTCGGGAGGGTTTGTACCATGACCAATTGAGTTATTGTTTTTGTTTTTTATCTTAAAGTCATCTCTGTGAAGTTATCTTTCAGAAAAGTGTAAAATTATTATATGTTGCTAAAGAAAATTTTATTTTAGATAAAAAAGAGTGTAGATACTTTTTCGGCTAAAAAAAAAACACAAAAAGTCGACTTTTTTGCAGTTGTCAAATTCAAACTCGTTTATTTTTGGACTCGGTAAAGATATCGAATTCAAATTTTTTCATTCAATAGATAATTTTGTTCTTTAACTAGTTAAGAAAACAACTAATAAAATCGGTCGGAAATACTAGGATATATATGAAAAAACTGGACCAAGAACATGCAAAATTATGGTTCTTAAAAATTCAAACGCAAATAACTCGAAAACTATAAGAGATAAATAGGACATGTAAGCATGTCTTTTATAGGCCTTATCAGGGCCTACAACAATATATAAAAATATTTGTAATCGGAGGAGAAACAAAAATTTGGCAAGTGATTAAATTTTTTTTTCAGAGGTACCTAACTTTGAGCCCCCTGAGACGTTTGTTATGCCCCCCTTCCAAACTTAACATTGTACACTCCTCTGCTAAACCTATACCAAATTTCATGCAAATCCAACCAGCCGATCAGAAGTTACAGATTTATTTCCAAAAAATTTCGATTCCGCCCCACTGTGTATTGTAGTAAAAGCTATTTTGAAAGAAACAATTCGCTGTACAAATATTGTATTTGCACCAATTTTTTAAACATTTATTTTATTTTAATAAAAGTACTAAATCATTAAAAATTTATAAAATGATTTTCTTTTAATTTTAATTAAATTTTTTTCAAAAAAAAAAAAAAAAAGATCTGTTATTGTAGAAACAATTTCGAGTAAACCTCTTTTTTATAAAAATAGAATTTTTAGCATAATTTTTCTATTTTTTTTGAAATTAAAAAAAGTATAATTTTATCCTAAAATTAAACTAAAAATATTAAAAATTCTTTCCAAAAAACATTTTAATTGTAATCTTTGAATAAATCCTTTTCATGGACTTTGATAAATGATTAAATATTAATTTAAAATTTTTTAAATATTCTTAAAAAAGAGAAAAATGATTATGAAAAGTAGGGAGTTTAGGCAATTATTGACTTTTTTATTCCGGGATTAGTTTAAAATAATGATTAAATTTTTGGGAATATTTACTACTTAATGTGGTTACCTTTTCATCAATCCAGTTTACACCAGTTAACATAAAACTGAGTGCTTACACTTGAAAAATTTTATTTATTTATCAAATGTGAAA
This sequence comes from Protocalliphora azurea, assembly GCA_932274085.1. NCBI lineage: Eukaryota > Metazoa > Arthropoda > Insecta > Diptera > Calliphoridae > Protocalliphora > Protocalliphora azurea. Next base: position 57,529,825 of record OW026522.1, on the reverse strand, counting down.
TTTTTAGCATGAACAAAGTTTGAAACATCTCTACTTGTGATATTACAGACTTATAAAGATCTTTAATTATATTAATGCAATTTTAAATGTAATAAATAGTACTTATAATATTTCTTTCTCTCCTGTATGGAAGAAAAATATGGTCTCTATATATTACCAGCTAAAATTAAAAATGTTATTCTTTCAGTTATTATGTACAATTATATGGAATATTTTTTAATTAAACAAATATACTTGTATTTGAAATTTTAATATCAAAATAAAAAAAAAAACGGAAATTTACTTAAAATTTTTTGAAAATTTTAGTAAGAGATCATTTTAAAATAATTTATATCACAAATTGACCTCCTCGTGTTAATTTTGCTAGAAAGTGTTAATTGAATTTTTAAAATAAAAAGTATAAAAGACTTCTCAATTTTTTTAAATTTTCTTTTGTTGCTCAAAATAGAAAAAAACAGAAAAAACTTTAGACGGACCCAGCACAAGTGCCAACAGATTTCAGCTAAAGACGAAGAAGAAGCAATTTCTTATAAAGAAAAGATTCCTCGTATAATTGTGGATTCTACACACAGTTTTTCAACTGTGATTGGATTAATTGGCGACAAGTATAAAGGTATAAACGAATAATATTTCTGTGTATCGCAGACAACCTTTAAAGGGCAACAAAGATCCCATACAATTCTGTGTGTGCTATGTATGGTGCTAAGAATTGTAATTGTATCGTAGTGTGTTTAGCCTGTGCCAGAAATCACGATATCGGGTAACGTCTAGATCTAGGCGACCAGCAGAAGAACTGTTTCGTATTCTAAACAATACGATCATGATTTTCCTCAATTGTCAAGGCAAGAACGCCAAAATAATACACGTAATTCTCGCGCTTATGGTAATTTGTATTCTGAGGAAGCTAAGAACAAAAGCTACGAAAAAAAAAATAATAATAACGATGACATACGCGCCTTTAAACTTTTATATTTCCAATTTATTGTATATATGACTATATTTTTACAAACTTGCAACTTTTGCCTTTAGCTTTGCGTGAATAATTACTTAGAAAATTATGAATATTTCTGTATACTTTTAATAATATCCATACACAAAATATTTTTATAAAAATAATTAATAAATATTTTTTTATTTTTAATAGTGTTGCCACATTTCCCAAGTTTAAGTAAATATTCTTTTCTAAGCATTCATATATTTTAACTTAATAAGTATTTTATTAGTTTACATTTATAGTGTTTACCTAAATTTAACAAATGTATTTATCTATTGGTGATGGTTAAAAATGTATATATTTATGATCTAGTGGCAATGGACAGGTATCCTTTCCGGTGATACCTAACTGTAGCATTTATCTATTACTGATGGTTCAAAATTTATATTTTTACCAGCTAGTGACAATGCACAGGTAATATCCTTTCCGGTGATACCTAACAGCAACATATAATATCAGTGAATTCGGTATAGGTACTCTCCCAAATTGACTCTTTTAGATAATTTCCCTAATGAAAATTCAAAGAATACCTGTAAATATTATACCTGTGCGATATATCTAATAGATATATATATATATATAAATGCGCAGCTAATCCTTATTAACATCATAACGAAGTTGATTACCATGGTGATTACATTGAAACATGAACAATTGTGTTGTGTTCTGTGCAGTTTATCTAAAAATGATCTTAATCGTTTAGAATTCATAAAAACTACATATCATGCAAAAGTCGATGTTATTGCTAAATCTCAGATAGAGAGCTTTTTAAAGTTGTATGACGTAAAAATGAATCAGCGTAATAACAGATTAAAAATTAAACATTCCGATTGGATGGATACTGATATAGAAATATCGGCGTGTAAAATATCAACTGGAGCACCCTGTAAGACATATGATGATTTAAGTATAAGATTTAAGAAGAAAAGACTGGCCCATAAGCAATTAATATTGCTGAAATACTGCCAACTGCATCACCAAAACGTCTTAAACGGATTGCCGAAAGTGTACCTACTCCAATATCACAATCCAATTTTACAGAGGAAGATCAATTGCTTTAATGCTTGAACTGGACCTCAGCCGAAACAAATATCAAATTTTAAGAAAAACTCTGCTTGAAAAGGCACACTCAATTCTACCATCATACAAGGATATTCAAGAAAAAAAGCAAACTATTTTACCATCTATTTCGGTTACCGAAAAGGAAGCATGAGAATATAGCTACCAGGATAGTTGCAGATTTTTCTGCAGATCAGTTGGAAAAAGTAAATAACAGCGACGTTGTATTAATCTGTAAGTGGGGATGTGACGGACTAGCAGCCCTTCCTGAATACAAGCTAGTGGAAGTAAGAAAATGGCGGATTATAAAAGCGTATTTATAGCATCTTTGGTGCCATTAAGAATGCGATCTTATTCCTTAAAGCAATCTTCATCAAAGTGTAAAAACTCATTTGAAGATATATGGCTTAAGACCACTTCAGGATCAAAACATTTTTGCAGACCTATTTGGTTCGAATACACAAGGGAGTCGAAGACAATAACAAAGGATTTAGTGGAATATATTAAAGATGAAATAAATGATTTACAACCTCTTTCAATAACCATAAACCAATACACATTCGACATATCCTTTCAACTTAGTCTAAAAATGATTGATGGAAAGGTTAGTAATGCCATTACGGAAACATCTTATTTTTGGAAATGCTCACTATGTGATGAGACGAAATCACAATTTTCGGATATTGGTAGAGTATTAATGAAGAATTTCTGTCTTTCGGAATATCTCCACTTTACGCCAGAATACGTTTCATGGAGCACATAGCATATGATCTAAAGTATAGAAGTGTGCCAGAAAATTTAACAAAATCTACCAGAAACAACGAGGATTTAAAAACACTTAGAATATCTGAGAAAATTAGAATGCAGGATGAATTCAGAGAAGAGACGGGATTAAACACCGACAAACCTCTGCCGACTGGTGGTAGTACAAATGATGGAAACACAGCAAGAAGGTTTTTCGAAATTTCGAAGCTACATCAAAAATAACTGGTATTAATAAAGTATTACTTGAAAGGACTGATTACTATTAATGGCAGTTAATAGTAAGCACAAAATTAACTCTACTCGATTTGGAGAATATGCAACAGAAATATCTAAACTACTTGTTTCTCTATATCCATGGAAAGAAATGACACCAACAGAACATAAAGTATTGTGCCATGGCGAAATTATAATTGAACGAAATGTTCTTCCACTTGGAGAGCTTACAGAAGAGGCTCAAGAAGCAAGAAACAGAGATTTTAAGCACGTTCAATTATTCAGCTCCAGGAAATGCTCCAGAACGTCACAAAACGAGGATATTTTTAATAGCATATTGTTATCATCTGACCCTGTACTATCATCAATGAGAAAACGTTGGATTTATTATGAGCCTTTATCAACTCAAAATACTGAAGACTTGAAGGACCTTTATTATCTTTTAGATATGTATACAGATACAACAGATTATTTTAAGTAGTATAAGTTTAAAATAAGTAGTATATTAGAAAAATTGCCTACATAAATTTAATGCAAATAAGTAATAAAAAATCGTATTAGAAATAGAATATTTATTAAGGAAGATGATAGATACCAAAAATAATAATATTAATTAAGTTAAAATAGAAATTTTTTGTTTGTTTTGTTATTTTAAATTCATTAAAAGAAATATATGAATGCTTAGAAAAGGATAAAGATTTACTTAAATTTGGGAAATGTGGCAACACTATTAAAAATAAAAAATATTTATTAATTATTTTTATAAAAACATTTTGTGTATAGATATTATTAAAAGTATACAGAAATATTCATAATTTTCTAAGTAATTATTCACGCAAAGCTAAAGGCAAAAGTTTCAAGTTTGTAAAAATATAGTCATATATACAATAAATTGGATATATAAAAGTTTAAAGGCGCATATTTCTGAAATGAGACATGATTTTGGCAAAAGAATACATATTTTTAAAATTTCTTTTGCTATTTAGAAATAAACTAAAGAAAGGGCCCAATTTGGGGTTTTTGGAGAAAATACAAATTTTTTAATTGTAATAACATATTTGTTTATAAATATATTTTAATGAAATTTGCAGGAAATGTGGATCTTATTAATATAAATAAAAGCGCGTTAACCAAATTTCAAAAATTAAATTTTTGGCTATAGAATCCACATTTTTCCGAAGTCCCGTAGATTTTGATTTAAAACTTTTAGAAATATATTGAAGATTCTTAAAATATATTCCGCTTGTCGATTCGTGCTTTGGGATTTGAGAAAATATGGTCTAAAATCAAAACTTTCATATAAAATGGGACGAATTCGGGAGGGTTTGTACCATGACCAATTGAGTTATTGTTTTTGTTTTTTATCTTAAAGTCATCTCTGTGAAGTTATCTTTCAGAAAAGTGTAAAATTATTATATGTTGCTAAAGAAAATTTTATTTTAGATAAAAAAGAGTGTAGATACTTTTTCGGCTAAAAAAAAAACACAAAAAGTCGACTTTTTTGCAGTTTTCAAATTCAAGCTCGTTTATTTTTGGACTCGGTAAAGATATCGAATTCAAATTTTTTCATTCAATAGATAATTTTGTTCTTTAACTAGTTAAGAAAACAACTAATAAAATCGGTCGGAAATACTAGGATATATATGAAAAAACTGGACCAAGAACATGCAAAATTATGGTTCTTAAAAATTCAAACGCAAATAACTCGAAAACTATAAGAGATAAATAGGACATGTAAGCATGTCTTTTATAGGCCTTATCAGGGCCTTCAAGAATATATAATATTATATAATATATAAATATTTGTAATCGGACGAGAAGCAAAAATTTGGCAAGTGATTAAATTTTTTTTCAGAGGTACCTAACTTTGAGCCCCCTTAGCTCCGCCCCTGAGACGTTTGTTGTGCCCTCCTTCCAAACTTAACATTGTACACTCCTCTGCTAAACTTATACCAAATTTCATGCAATTCCAACCAGCCGATCAGAAGTTACAGATTTATTTCCAAAAAATTTCGATTCCGCCCCACTGTGTATTGTAGTAAAAGCTATTTTGAAAGAAACAATTCGCTTTACAAATATTGTATTTGCACCAATTTTTTAAACATTTATTTTATTTTAATAAAAGTACTAAATCATTAAAAATTTATAAAATGATTTTCTTTTAATTTTAATTAAATTTTTTTCAAAAAAAAAAAAAAGATCTGTTATTGTAGAAACAATTTCGAGTAAACCTCTTTTTTATAAAAATAGAATTTTTAGCATAATTTTTCTATTTTTTTTTTTTTGAATTAAAAAGGTAAATTTTTTAAATATTTTAGTTTAGGCAATTATTGACTTTTATTCCGGGATTAGTTTAAAATAATGATTGAATTTTTGGAAATATTTAGTACTTAATGTGGTTACCTTTTCATCAATCCAGTTTACACCAGTTAACATAAAACTGAGTGCTTACACTTGAAAAATGTTATTTGTTTATCAAATGTGAAATTTTCAGCATGAACAAAGTTTGGAAATATCTATACACTTATAAAGATCTTTAATTATATTAATGCAATTTTGTATTATAATATTTTTAAAGTACATATATAGTAAATATACATATGAAAAGAATTGTATATTACGGCCATTCTTGATTTTTTCACTTGTGTGTATGTTGCTCAATTCAATGTCATAAATGTAATAGTACTTATAATATTTTTTTCTCTCCTGTATGGAAGAAAAATATGGTCTCTATATATTACCAGCTAAAATTAAAAATGTTATTCTTTCAGTTATTATGTACAATTATATGGAATATTTTTTAATTAAACAAATATACTTGTATTTGAAATTTTAATATCAAAATAAAAAAAAAAAAAACGGAAATTCTCTTAAAATTTTTTGAAAATTTCAGTAAGAGCTCATTTTAAAATAATTTATCTCACAAGTTGACCTCCTCGTGTTAATTTTGCTAGAAAATGTTAATTGAATTTTTAAAATAAAAAGTATAAAAAACTTCTGAAAACTCTGTAAATTTTACTTAACCGCGTATCTTAACTAGACAAAGTTCTTTATGAAGACAAAAGTCAACATTTTGTCGAAATTTCAAAGACAAAAAGTTCGAAAAGTCAATTACTTACTTCAAAATGGAAATAAGTCGAAAATTTGATTTCTCCTCCAACTATATATCTCTATAATTATAAATATGCCCCAAAATATTTAGCAATTCCATAAGAAAGTTATTCCAACAAGTTATGAAAGCTTTATGTATAGAAGTTCTTAAGATATACGATAATTAATATTTTGTTTGTATGTGGGCTACCACAATCTCTGGGCCTACCGCTTTATTTCCACTCAACTGTGGATTTCTATAAGTATGTTATTCCCACAAATTGTGACAGCTTTCATTATAATAGTTCTAGTGTATGGGGGCTACTATTCCACCTGGATCTATCAGTCCCATTTTAATCCAAACTATTTTATTTAGTAAGGAAATTATTCCCACAAATTTTCAAGTCTTCCATTGTAATAGTCCTCGAGATATACGATGATTAATATCTGGTTTGTATAGGAGTTGGAGTTTGACATTTTTGTGTACAATGTAATCTGCATAATGGAAATTAGGTATAAGAAAGTTTTGTATAAGTATTAATCTTTGTGCCAAATTTCATGAAGATCGGTCCATAATTGACCATAGCTCCCATATAAGCCCACTTTCGTTAGTGCTAACGTAATATTCTGTATACATATATTTTATTATACACTTAGTAACAACACCCCTCCACGAATTTTTTATCTTTATGAATTAGAGGGGAAAACGTATGTCTTAATAAATCAAGTAAAATGTACCAACAACAATCAAATTAGAAGGGAAAACGTATGTCTTAATAAATCATGTAAAATGTACCAACAACAATCAAAATGCTGTTGATTACCAAGCAACGTCAAGGCAAAATTGTTAGAGCTCGAGCGCTGATAATATTTTTTAACACTGCAATAATACTGACAATTTCAGTCTACATTAGACTAATTTTTACCCTGATAAGAATTTGAAGTTTGTCTTGTTAATAATTGCTCTAGTGTAGACTCGACGTAAAAAACGTTGTGTATTAGGGTTGATAGTTTTTTAACATTTGTTTTAACTACCGTGTTTAAACATCAAAAAAAAAATAATAACTAAATAAATAACATTAATATCAACTAGAACGGTCTACATTTACCATTAACATGATGTTAGTGTTACTAAATATTTTATGTAAGGTGAGTTGTAGGAGCAAACATACACTGTCTGCAACTTGAATAAGGAATCACATTTTTTTAACTTTAATTAAGTATATCTGCTAAACTAAAGTTCAGAAAAAATAATTTTTTGCGCAACCAAATTTCAAAGTGTTGGCTATTGTTTCTTGAAGAAATAAAAAAGATACATATTTTGTTATACTAAAATTATACTAAAATTTCTTGAAGAAATAAAAAATATACATATTTTGTTATACTAAAATTATGCATTTATTTAAAGACATGTATTTCTGTGGTACTTTTTCGTGTGTCACTTGAATAAGGAATTCTTTTAATATTAATCAGGAAGGCTTTGATTTGAATTTCTTTCAATATAAACGGCTAGAGAATTTTTAATTTGATAGTTTTTTTAAATATTTTTTATTCAAAATGGGACGTGGTAAAGATCTTAATAACTCTGAAAAAGAAAAAATTCCGATTTTGAAATCTCAGGGTCAGAATCCGGTCCAAATAGCCAAAAACATTAATAGAGGAAAGACAGTTGTGTACAATTATTTAAATAACGTGGAAAGATACGGAAAAACATGAAAGGGCGGAAGAAAATGGCAACAACTCCAAAAGAAAGACGAAAAATTCTTAGAATTACATCAAATTCTGCGATGTCGGTATCAAAAATACATGAAAAAAGTGGAGTCAGTGCCAGTCTAAGAACAGTGCATCGTATTTTAAAGTCATGCCCATACATAGTGCGACGAAAACTGCAAAAAAACCACAGCTTAATGAAAAACGCAAATCACAACGTCTATAGTTTGCCAAAAATACAATGACATGGTCCGACAAATGCTTTAAAGTATTTTCCGATGAAAAAAGTTTAATATTGATGGCCCCGACGTTTATAACTATTACTTCCATGACCTAAATAAGAAGGAATTATTTTTGAGTCGCAGACACAGCCGAGATGGCGGAATAATGGTATGGGGTGCCATTTCGTATTATGGTACCATAGAATTGGTTTTTGTGTCCAACAAAATGATTGCAACGACTTATAAAAACATTCTGGAGGAAGCATTTCCAAAATTTAATGATTTCTTTGGACCCATACCTTGGAAGTACCAACACGTAAACGCTCCGATTCATACCGCCAGAGCAGTAAAACAATGGATTAATCAACAAGGTGTTCAACTTTTAGATTGGCCCCCATATTCACCAGACCTGAATCCAATGGAAAATGTCTGGGGGTGGCTTGCAAGAAAAGTTTATGAAGGAGGAAAACTATTTGAGACGATAGAATCCTTAAAGGATGCAATAACGGAAGCATGGAGTTCAATTTCGCTAAATTACTTAGAGTCATTATACAAGTCGATGCCAAATCGCATTTTTGAGGTTATTTCTAAAAATGGTGGCAGTACTCATAACTAATTGAATGCTAGAAGATAATAACTTTCATATTTATAACCTAAAATGTAAAAATAAATTACAATTGGCTTAGTTTTAAATATTTCTTATTCAAGTGACACACGAAAAAGTACCACAGAAATAACAAAATATGTATATTTTTTATTTCTTCAGGAAACTAAAGCCAACACTTTGAAATTTGGTTGCGCAAAAAATTATTATTTTTTTTTCTGAACTTTAGTTTAGGAGATATACTTAATTAAAGTTTAAAAAATGTGATTCCTTATTTAAGTCGCAGGCAGTGTATGTCATAATTAACAATGTAAAATTATCAACAACAATCAAAATGGCGTCTTATATCACACAACTTTAAGATAGAGTTGTTGGAGCTCGAGTGCTCTTTAAACACAATTTATTTAGTTTGCACTTTTTTGCTTATGCTAGAACGTATTTCCTCAGCATTATGTTTGAACATTTATTGTTAAATAAATTTCACGTTAAATTTCCAAACAAACCACACGTATCATTTTGTGAAATGCAATAGAATTTGAAAATAAAAATATTAGGCATATTTGCTAACATTTACTTTTATCTTCCATTTATCAAAGTATTTGTGGGTAAATTTTAAACTACCTTCCATTTTTTTGATTATTGCGTTAGACATCTTATTGCAGCAAATAAAAGCTCTATCGTCTGCGTAAAAAACTACTTGATTCTTGCGAACAGTAATATCAGAAATATATAATGAATAAAGTGTAGGAGATATTACTGATCCTTGCGGGTCTGCCTATTTGTCTATGGAGCTTTCAATTATTAAGGTTCATGGATATAGACCCAAGTAATTTAGAAAAAGATATTTATAATTAGTTTATAATACGTGATCAGGAACAAATACCTGACATTATTGGTTCTTTCTTCGAAACAGTTCGTTCTTTTCAACCAATTAATAAAAACAATACATTACAAATAAGGGTCAATAGCGTTGTTAATGAATTTTTGGAAAGGAAGCATTGTCTACATTTTTGCTAACTTAAAAAGTAAATTATCTTTTGCTTTTGATCTAATTATGAGTATAATTTTGAAGAAAATTAGTTTTTCTTCAGTGTAATTTATTTAGTAATATGTTGACTAATTCATATTTTCCAAAAAATTGGAAAATAGCAAAAGTTGTCATATTACCGAAAGGAGAAAAATATGTTCGTTATTCCGAGAATTTTAGATCAATCAGTTTACTTCCAAATATTAGCAAAGTATTTGAAATGTGCGTAAACAACAACATCAATAGTTTTTGCAATGAAAACAAAAAAAAAAAAAAAAATAGCTAATGAAAGACAATAAACGTTCAACTGCTATTCACTTCCTAACATCAAATATTAACTGGAATTGGAGATTATATACTGGCGAATGCCTATTCGATATGCAGAATGCTTTCGATAATATTTGGATTTCAGGATTAGTATATAAATTAATTGAAAACTTTTACAGTATCCAACAAGAAAGTACGAAAACTTTCAAAATTAATAATGCACTTCAACAGGGACAGGAAACTCCTAAATTCTTTCTAGCATGTCCATTTTAGACCTCTTTAAAAAGAAAATATAATTTTTTTGCCGACGACATTATATCATGCAGACAAAACAGTTGAACAGATTAATCGAAATCTTCAAAATTTCACAAAAACAAGTTGGAGGCTGTGCCTAATCTTTTATACCCTTCACCATCTTACCGACAAATAATATTTTCACATTTATGCTTACAAAAATATTCAAAATTTTTTTCTAAACTACAAAATGTAAACAAAAAAAAAAAAAAAATCAATAACACTGAGAGCTTCTGATGACTACTAAATTTACATACATATGTTTATATGCAGATACATACTTATACAAAAAACAACACTGAGTCATTACAACCCTACAAACATTTTCTATCGAAAGCGTAACTATATCGACACGCCAGGAAGTTGATACTATCGAATTCTGATCTACTTAGTAACATCGTTCGGGAAGAACTGTGCCACTAAGCGATAGTTCCTTTTGAGTAACGCTTTAGTCAGTATTGAATGTCACTAATTCGAATCTTCAAATCCCCACTAAAGCGTTACTCAAAAGGAACTATCTCTTAGTGGCACATTTCTTCCCGAACGGTGTTACTAAGTAGATCAGAATTCGTAAAGCTTTAGTAAATTTTGTACGTCACGTATTAAGATCTACAATTCCGCAGTAAAAAGTGTCTAATAAAAAATCCTAATTCGAATCTTCCAATCCCCACTAAAGCGTTACTCAAAAGATGCTATCTCTAACTATATGAGAATTCGATAGTAAAAGCGAAACATATCAACTTCCCGGTGTGCCGACGTAGTTACACTTTCGATAGAAAATATTTGCAGAATTTCAAAACTGTTTTGCATAAAATTTTTAAAATAATAATGCTAGTAATACTTACAATTTAAAATAAAGGATTAGGAATGAACAAAATTATCAAAAGTAAAAATATTAAAATTTTTTAAATCACAAAATTGACTCTTTCTGATATTTGTTATGGAAAGCAATAAAATTAATTACACAACAATATTTTCAATTCAAATTAACATTAAAAAAAGAAAATAAATTAAAGAAGAATACTAAGAAATATTTTAAGTACAAAATTAGAAAAGAATATTTGTTTCTTTCAAATTTAATAAAGTATACCTATAATAAAATAAGAATAATTATTAATATTCTAATTTATTTTTTAAATAACAAAAATAACTCTTCCTTGTGTTTACTACAGAAAACAATGAAAATAAATGCACAGAAAGATTTTAAATTCAAATGAATATTTAACATCTATTAGAATATTTGCAAAATTTCCTGCAGTTATTAGTATGTTCGGCGACAATGTATGATTTTTAGAAAGGTTATGATGTTCGCATTATAAAATGTGTAATTCAATATTTCCAAAATGTTTAGTAATATAATATACGATTTCTAAATATTACAAGACTACATTATTATTTATTTTAATTTTGTATTGAATTTTCTATGTAATTAAAATAAAAAAAATTTTTTGGTTAATTTTTTTCTAAAATCGCCAGTTTTTCTAAAATAATTAAAGAACAAATGTATTACACTTTTTACAAGGCGAACACTATATACTTTTCTAAAATCATACTTTCTTGCTGAACAAATAGCTGACTATTAAGAATTTTGGAAATATTTGATAAAATATTTTTATAAAGGGGATTCCCTTTATTAAAAACTATATGATCTTTTAATCATTTCCATACTTTATTACCAATTTTAATGATGATGTACCATTTTAAATCATTATTTAAATTTTATCTTGGCCCTGAAAGTTTTTTCAATCATTTTTGTCAATATTTAAGATTTTTGAAACTTAGAAATAAATACCGCTACTTAACCAAAAATTACCACAATCTACTCTACACATTTCAAGCATTACAACAACAAAACAATTTCTTCAAAATATTTAATAACAAGAACAATCTATGAATTCTTTTCAAACTTTAAAAAAAAATTAATTTAAATATATATACACATATACATACACATATATATATATATATATATATATATATATATATATATATATAATATATATATATATATATATATATATATATATACATATATATATATATATATATATATATGTGCGAGGTTAAAATTTATATATATATATATATATATATATATATACATATATTTAAATTTTAACCTTCCACAGAATAGACATGTAAAACTGAATTTTTAATATATTCGTAATTTTTTGTTCTATAGAAAATTATTCTGAAAATTAGCGACTTTTGCTGCGGGCATATAATTCTGTTGCTTTACATTGATGTTCAAGCAATCGAGATCGTTTTCTTGCTTCTCTTCACAATGTGAACGTATGTGGCCCTTTTTTCCACAGTGAAAACATTTAACATTAGTAAAGTTATTGACATAACCTTCACTCTTACCATTAGCGTTGTTGTTGTACGTAGGAATTTTTGAATAAGTATTTTTATTATTAAAGTTGTTGTTGTTGCTGCTGCTCTTAAATTGCTTCTTATTATTTCTTTTAAAATTACTTCTTGAATTCGCCGCGAATACGTTTTTTTTATTTTATTAAATTTAGTGCCTTGTCTCAATTCTTCTTCTAGTATTTTAGAAATTAATGTTTCATATTTTGGTATATTATCCCGGCTTTCTATTGCTACCACAAAACTCTCCATTTCATCTGGAAGGCCACATAATAATAAAATCGAAAGCAAACCTTCATTTAAACTGATTCCAATTTCTTTCAAATCATCGACTATTGAGCAAAATTCATTTATTTGTTCCGAAAATTTTTCGTTGCTTTGAAATTAAAATTTGACCAGCCGTTTAAACAAATTAGCTTTTCTGGATTTATATATTGATACATACCAGGCATTTTTAGCTGTTGTGATATTTTTGATGTGTATTAATTCACTCGGCTTTACACTTAGGGTCATTGTTGCAAGAGCCTTACTGTCGTTATTTTTGCAAATCATCTTCTGTGCAATCAAACACCAAAAAACCAATATATGTACACTTCTAGGTATATATTTACCAAAATATTTATTGTTGAAAACGTAATAACCGCAATAACTTCAAACTTGGTTACCAGGGTTCTGGGCCCACAGCCTTTGTTAGTATTTTAGTTAAAAAATATAAATGGAAGTTCAACAAAAAAAGACCGTTAAGTAGTATTGAAAAATTATTATATTGAGAATTACTGATCGATGAAAGTTATTGGAATGAAAAATAACAATTTATAAAAAATTTCTGACAGTTATTCTTTTGACAAGTATAACATAGTTGTATGTAGTGGTCTTGTGTATTTAGTGTTGCAAATTCTCAACAAATACTGCAATATATTTCTATACTAATAATATGCTAAATGTTTTCAGCACTTTTTACAGTATTTTATAATAAATATAACGGTATTAGTTGTAATTTTTAAAATGTTACCACTATTTTTTAATTCCCTTCATTACAAATAATTCTGAAGAAATATTGTTTTAAGTTGTTATTTGAACTCAATTTTACAACAAAGAAGGTCAATGAAAATATAAATTTTCTTTACAAACAATAGCATTGTTATTTGCTGCTGTAGAACAATCTAGCATAATCTTTTGGACGATTTAGCATTTTTCCAATAGAAATGGGTTTTCATCAGAACTGATTATTGCTGTATCATCAGTAAATGCAAATATGGCATTACATCGCATGTATGCAAGTCAGAAGTGTAAATTGAATATAGTGTAGGTTCAAGAACACTTCCCTTTGGAACACCTATTTTTATATAAAATTCTTCTGTCAGAAAGTCATTATACCTTACTCTAAATAGACGGTCAAATAGATAAGACTCCAAAAATTTGTGGGTACATGGTGGTATTAAACATTTAATTTTATATATTAAACCATACTTTGTCATAAGCTTGCGCGGCATCCTAAAAAAATAGCTGAACAATATTCCTTTATTTCAAAAGATTTCCTTGGTAATATATCTAACATATATTTAAATTTTAACCTTCCACAGAATAGACTTGTAAAATTGAATTTTTAATATATTCGTAATTTTTTGTTCTATAGAAAATTATTCTGAAAATTAGCGACTTTTGCTGCGGGCATATCATACATAAGTCAAACTCCCACACTTTTAAAAAATGTTGTTTAAGTTATCAAGAATTTTATATAAAACAGAATTTTCTGTCATGTTCTGGCCCTCAAATTGTTAATAACATATTTTAATTTTATAGAAAATGTTTTGATAAATTTATTCGCTTGTCCAGAACAAGTTGAAATATTAATAATTTCTTTTTAATTTTGATAAACGCACAGTGGGGTCAAACGCAAATTTTTTGGTAATAAATCTGAATCTCCTAAACTACTGGTCGGATCAAATTGAAATGTATGGAAGAGTTGTAGAGGAGGACCTAAGCTTTCAGAAAAATCATCTTGTAGTCACCCTGTGATAACACGAGATAAGCGACAGGGTGTCAAAGTTGACTACCTCGAGTATGTAAAAGTTAAAAAAAATCCTGACTTGTACAAATGAAGTCCGATTTTAAAGATTTTTATATTTCTGGAAAGTGCTTGGCAAGATAAAGAAAAAATAAGCTTACTCATCTAAGTTATCTCTTACAGTTAAAAAGATATTTACGCTTGAATTTTGAATTTTTGATTTTTTGGCTCGACTTTCTTTCGTTTTTCAGGAATAAGTCCGGAGATATATGAGGTAAAAATTTTTTAAAAATATTCTGTAATTTGCTACATATTTCAAAATAATATGCTGAAAGAAGTTTTGGATTATCGCAATTCGTCTAGACGTGAAAAATATTCAAAGTCAGCACTCTGAAATTGGCATGAAAAATGACTATTTTTTTACAAAAATATAGTACAATTCATTCACTTTTTTCTCAAAGTTCCGTTAATAAAAAAATTTTTTCCTTATTAATTTCAAAAGATAAGGCTTCATAAATGGTTAACAAGGAAATTTTGAATTGATTTAAGTTTGCACCCTACATTCAGCATTGGCCGAAAATTGTCAATTTTAAAAAATAGTTTCATTTTTATCGATTAATAAAAAAAATGTCACGCGAGCTTTTTTAAATTTGGTACCCATATTTTTTATAGAAATACATTTAGAATGATTTAACACTAAACTGCTTCCCGCCCGGCCAAAAACGAATGCAGGAGTGGAGATTTTATGTTAAAAGTCAGTTTTTTTAACGACTATTTTTAAAAGCATATTAAAAGCATATTAGCATAATACTTTTAATATTATTTCTTATGTAATGTATAAAACACAAATCAAGCTTTCATTCCTAAAAAAATCAATAAAATAGCTCCAATAACCTATTTTTGGTAATTTTTCAAAAATTAATTTTTTTTTAAAAATAGCTGAAAATCCAAAAAAATTTAATTTAATTTAATTTAATTTAATTTAATACAACTCCACTAATTTTGCAAATACTTTAAAAATGTTAAAAGAATATAAAAATAGACTTATTTACCAATTCAACGATATATAAAATGTTGATATAGGTCATTTAATAATAGTAATATAATGGCCTCAAAACTACCAAGTCACGTCAAAGTTGCAAAATTCACTATTTTGTTCCGTATTTCCATATGTGTGTATACGTAACATTTTAGTTTTCTAATGTATTATGTAGGTATATATTCGTTATTATAAAGTAGTAAATTCTTTATTTGAGTAATGTTTATTTAATTTGTTCTACATATTTACATACTTATTATACATATATTCCGTATATTTATTTTATTAAGAATATATTATCGAAGATATTATTAGAGATTTTCTTGAAAATAATCAGAAACATCAAACGTTAGCAAATTTTTAACTTCCTTAGCTTCGGAATCCTCTTTTTCTATTTCAAGAGTGATTTTTGGTAGCCATCGTGTTCTTATAGAATATATAACTGGATCTGATGATATTAATAAATATTCCATTAAGTCCATATTTTGCGTTATTTTCGAACATTTTCGGGTATTGAAGAGTCGGAAATGTTTAACATCTTTATTTCGGGCTTCCTGTGCTTCCTCTGTTAGCTCTCCCAATGGCAAAATACTATTTTCTATTATTTCTTTACTATGAGCTAATACTTTGTGAATTGCTGGAGTCATTAATTTCCAGGGGTATGTAATATTAAGTAGTTCTTTAGTTTCGTAAGCAAAAATTTTAAATTTGTCCGCATTAATTTGTTTTTTGCTATTAATGGCTGCCAATATAATCTTAAAAGGCTTCAAAATATTTAATTCAATGCCTGCGATTGAAGATGTGAGTTCCGGATTTTCAAAGAAACGTCTTGCTGTATTTCCATCATTTGAACTTCCATAGCCATGTAGAGGTTTATCAATTATTAATCCGAGTTGTTCTTTGAATTCTAATTGAATTCTTTTCTTCTCCTCTTTTCGTAATTCGTGAAGTTCCAAATTGTTTTTTACTGTAGCATTTTCCTGCCCGGGAATATTTCTGTACTTCATATCATATGCAAGATGTAAGCAGAACTCCAAAAATCTTATCCTTGCGTGGAGTGGTGATATTCCAAATTTTAAAGAATTTTTATTAACGAGGACTTCAGAATTATCCTGAAATTGTGAACTTATTTTTCCACATATATTACATTTCCATGTAGATGTTGTATCTGTTATAGCGTTTGCAACTTTTCCATCAATCATCGTTAATTGTTGTTGAAATGTAACTTTAATAGTTCTGTTTGATACTTTTACATATATTGGGGGCAATGCTTTAATTTCTTCTTCCAATTGTTGACAATGGTTTCTTTTGTGTAATCAAAAAAGATTGGACGGCACAAAAATTTGGAAGCCGGAGTTAAATTTATCCATATATCATCAAAAAGCGAGTCATTTCTTGTCGATGAGGAAGGCTTATTTAAGCGCATTCGAAGTGGTACCAGAGACGCTATAAACAGCGAGGAATAATTATTTCCAGAATTACTTCCATCCAGTTGTTTGTATTCCGAAAATCCTGATGTTCCATCGCAGCCCCATTTGAATATTAAAATAAGTTCAGAGTCTTTGCATTTTTCAATGTTATCATTGCTGAAGGTAGATATAATTCTAGAGGCAGTATTTTCAAGTAATTGCAATATATTAACTTTAGCACTTTTAACAGAAGCATTAACCGGGTGCTCCATAGGCTGTAAAATATTACTTTTCGCTTCTCTCACTGATTTGCTACTGGGAAAGATATCATATCCTTTTTCGCTAACAGATTTCCTCAAAATCTCGTATTGGTTTCTTGATAATCCTAAATTTAATATTAGAGCTAAAGCATCTTCAGAGGTAAAGGACGATGTTGATTTCGGTGTCACTATGCTTTGGATTATCCGATGTAATCGATTGGGAGAAGCTGTTGGTAACACATCTATAACTTTTTCTACTTCCTTTGGTTGCGTACGTGTTACTAAAGCTTTAAATGTATCTTTTATTTCGGCATTCGTATGTGAATTTAGAATAGATTCCTGTTTGGTCCTCTTTGTTCTTAGCTGAACTTCATCGTAACTTTTTTTTGCTCGACCCCTTTTCTGCTTTCCGATGAAAATTGGTATTTCTCCCTCCAACCACTCTTCATTTTTCTTCTTGAACTTTGGTATTGACCAATCGAGTTTTAAACTGTCTTCTGCAGTAAGAGTTAAACCAAAAGATACTACTGTATCAATGAGTTTTCTTATTTTTTCTTGACGATTTATAATATCAGATAGATTATCCCAGATTACTTTGCAAATAGAAAAGTGTTTTAATGTAATCTCCATAATGGCAAATTCACTAATAAATCTGCATATTTATAAGGATACTTATATATAGAAAAAGAATATTTATATCAGGTAAATGGTGACAGGCAAAAATGAATTAAAAAATTTAAATTTTTGCTCAAAACCCCCAATTTCATTCAGTTTATTTTCATGACCTGTGTTAAACAGGTACGTCAAAAAATGTACCTATGCGATTGTAAAAAAAAATCATTTTTGTTATAATACATTAATTAAGTAGCTAGGTAAATTATTTAAAAACTTAAAAAAATGTAATAAAAAACGAAGGAAAATATACTTATTTATGTACTTAGGTAATTTTAAAAACCTTTTCAGTAGAAAAAAATTATGAACACTTTAAATAAATTCATTAATAAATATTATTATCTCGTAACAAAAATAAGCAATGCAGTTGAGTGTTACGTATACACACATATGGAAATACGGAACAAAATAGTGAATTTTGCAACTTTTGATGTGACTTGGTAGTTTTGAGGCCATTATATTACTATTATTAAATGACCTATATCAACATTTTATATATCGTTGAATTTGTAAATAAGTCTATTTTTATATTCTTTTAACATTTTTAAAGTATTTGCAAAATTAGTGGAGTTGTATTAAAAAAATTAAATTTTTTTTGGATTTTCAGCTATTTTTAAAAATAGTCGTTAAAAAAACTGACTTTTAACATAAAATCTCCACTCCTGCATTCGTTTTTGGCCGGGCGGGAAGCAGTTTAGTGTTAAATCATTCTAAATGTATTTCTATAAAAAATATGGGTACCAAATTTAAAAAAGCTCGCGTGACATTTTTTTTTATTAATCGATAAAAATGAAACTATTGACAATTTTCGGCCAATGCTGAATGTAGGGTGCAAACTTAAATCAATTCAAAATTTCTTTATTAACCATTCATGAAGCCTTATCTTTTGAAATTAATAAGGAAAAAATTTTTTATTAACGGAACTTTGAGAAAAAAGTGAATGAATTGTACTATATTTTTGTAAAAAAATAATCATTTTTCATGCCAATTTCAGAGTGCTGACTTTGAATATTTTTCACGTCTAGACGAATTGAGATAATCCAAAAATTCTTTTAGCATATTATTTTGAAATATGTAGCAAATTACAGAATATTTTTAAAAAATTTTTACCTCATATATCTCCGGACTTATTCCTGAAAAACGAAAGAAAGTCGAGCCAAAAAATCAAAAATTCAAAATTCAAGCGTAAATATTTTTTTAACTGTAAGAGATAACTTAGATGAGTACGCTTATTTTTCCTTTATCTTGCCAAGCACTTTCCAGAAATATAAAAATCTTTACAATCGGAATTCATTTGTACAAGTTACGATTTTTTTTAACTTTTACATACTCGAGGTAGTTAACTTTGACACCCTGTCGCTTATCTCGTGTTATCACAGGGTGACTACAAGATGATTTTTCTGAAAGCTTAGGTCCTCCTCTACAACTCTTCCATACATTTCAATTTGATCCGACCAGTAGTTTAGGAGATTCAGATTTATTACCAAAAAATTTGCGTTTGACCCCACTGTGAAACGCTTACCTTATTTTCTTAATTTTCCTTTTATAAGTAAAACTTATGAATTTTTTGTTTCACTATCAGCTTACATAAATAATTTTAGTTAATATCAATATTTTTTCACTCTTATCACTTCAAAACTTATATTTTTACTAAGCAAAATTATATTGTTTCTGCTTGTTCTTTTTCCCATTATGAAATGTAAACAATCGTCAAAATCATGATTTTATGATAAAATTTCGAACCTAATGTGTGTTTTGCACATTCTACTATTAATCATCTTAGAGTGCCGAATTCGACAGATTATGTGGATTGGTAAACAACAATCTTCCAAATGCTAGAAAAGGTGTTGAAAAATAGTGTTTTCGTTTTTGGATAACTGTAACTGTTATCCAAACAACTTCTAATAGTGATTAAAGAAGTTACGTCTAGAAGATTCAATTCGTATAATATATTTTGTTGTTGGAAAATTGAGAGAAATCTTCTATTGCACTTCTAAGAGTGGCGAAGAAGTGAGCTATTTCGAAAAAGAATTCACTAAATGCCTGCAGGGAATGCTTCTATTTCCAACTAAAAAACATCCAAATATACATAAAAAATGGTTATGTGTATGTATATACAATCAACAACTACTGCTTGCTTATACAAGAAACAACACTGAAAGTCATTGAAATGTTCTTTATATATGTTTGTGTGTGTATATTTTTAATAATTTTTTCAAATTTTTGTCTATATCTCCATGTATTTATCGATTTTGTTGATTTTTACTAATGTCATTCTAAGGAATATCGTTATATCGACTTCCCTATACATAGGGATCCAGAAAATATATACCTTTTGGGAACTTTGATGAATATTCTAGAAATTACAAAGGGAATGCCATACTTATACATACCCTTTATACCTGTGGTGAAGGGTATAATAAGCAAACATTAATTTATATTTTTGTCTAAATATTTAATTTAATTTAATTCAAAATTTTTAACCACTGAATTCAATCATTTTATGAGAGCATTAGAAGTAAACAACCGAACTTACTTTCTTGTTTATCGAAAGAATTCGAGAAAGTATTTCAAAAGAAAATTATGCCATTCCTAAACGATAGAAATATCGTGCCAGTTCATCACTTTTTTTCATGAAAAACACAAAACCACTAATCTAGTAAATTGTGTAACTTTAGAGATAAGGAAATCTTTTGAATTAAAGGAATATTGTTCAGCTATTTTTTTAGGATGCCGCGCAAGCTTATGACAAAGTATGGTTTAATATATAAAATTAAATGTTTAATACCACCATGTACCCACAAATTTTTGGAGTCTTATCTATTTGACCGTCTATTTAGAGTAAGGTATAATGACTTTCTGACAGAAGAATTTTATATAAAAATAGGTGTTCCAAAGGGAAGTGTTCTTGAACCTACACTATATTCAATTTACACTTCTGACTTGCATACATGCGATGTAATGCCATATTTGCATTTACTGATGATACAGCAATAATCAGTTCTGATGAAAACCCATTTCTATTGGAAAAATGCTAAATCGTCCAAAAGATTATGCTAGATTGTTCTACAGCAGCAAATAACAATGCTATTGTTTGTAAAGAAAATTTATATTTTCATTGACCTTCTTTGTTGTAAAATTGAGTTCAAATAACAACTTAAAACAATATTTCTTCAGAATTATTTGTAATGAAGGGAATTAAAAAATAGTGGTAACATTTTAAAAATTACAACTAATACCGTTATATTTATTATAAAACACTGTAAAAAGTGCTGAAAACATTTAGCATATTATTAGTATAGAAATATATTGCAGTATTTGTTGAGAATTTGCAACACTAAATACACAAGACCAATACATACAACTATGTAATACTTGTCAAAAGAATAACTGTCACAAATTTTTTATAAATTGTTATTTTTCATTCCAATAACTTTCATCGATCAGTAATTCTCAATATAATAATTTTTCAATACTACTTAACGGTCTTTTTTTGTTGAACTTCCATTTATATTTTTTAACTAAAATACTAACAAAGGCTGTGGGCCCAGAACCCTGGTAACCAAGTTTGAAGTTATTGCGGTTATTACGTTTTCAACAACAAATATTTTGGTAAATATATACCTAGAAGTGTACATATATTGGTTTTTTGGTGTTTGATTGCACAGAAGATGATTTGCAAAAATAACGACAGTAAGGCTCTTGCAACAATGACCCTAAGTGTAAAGCCGAGTGAATTAATACACATCAAAAATATCACAACAGCTAAAAATGCCTGGTATGTATCAATATATAAATCCAGAAAAGCTAATTTGTTTAAACGGCTGGTCAAATTTTAATTTCAAAGCAACGAAAAATTTTCGGAACAAATAAATGAATTTTGCTCAATAGTCGATGATTTGAAAGAAATTGGAATCAGTTTAAATGAAGGTTTGCTTTCGATTTTATTATTATGTGGCCTTCCAGATGAAATGGAGAGTTTTGTGGTAGCAATAGAAAGCCGGGATAATATACCAAAATATGAAACATTAATTTCTAAAATACTAGAAGAAGAATTGAGACAAGGCACTAAATTTAATAAAATAAAAAAAATGTATTCGCGGCGAATTCAAGAAGTAATTTTAAAAGAAATAATAAGAAGCAATTTAAGAGCAGCAGCAACAACAACAACTTTAGTAATAAAAATACTTATTCAAAAATTCCTACGTACAACAACAACGCTAATGGTAAGAGTGAAGGTTATGTCAATAACTTTACTAATGTTAAATGTTTTCACTGTGGAAAAATGGGCCACATACGTTCACATTGTGAAGAGAAGCAAGAAAACGATCTCGATTGCTTGAACATCAATGTAAAGCAACAGAATTATGGATTCTTGACAGCAGCGCGACGTCACACATGTGCAAATGGAAGGAACAATCGCATTGACTGAGACGAAGCAGAAAGTTGTATTAGCATTAGAGAGTATTAAAGCAGAGGGCATAGGAAATATTAAAATAAAAAAGAATACTGTAACCTTGAACTAAAGAATGTTTTGTATGTACCAGAATTACATTCGAATTTTTTATCTATTAGTAAAATATTAAATGCTGTTCATACTGTTAAATCAGACATGAAGAGCAAAGATAATAAAAAAATTTAACTGCTGAGTTAAAAAGTGAAATGTTTATTGCAAATATAAAATCAATTGAAAAAGTGGAAAATACAGAAAGTGCTTGTGGATTAATAAATGAAAATATTGGTTTAAAATGGCATCAACGTTTTGGTCATTTAAATATAAATAATTTAAATAAATTATTGGTGCATACTGATTTATGCGAAACATTTGGAACAAAAACATTCAGTGGTGCATCTTATTGCATCACATTTAATGATGACTACTCACGTTATACAACGACATATTTTTTGAAAAATAAATCAGATGTCTTTGATTCATTCTTTACTTTTGCTGGGACCGCGGAGACGCAGAAGCGATATCGGGAAGGAATTTGTTAATTCCAAATTTAAAGATTTCTTCAAAAAAAGGTATTGTTCATCAGACAACGGTGACTTATTCGTCACAACAAAATGGTGTTTCTGAGAGGGCGAACCATACGTTGGTTGAAATGAGAAGATGTTTTCTGGAATCTTCTGGGTTGCCACAGATGTTATGGGGAGAAACCATCAATACAACGTATTTAAGAAATCGAGCTCCTACCAAAATTTTAAGTGATGTCACACCTTATGAAAGGTGGTTTGGTAAAAAGCCATCAGTTTTTCATTTGGAGACGTTTGGATGTGATACAGTTGTTTTAAATAAAGGCCCAAAACCGAAAAGTAGTAAATTTTTGCCCAAAGGTAACAAAATGAAATTTGTTGGTTATCAGTTATCCACAATCGATTGCATAATCCAACTATTAAGCAAATAATTATTTCTCGTGATGTTATTGTGATGTTATTTTCTTTGAACAATCATTTCAAAGGATTTTTATTTGCTGATCTTTCTAAAAGTAACGAAGCTGCAAATATTCCTGATGAAGAAGTAAGAGAAGAAGAACAACTTGATGATGATGATGAAGAAAAAGAAAACACAAGCTGTAATGAAACTGATAGAGATGAAACAATCATAGTAGACAACAAAAGAAAGCGGGGAAGGTCAAAATTGATAAGAGCTGGTGAAAGGGGGAGACCATGAAAAGTATATTGTACTGAAGATGGCATAGAGATGTTAAATTCAATTATTGAAAAATCCTAAAACGGTGGCTGAAGTTTTGAATTCTAAAAATTCTTCAAAATGGAAAGAATCTATACAAACAGAATTTGATTCTTTGCTAAAAAATAAAACTTGGAAGCTAGTAGATAAACCAAAAGGTAAAAATGTAGCCGGCTGCAAATGGGTATTTCCTTTAAAACGAAAATCAAATGGGTCAGTGGAGAAATACAAGAGAAGTCTTGTTGCTCAAGGCAGTTTTCAAGAGCCAAATGTGGACTACAAAGAAACTTTTGCTCCTGTTGTTCGTCATTCTACCATAAGATTGTTGTTGGCCTTATCAGCTAAACTTAACTTGTTGGTAAATCATATCGACATCGTATTAGCGTACTTGAATGGTGATATAGAAGATGATGTTTATATGTTGTGTTTTGATGTATATTGCGTTAATTGCAAGGCCGGATTTAATTCATGTCGTTTCAAGACTTCCTTAATTTAATTGTCATCCACATGAAAACCATTTTCGACCTGCAAAACACGTTTTAATATACCTTAAAAAGAATCCTGCTGGTAAAATAATTTATTTTTCTAATTTGAATAATATTAATTGCTTCACAGATACTGACCGGGGCTCTGACTCAAGCGATAGGAAATCTTACTCTGGTCATATTCTGTTTATGAGTGGTGGTCCTGTTGCCTGGGAGTCTGGGAAACAACCGATTGTAGCGTTGAGCACTATGAAAGCTGAATACATCGCTTTGTGCCAAGGTACAAAATAGGTAATTTTTCATCGCAATCTGTTAAATGAGCTACTTTTTGGTGAAATGATTGCGAACCCAACAACAATATTTAGCGATAACCAAATTGCTAATTTTATGGTAAAAAACCCTGCTGTACACAAGAGAAGTAAGCACATCGATATTCGATACCACTATATTCGTGAGCAATATAAACTGAATAATTTTGCGTACAATACCTTGCCTCTGATGAAAATGCAGTAGATTTGTTAACCAAAGTTTTATCGAAAAACAAACACTTAAATGGTTGTAAACTTTTAAATTTGAAATTGTAATTTTTAATTATTTAAATTGCTAATGTATTAGACTTGAGGGGGAGTTTGTTGAGAATTTGCAACACTAAACACAAGCCCAATACATACAACTACGTTATACTTGTCAAAAGAATAACTGTCACAAATTTTTATAAATTATTTTTCATTCTAATAACTTTCATCGATCAGTAAAGGTCAAATTGAATTTCTTGTCTATACTATTAATAAAACTATTGTTAATTTCTCAATACTACTTAGCGGTTTTTTATTGTTGAATTTCCACTTATATTTTTTTAACTAAAATTAAAAACTATACAAAAACTATGATGTCTTATTACCAAGGCAAGCTTAATATACACGAAAAAAAATTAAAGTATGCGTTTGAAAAAGCATGAAAAATGGGATATTTTTGGCAAAAACTTCAAATTTATTCAGATTTGTAATATAGAGACTTTAGATTTTATATCTATATATTTTTATTTTATATATGTTTAATTTTTTACTTAAATTACCTTCCGATACCTTTAATAAAAACGCAATGACACCATTTTTCGTCCATAAAAAAAAAGATTTATGTGATGACTCTTTACCGCAGATGTGAGGTAATATGGTCCAACTATAGTATTACCTTCGCAGCCAAATACATTAATACTTTCATTCTTAGTTTCAAATATCTTTTAATTTCATTGGAAATTCTAGTTTTTCAAAATTTAACAGTTGATTTTCCACACGTATTTTCTCCCCATTTATTTGAATATTTACAAATCCATTACAATTCACAAATCCATTTACTTCATTATATAAGAATGAAGCGATGATACACCACTTGAAGCAATATTCATCATCATTTGGATATTTGAAACAGGCATCTTTTTTCTTTATACAATGTGGTAATGGTGCATATTTGGTGCCTCTAATGAATGAATCCTTATTTATATTTATTATCTCCTGGCATTCTAACATTTTTTTTTACACATACATGTGTATGTGCTTTTAAAGATTCTTCATTACTATCAGTTATTTTTACAAGTGGTGGTTATTTCATCTTCTATAATTTTAATGTATCTCTCTACTTTTAAATTGTTTTTCAATGCTATATTTTTATTTATAGCATTCTCCAAAATTTCAAAAATATCATGGTTACATCTTCTAAAAACTCTTGAGGATGCAGAATTTCCTCTTTTTGGTTTCAGTAGGGGTATGTCAGAATTCCTTTTATGAAAGCACTTTTAATACAAGTAAATTTATTAGAAGTGGAAGGCTCAGTTCTACCACTGACATGGGATGTGTTGGCATGAGTCCTTTCTCTTTTAGATGTTTTTCTTTTAAGAATCATTTCCAACATTCCGAACAATGGAGGATCTCATGTCCTTCAAGCATCTCTCTTTCCACAAAAATTAATTTGAAATATTTACATTTATAAGATGACATTTTTTTTAAAATTAACGTGTGATTACTTTTAATTTAGTCAACAGACTAATGAGAAAATATATTTAAATATTGATCAAAGGTTTGACATTTTTCTACACTTACGCATATAGATACACACTTATGTATGCATATTCCGACCAAAAAGTTTTTATTTTTTAACGGAAAAAATATGTTGCTTCGTTAAACACTTTTAATTTACCAGCAATTATTAAATTGAAATAATACTTTTTAATGCAGATGTGTGTTAATAAAGTAATTTTTAATTAACAATTATTTTAAATATGGACAGATAGAAGCATACATGTAAATTTTGTTTTAATGAGACCTTTTTCCACAAAGTGGAATAAAAAAAAAACATTTTATGAAACAACATATTTTCCATAAAAATAAAATTTTAGCTATAACTAAGTTCAAATATTGCAAACCCATTTGAAGATTGACGACCTTTATAAATAATTGTCCAGTTTTTACCATTCAATTGTGTTAAATAGGGATCTTTCTTGTTTAAAAATTTCACGATAAAACCATTTTTTTTATTTAAATATGTGATAACTTTTGATCTATATTATGTTTCTTTCCACTAAAATTTTAAAATTTTGAATGGCTGATGTAAGGGAATATCATCAATTTTTGCATACTCCGCCTTAATACCAAGAGCCAATTTAATAATTTGTTCATACATCTAAAAAAAATAAGAAATTTATAAATAAATGAAAACTTAAATGCATTTTCCAATAGTGATAGCTTACCATTCTGTTAACTATACTTTGAAGTAATCCTCAGATCAATGGTAACAAATATGATTTGATTCCTCTTTTTATACAAATTTAAAAAATTACTTTTTTATACATAAATATGTAAATTGAATACTTTGAGTATTTCTCTTTAATATTTCAAATAGAGAAAAATATTTATTTAGGTTTCCACCTTACAAAAACAAAAATAACCATATAAAAATATGTAAATGAATAAACCAAAAATACTCAAACGCTATTTACACAAGTCATCAGTTTTTAATTTCATCACAATTAAAAGTGCAAAAAATAAAAAATTGTCTCCCCTGTTAAATTATTTGTATGTACTTTTAACATAATTACATACATACATATTATTATACAAAATAAATACACTGCTTTTCAATTTCATAAAATGCAAAACAATTTTTCCTCCTATTAATGCACATACAAGAAAAAATTACAAAAACAAATTCATTGGTTTTCAATTTCATAGAAAAAATTTGCTCTTTAAAATTACTCTTCATCAAAAACAAAAACAACTATTGCCTTCCCATTTCCCTACTACTATCGTACATGTAATACAACTAGAAAAACTCGAAAAGATGCTTCGAACCACTGCAGACGTATTCACTACCACCTCTAAAGATGAAAAGGGCAAGGAGATGTTCAAATATCAACTCAAAAAGGCTTATGACCGAATAACAACAACGAAAGGAATCGCAAGACACAAGAGATCTATAGGTTGGATTAGCTCTGCATGGAAATGGATATCCGGAAACCCAGATGCAACTGATTGGAACAAGATTTTGGACAGCCAGCAGAAACTAATTGAAAACAATGAGCAACAATAGGTTGTGAATAAAAACTTATTTAGTACAACAGATGAGCTAGTACGGAAAATAAACGACCTTTTCGACTGATTTAACAATAAGTTAGTAGAGTTGGAATCAGATGATATCGTCCGTGAAGCATTAAGCCAAATAATAGCGATTAAAGAAGATATTGGAGAAATTGTACGCGCCTGCCAACTTGCTGAAGGAGGCATTGAGAACACTAATTTATTGAATATGGAAGAAATTCATCAGATTGTTTCTGAGATTGAATCGCTCCTATACAATAATGAAATAGAAGCAATAGAATATGGAAAGCCTAGTATATTTTCGAACGGAACCTCATTACTATACGTTATATCAATACCAAAAGTGGATTCCAGTAAATTTAAGAAAATTTTTCTTAGTGCGGCTGTATCACAAATCGCCAGCTTGATTTAAAATTCAACACGATTCTTTTAAACCACGAGCAAATTTATGGTATTAAAATTTATGGTACAGTTCATCAGTTAATAATGTCACAATTTGTTCATTGGAACAACTGGAAAAGCTCCAAGATGAAGATTGCCTGTCCAGAATTTTGAGACGAATCAACGCCAATTGTACATTCCGTTCAAATGAGGAAACTACAATAGAACTATTAGAAGATGATCTCGTATACGTCACTAATTTCAAAGGAAATGTTTCTTCTAAGGAGAACACTGTAAGCATAAATGGAACATACGTCATACGAATTTTTAACGAAACAGTTGTTATCGGTGAGAGGAATTTTACGAATAGAAGAATAACGGGCATAGAGGCGCTTCCTCCACTATTGACTAACGTGTATGAGGAAATACGCAAACTTGACACTAATCGTTTGCATGAACTTCACGAAAGGAATATTAAGCACATTCAAAGTCTAGTGCAATAGGAATCATTTTAGTCATAATCTGGAAAAAAAATTTTATTATTACCATGCCAGCGTTAAACACTACCGATCATTTAAAACCGGTGGCAAATTGATCAGCGGGACGCTGATTTTTAGGGAGGGGGGAGTTACACACTACACTTCCACCAATATGTTAATTGCAAGTAAGCAATTCTTATTGACAAGTGTGTAGCAATGTGAAATCCTTGCATTGCAAAATTATGGGAATGAAGTTGTTTATCCGTTCCCATTAATTTAAGCTGGATTAGATATTTTTATTAAACTTAGAGTAAGTATTTTTGTAAATTGAAATGAAGTTTATTTTATAATTGAATTGACTTTTTAGTTAAGTTCAATTCTAGGCTGAACATAGTGCGGACTAATAAATTGGTGTCTTAATAATTTTTTGTGTTTTATTTAAAAAGTGAGTTGGGCCCTGTGGCCCAACCCTTAATTTTTTATAGCACGACCTTCGTCCTGTTTAACTTTTACTTACTTAATTGTTCTCTAACTTAATTGTTCTCTAAAATAATAAAATGCTATACCTTAGTTTTCTAATATAGCATTAAAAATATAATTCAATATTTTCATAAAGTAAATAAATCATAACCTTACCTAACAAAATCAAGCAATATACATATCATAATTTATTAATAAAGTAAAAAATTCTAATTTTCATTTTGCTATCTAATACTTCAATTATAAGAAAAAATATAAATATATCTATCTATACGAACAAACAAAAATAGTAAAAAATCTGGTTTTTAATTATACATTAAAAAGGTATATAACCCAAACATATATCTTATTTGAAATATAGGGCATTGAAAAATGTTCTTATAAAATTATAATTTTTTAATACATTTATGAACTTTATACTCTAAAAACAAAAGAACTTCCAATCAGCTAACATTCAGTTTAATATTCATACTAAACACAAAAAAGAGCTAATATGTATATTATTACAATATTATATACACCAACATAATTTTCAAATTAAACATGCCTATCACAATCAAACAAAATTTTTTATTATTAAAGTTAAAACCAAAAAAAAAAAAAAAAAAAATTCTATTGGAAAAATTCTAAATCGTCCAAAATATTATGCTATATTGTTCTACAGCAGCAAATAACAATGCTATGTTTGTAAAGACAATTTATATTTTCATTGACCTTCTTGTAAAATTGAGTTCAAATGACAACTTAAAACAATATTATTTGTAATGATGGGAACTAAAATAAAAATAGTGATAACATTTTAAAAATTACAACTAATACCATTATATTTATTATAAAATACTGTAAAAAGTGACAGAAAATTTAGCATATTTTTAGTATAGAATATAAATAGAATATATATATATATATATATATATATATTATTTGCAAAAAGCACAACAATAAGCTATATAATATTTAGTTTTATCAAGCCCCTATATAAGCTAGAAACTTCGTTCTTTCACAGAAAATTCGGATTTATTTTCAGAGTTTTTATACTGAACTCAATAGTTTTAAATTAATGTTACCATAATTTTTTAATTAATATCGCCATTTGATATTGTTGCTTCATCAACTTTAAAATATATTAATTTTTCATATAACCAAAAAATGTTTATACACAGGACGGGTGAATATTTCAAGGGGGTTTTATCCAAAATTGATCTGGAATTAATTAATTTGGTTTCAAAATTATCCGGTTCGAATAGGACCAACACAGGCGAATTATATATATATACATATATATATATATATATATATATATATATATGTATATATATATATATATATATATATATATATATATGTATGTATATATATATATATGTATATATAATATATGTATATATATAAATATATATATATATATATATATATATATATATATATAAATACATTTATATATATATATTTGTATATATATATTATATATATATATATATATATATATATATATATAAGCTCATAGCTTATATAGGAGCTTCGCAAAGTCCAAAAATTCGTTTTGACCCATATATCAGTTACTAATGAACCGATTTTGTTCATTCCAAAAAAAATTCCGTTTTTAGAGGCCTTTTCTTGTTTTTTTTGCGAAATTGTTGATTTTTACTAGTGTTATTCTAAGGAATATTCCCTCTAATTTGATAAAACATATATATTCCATAGCTGTGGCTTTCTAAAAGGTGATTTCAGCAGTTAGACGGACATTGTTATGTCGACTTCCATATCTAAAAGGATCCAGAAAATATATACTTTTTGTGGTCTTAGATGAATATTATAGAAATTACAAACGGAATGACAAACTTATATATATTCTATACACCTGCGTAAATATTATAAATAATAAATACGAGTATTAAACAATGTGAAACAATATTATTTAGAAGTGCAGTAGGTAAATGTAATGTAATATAAGAAGAAACTGGAAGTCTTTTAAAATTAAATCCAAAATAACTGAAATTAATATACCAAATAAACACATGTTATGGAAATGCTTAAAAAAGCAACAAAAAATTTTTCTTTTCTATTCAAAATAGTAAACTCAAAAGTGAAGATTGTAATTGGATGTCAAATTTAGTTCAACACCTCACCTTCTTATATGGAAAAAATTAGAGTTTTCGAGAGAAAATGCTTAAACTCTTTTTTTATATCACTATTTAGTAGAGTATTCAAATTATTCACTTTTTTCTATTGTTCTAATGAAACTAGTAATTCGAATAGGACATTTCAGTTTGTTCGTATTATTCGATTACGTATTAAAATTATTCGAATAATTGAAACCAAATAAAATAAATTATTTAGGAATTTCTTCGATTTTCGTCTAAAATCCGTGGATTGTGCCCGGATAACGAAAATCCGTAGACTTACGTGGAAATCTGTGAATTTTTGACAAAACAACTTATGTCTAATTTTAAAATGTTTCAGGAAATATAAAAAGCTATTTTTTTAGGAAAGTTAATTCTATGTGAGTTATATCTCCAAAGCTAACAAACGTAGAATAACGCCGACTATTGTTAACGATTCGTCTTCAAAAGGTTTCTTTCGAAATCTTAAAAATATTCTAATGACATTAGCTGAATTGCAAAAATTATTATATTTAGACATGATTTTTTTAAATTACTTAACTAAAGAACGGTTATGTTACGGATAATTTCTTAATGATGCTGTTTAAAGATATTACTTTCAATTAGTACCAATTAACCAAAATTGTCAAGTACTTAATTTGTTTGGCTATGTCTGACTATAAGTCATTGTAGTAAATGGGCTATCTATACGTTCCCAAATTTCAATTAGAGTGGTTTTTATACTAAAGATGTTGAGATATGTTTTCAGTATAACTAAACTGTTTAAAGACATTTTCTGTTTCAAATAAATCGGGGTTTAGCAGATCTCCGATACTTAAAAATATTGTTCTAACATTTTGAATTTAACTGAAAACATCTGTGTAGCGCATAGATTAGTATGCGTCCAAATTAAAAGGTGAGGTTATGAGACAAAATCGCACATTATTAAAGAGTGGATAAAAACTCAACATTAATCTTTGTTTGGGTCAAATTCTGTAATCTTATAGATAACCACCTTTAATTGGGTATAGTTAGTATTTCCATGGTGCAAAAACTAGTAATTTTATAGCGTGTCAAAACTGACAAAAAGCACATCGGACCACACCACAAATAGGATATGTTTCTCCAGAGGCATTTTTGTTTCTGGACAAACTTAAATTCATCCAAAATGGAAATAGAATTCCTATCCTCTATCACAATTTTAGAAGGGCAAATATTAAAGCAGCTAACTGCAATCTAGAAGAAAATGATTTAAGATATGAAACTAGTACAGGATTCCCAGATTTTTTTCAAGCCTTAGCCCCAAACAGCAAAATTTCATACTCATAAATCCCCAAAGAACTGCTTATATTATATTATTCAAAAATAAAATAATACATTTATTTTAGAAAACAATGAAATTTCACATAGTGATAGTAGAGGTCTGGGAGAGTCGAAGTTTTTAGCTTGGATCATATAGACCTACAGGGGGCGGAATCACGGGATCCCAAAATTGGACACCTTGGGTATAAAATTTTTTAAAAATGATCCTGATTACTTATATCTGAGCCGATTTGAAAGATTTTTATACATGAGGATTTTGCTCTTCGAGATCTACAAAAAAACATGGTCGTATGGATAAGATGAGAAAAGATAAGATACGATAATATCTTTTAGTTTAAGAGATATTAGGCTTCAAAGATTAAAATATTACTCTTTAGCTTTATACCCTATTTACATTTGCACAAAATCTAGTTTAAATAAAATTTCGTTGAAAATCAACATAATTTTATTAGATTTTAATTAGATTTCCCATACAAATCAAAATCTAGTTTATAATGAGATTTTACCATAATATCTGGACTATGTTCTTTTAAAAATTGCTGAAGGGTTTACCTCTTATTAAAATTTATTAATGAATTTGCATTAATGCTTATTATTTTAAGATTTTTATGAATTATATTTGTATTTTAGCCATTTTTTGCACACCAACCATGCAAAAATTTTGTCTATACTGGACGTTTGCAAATTAAGTTGTTTTTGTAAATCATTTATTTGATTAGTTAAATTAACCATCATATTCTTTATTTCAATTAAAAATCAGTTATTTTCTTTTGCTATATTTGCATAGCTTATTTTGTTCAGTTATATGTATTAACTGTTATCTTTTTAAGCTGAAGTTTATTGAAGTATATTTTTTACAGCCTTTATATGATGCCGTGTGACCATATCTTTCACATACTACACATTATAATTTTTCTATTTCGTTTTCATTGACTTTATTTATTGGGCATTTTCCTTTTTAATGATTTGTGTTGCATTTTACAAATTTGCTGCACTATGAAAGAATCCTTAGGAATTACGACATTGGGTTATTTCTGGTCGTTTAAACTGTTCCAAGATAAAAAAGTGTTTTAATAAATTTTCGATAGTATACATTACTTTCTTCAGATACTCATAAATATTGGAAGCGTGTAAACTTTTTTAACTGATATTTTTTGAAAATTTACTAACTTTTATGAATTTTAACTCTTCGCTCTGTAATTGAGTAAGTTCATTTATTGTTTCATCTGCATACTGACTAGCACCCAGTCCTTTTAATAAATATATCATAGTTTTTATACATTTAGTTGTATAGGCGAACAATTTGGCTTTAGCTTTTCTAAATAAGTTCTAACTTTAAGAAAATAATTTAAGTTATGCATAAATGTATTTATTTCTAAATTGTTTAATTTTGAATTCTTTTATTTTTAATAAATTTTTTATAAATTTTATTAATTCATTTGTTTCAATGGCTATTTATTGGAGGTATTTTTTTGTTCAAATTCTTTTCATTATTAATCACTGTATTTATGTTTGTTTGAATGTCCTTTATATTTATTTGAGGTATTTTTTGTTCAAATTTTTTTCAGTATTAATCACTGTATTTATTTTTGTTCTCGGAGAAGATATGTTTTTACTTGCATTGTGCATTTCGTTCATAGCTTCAATAGCGGAATTTATTTTTTTCTTTTTGCTTTCTCTTTGTTCTCTTTCACATATTTTTAAAATTTTTGTAATTGTTCTTTATCACAATGTGAATCTATATCCGAGCCTGCATAATAATTTTGTTTTTGTTGTTTAGATAAACGAATTCCATATTGTCATTTATTCTTTTTCTTTTATTTTCAACACTAAATAGTGTTATTACATTTCACATTTTGAAGAGAAATAATGAAAAAAAGTTTTTGCTTGTAACAAGGATGGAAAAGTTGATATGAATGTATTTTGATACTATTTACTATTCAGCAATACCGTAGTACTCCCGCGATTAATTTGATACTAGTAAACGATTCGCAAGTCATTAAGAAACTTTTATAAACCATATCTATACAAATAATAAACACGCAGCCAACGATGAAACCTTACCACGAAAACGAGAGTAATTCTGATACAACTAATACTGGAAGGACAATGTATGCGTTGCGTCTCCAATTTATACCCAGCGTGTGACTAAGGTCCCCATGGCTAACTTCGAGAATAAGAGAAATTAATAAATATTTTTAAGATTAGTTAAATTTTGAAAGTTGTTGTGGGGGAAATGTTAAATTTTGTATTCCTTATACCTTAAAAAAGCTTAATTGATCTTGCAAAATTTCCTTACAATTTAAGATAGTTTGAAGACCTTCTTATTTTATTATATTTTCGTTTTTTACACCATGTTTTAAAATTTGTATGAACAATTTTACTATACTTAATGAAATAAATAAATAATACACTTTAGTACTCTGAGGGTGAAAAAAGTAATATTCGAATATATTTATATATTTTTTTGATACCGAAAAATATTTTAAATTTCCATCCCTTGCTTGTAACAAAAAGTTAAACAAGCTTTATTTTAGTTTTGGTATTTTATGTTTCTTAACTATAAAAAATATAATAACACAGTTAAAAAGAAATATTAAAAAGTATTTTTTCTTTTGATAAACAACAAAGAATCTAATGCGTATAAATAATTGTATACCACTGTATACACCGGTGTATATTCCTACAAATGCACATCAATTTTTTAAATCAACTTACAAAAAATGGGGCTAAAAATAATTAAGGTGCTACAAATTAATTTTCTAAATTATTTATTGACTCACTTAAGAAATTAATAACAAAAAACTTAAAATGAGCATAATTTTTTTCATTGTAATTTTAGTAGTTTAATGCCACTTTTCTATGGCATTTTCCTATATAAGCACTTAAACTAATGAATCAATTAAGTATTATTAATAATGTGTTGGTAAACCTTTGTTTTGGATAACTTGACAAATTCGGTCTGGCATTGATTCGGCTAATTTTTTAAGAAATTTACTGTCAATTTTTCCCCAGGCTTGCTTAATTTTTAGTTTTAAATCCTTTATTGTCATTATGGTTTCATTCTGCGCATTTCTTGCGTAAACTTTATGGGATATGTACTCCCACAGACAGATTCTACATTAGATTTAAATCCGGACTACAAGCCGGTTAGTGTGGAATACAATGTTCATTACCACGGTTTAGATTGGTTCGCGACATGGGTTGCAGCGTTATCCTATTGGAATGTGGAATCTTCAACCATTTTTTCATTCATAAATGAGAGAGGAGCATCTTCCAACAGTTCACTATAAATTGCACTGTTCATTTTAGTTGAAACAAAACATATTTTTGATTTTCCTGCAGCAGAAAAGGCTGCCCAAACTATAACACTGCCTCCACCGAAATTGTGTTTCGAAATACCCATTTCGTTCGACCTCAAATTATGCCAATAGCAAGAATATAAATCGGTACCGTCAAAATTGAATTACTTTTCACTAGGAAAGATTACTTTATTCCATCTGTTTATTTAATATATTTGCGCGCAAATTTTAAACGATTTGCTTATTATGCTGTTTTAACATTGGCTTACATTTTGGTTTCTTCCATTTTATGTAACCATCTGTTCGCAAAATGTGTGCAACATGTTTGGAATTAATAGCAAGGTCAAGTTTATTTTTTATTTGTATAGCATTGCGGGTGGCTTCTTCTTTTATTTTATTAATTTGCCTTTTCTTTAATTTTTGATCATTTTTTTTTTTTTTTTGGTTTCCGCACTCCGTATTTTTCCCCTTAAGATAGC
This sequence comes from Protocalliphora azurea, assembly GCA_932274085.1. Classification (NCBI taxonomy): domain Eukaryota; kingdom Metazoa; phylum Arthropoda; class Insecta; order Diptera; family Calliphoridae; genus Protocalliphora; species Protocalliphora azurea. The sequence continues at coordinate 57,493,513 of OW026522.1, read as the reverse complement.
TTCCTCCTTCCAACGGTTAATTTTTCGTCTAATTTCTCTGTTAGGGCAGCCTTGATCACGAAAAAATTAAATTTGAATTTGTTTCCTGCTCTGTAAGAAAAGTTCCTTTGGGCATCCTTTAAGATGATAAAATTTGCCAACTAAAACAAAAATATTTTCAGTAAACAGAGATATTGTCATTAAAAACTTACCTCAAGTGAAACAAACAACTAAAACTGTTAACATTTTTTAATATTTTTTTTTTTTACAATAAATGATCACCAATATGTTCTGATTGCTAGATTAAAGAAAACAACAAAAGCAAGAAATAAATATTTCTTACATAAAAAAGTATCGCTATCTCGCAAGTTATTGTAACGGCACAACGAATATACCAAAAAAAAAAAAAAATTAAATGCGTTTATAGAAATATGCGTGTTTCATGGACTTCGTTTTCCTTCAAAATTACGAAATTAGTTCTAGTAATTTTGACAGTAGACTATGTCTATTTGATGAGTTTGATTATTTTACCCCCTATTTACAACCAGTACATTTTAGAGACAAAATTTGTATGAAAATAAAAGAACATTACATACTCATACTATTAGCTACCAATATTTTAAATTTATTGAATTGCAAACTATTAAAAATTCCAACATGTTTTTTCTAGGTTCTCTGTCTAAAGGCACTAAAGATAATGTCCAGATTCTTCTACAGGAGTATGATATATTGTCTCAATTACGTGGAGAGCTTACAAAACTAAGAAAAAACATATACAGTTTGGAAATATGTTTAAGCGCTTTATGTTCTATATTTCGACATTATCCATCAACAATTTCAAATTTTTTTGATGAAACTTGTACTTTGCCTCACTTTCTAAGTAAGTATTCCTTTGATTTTTCTTTTTATTGTTAATTAATTAAATAGGTCACATATTTTTGTAATTTTAAAATTTTTGCGAACACACCTATTTTATTGTTCACAGAAGAAATGGGTTTTCTCTTCTGACCTCAATGTAGGTAAATTCCATTTTTTTTATTCGTTATATATATATTATATATATATATATATATATATATATATATATTTAAATATATATATTTATATAATATATATATATATATATATATATATATATATATATAATATATATTTTTTATTCTTTATATATATATATATATATATATATATTTAAATATATATATTTATATAATATATATATATATATATATATATATATATATATAATATATATTTTTTATT